>VNJQ01000862.1:0-72837 GCA_008042515.1 Drosophila truncata | reverse complement strand
AGGCTCTAATATCAGTTTGCTCAAAAGAAGACGAAGATTTAGAGGCTATGCAACGACTCCAGAATTATTCAAAATTCTAGCCTGGCAAGAATATTAGGCTCGAATCTAATCCTTCAGGAAAAGCGAAGAACGTCTGTGGCATAAAAGTCCCGCTGCTGCTTATTGGGGACTCGGCTTTCCGATTTTCCCAAACGCTGATGAAGCCATATCCATTTTCTAGGACCGCATCCTTGGAACAGTGCACTTACAGCGAGATGTTGAAAATGCATTTAGCCATTTGAAAGCCAGGTTTCGCTTTATTGGCAAGGGGCATGGAAGTCACTACAAAAACAATAATAACAATTAACCTGTTGCATTTTGCAGAATAATTTAAATGAGCAGAACATTGTTATCAGAGATAATTGGCAGCTGAAAGCTAATGACCCACAGGATCAACCAAATCGTAGTAACATGTCTGCAGATTTAAACCAATCTGCAGAGAGAATAAGATCTGCAATTGCCGTATATTGTCTAGATCGTATTAATTAAATAAAAGTTTGAAATTAAAAGCTAGTTCTTTTCTACAATTTCCTTGTCATTGCTCAGGTTAGGGAGCTTTTCAGGAGGCAGACTTCCCGAGCGCTGTGTTCCCCTGAAGGATGGAGAATCTTCAGGCTCAACTTTTATATATCTTGATGTGAAACCTTAAATTTTCCAACTGTTCAACAATTCCTATGTTCCAATTCATAAGTTCCAATCAAAATGTTTCATTTCATATGTTCCATTTCATATATTCCAATTAAATTGTTCCAATTCTCAATTTTTAAAAATTTCAACAGAGAAGAAGAAGAATTCTGAGTTAAAAGTCAAAGAAAAAAGTACATCAAATTTTGATGTACAACGGATGTGGAACGAAATGAGAACGTTCGGATGGAGAAAATCATATGGAACATCCGCCCAACGGATGGGGGATGGCAGATGGAACTGTGTGGGAATACCCTATTATATTTTATTTTGCTAATCATAAGAGATGTTCCCAAGTTAATAGCACCCTCTTCTTCATAACCCTAATACCAAACACATAAGAATACATATTAAAATTCCTCCGAAATGATATAAAACATTCCACTAAAAGCATAAAAAACCCACAAAATTAAAAGAAACAAATTATCCCTCAAAATGTTTTTTTCATCCAATTTATTTTAGGCCTGGCTCTTACCCATTCCTAACTTCCTCGGAAAGAAAGCAAACACTGCGTACATTTTTTATAACCCACTGAGTGTACGACATTTTATGTTTACTGCCTTAGCAATTTACAACGTTTGTTGCTATTTTCGAGGTCTGCTTCTATTCTAGGCTTGCTTGTATATATTTTTTTTTGTTTTTTATGGCTATTTTAAAAAGCTTTGACATTTGCGTGCCAGCAATTGCGGCTGAGTAATACATATTCCGAATTGCGAATCGTTCATTGACTTTAAAGCGCGTGCTGCAATGCAATTAGCCCGTGGTAAATGTTGCATTTGCATGTGGCATACAATTAGTTGGGCTGGTGCTTCAGATGAGCCAGAGATAATGCAAATCGTCTTCGGGGCTCATATAATAATTATCCATCGCCCCCCCAGGGGGGAAAATCGTGTACGGAAAGTGAAATGACTTTATTCTAATGCGCGACAAAAAATAAACAAAAAGCAATAATAAACATTGCAAAAATGTACCAGCAAAAGCAACAGACAGCAGCAGTCATAAACAAATAGAAGTGGAAAACAAAACTCTGTGAGAGGTTTTTCATTTATTAAAGTGGCCATGAGTGGGCGAGAGATGAGGGTCTCTGTCCTCTGGACACGTAAGCAAATAATACCTGCACATGTGAATACCAGGGTGTGAGCTCTACAAGATATGTAAAGACCTAAAAAAAAAAGAAGAGAGAAGGCAGCAGCAGATGGGTTTTTGTGTGGCTAAAGGCAAAGCGACAATGGAAAGCGTCAGGCAAAGGCAGAAAAATGACAAAAGCAAGGAAATTTCCAAAGAAAAATCTTGTGTAGGTGGCTCTCAATTGTGACAAAAAGGCAGGAATATAATAAGGCTTTAGGCTGGCTTTAAAATAGTCTAGAAATATAAGCAGTAAAATCCTATGTTATTTAATATTTATATTAATTTATTTAACCTATGATGTATATTATGTATATATTTATTTTCTTTAATTTTAAGTATCTGCGTTTAATCTGAAGATCATTTTCTTTAATTCCCTTCAAGTATATTTTGTTCTTTAGTATATTTTGTTCTTTAGTATATTGTGTTCTTTAGTATATTTTGTTCTTATTCTGTAAAAGCAACCCATCTACATCCATTTTTTTTCTCGCAAATCCAACAGCCACCCACTTTTTCCATCCCCCAAAGTCTATTTATAACCTAAAGCCGCCTGCATTGCATTTCACTTTGCAGCACTTTTCTCTGTGTTTGTTTCATTTCAATTGTTGCTGCTGCTGCTGCTTTTTGCTTCTGTGTTGTTTGTTTATCCAGCACACCCAACTTTTCTTTATTTTGTGGGCAAGTGTGTGTATGTCTGTGACCCAGGAAAAGCTAATTTAGCTGCCGGCTGAGGGACATTCAAGGATAACCCAGTGAATAAGCACAGCTCTCGCGACTTTTTCTAGGTTTTTGTTTCAGGGAAATCGAAATCCAAAAGAGTAAGGGATGAGGATATGCATTTATCTTGGCACTGAACGGAAAAACTTAAAAAATATATTTATAAAGACACTGTAAAATATATATTTTGAATCCACCTTTACAAACTAAAAAGTAATGTTTTAAAATATCATCTTCAAATATTATTTAAATCAAATTTTAATTTTTTTTCAAGTGTCTTGTAACAGAATTTACATTCGTGTGTGAGACAGGACGCGTCAGATGTTCCATGTTTGCCATTTGCATAGTTGCAATTTGAGCTCCGCTCAACCTCCATTAGTATTAGTCATGTGTCTGTGTCTGCATACTTTTCACCTTTATTGTTTTATGAAAATTGTATATGCAAAAAATATGTTAAATATTTGTGCGGACGGCTTGGTTTGAGAGTTGCATTTGGTTCGGTCTTTCGGAAATTTGTTATTTAAATAAAAATAGGAAGTTGCATATAAATTACTTGAATAATCGTAGTTTTTGGGAGAAAATATTTAAGCAGGAATGCAAAGGGATGGATTTTTATGAAACTAATTTCTATTAAAAAATATTTAAATATTTACTGCTGAGGTGGAATAAATGAAACCATTTAATAAAGATGTGAAAACACATTATTTATGTTTGATAAATTTGAAATAAGCATTAAAGGAAAAGAAAATAATAATTTATAATGACAACTACATTTTGAACTTGCTTTTTCATTTCATTGATTTAATAAATTAATAATTTGTCAACAATTTTCTACTGTTTACTAAAAATAATAAATTTGACAGAAAACAACCATAAATTAAAGCCAACCATTTGTTTTATAAAATATAATTTTGGGAGCAATGTGTGCAAAACGGGTGGCAAAGGGAGGCCGTGCATAAATATTACATTTTCAATTTTAATGAGCGGCAATCAAATGAACAAATAACAAACTTTCAACCGGCCAAAAATAAATTTTATGTAATTTGTTAAGCAGAAACCAACAATTAATAGGGTAAAGCTGGCAGTCTCTTCGGCCTCTTGGCCCTTTTTTTATATTTATTTGGATTTTATTTCCCCCCGATTTATGCTGTTGGTCTTATTTTCCTTATTTTATTGTATTCAAGTGCGGTTTGTTCCCTGGAAAATAACTCAGCTCGTTAACTGCACAAATAACATGTCAGCACTTTTCCTTTTCTCTTTTCCGAACGATCCCTGGTTGCCGCAAATTTGCGGAGCCTCCCCGCCATGGATTCAGTTCACTTTTGGTCTGGCCATCATTACTCAAGAGTCCTTAAAGTCGGGGCAAATAAAAAATAATACAAAAAAAAATAAAAAGAAAGGGAGCAGCACGAACGGGGGTACAAAAAACACACGGCACATGGCCCTCTGAAGTGGTTAAGTCAAATAAAACAGAGTTCAGTTTGAGTTGGTTTTCCCTCTCTCTCTCTGTGTGTGTGTTTTTTTAATGCCTGACCAAATGTATTAATCACACACTCGGAAATCTAGAGTGGGGCACGACCCTTCGTCTGCAAAGTTTTACCCGGGAAAACACATATCAATGAACCCTCCAAATCAATAACTAAAGCAGGGGACTGACTTGCTCCAGTAAAAAAAGGAAAAAATTAGTGAATGAAAATGCTCCCAATGTTGATTTTTAGCTTTTTATTTTTTGTGGTTTCCCTTCGGTCAGCAAATAAAATAGGAATGGATGTGTGAGCCCATATAAAATAAAATATAAAGCAATAAAAAGCAAGCCAACAAAAAATGTGAAAAGTGAAAGGAGCCAGTCTGTTGGCGCAGGAAGCATTAATAAAAAGGCGCCGCTTCATGTTTTTATTTTATTTTTTAGGTTTTAGCGACGCTAGAGTCAGTATTGTTAAAAATTATCATTCAATTATTTAATAATTATTAATACATAGAACAATTAGGTCTGGTTAGCTAGAAGAAACTTAAATTACATCATATTATTTTTAAAAAACATATTTTTGAACCTTATATTAAATTTTATATTTTAATGATATTCAAAAGATTGAATTAAATTTGTAAGGTACTAAACCCATCGATTCATATAGTTTTTGTGCGAAACTGAGCTTCATTTCATACGTTTTTAACACCCTTTTTCTATTTCCATCGCATGCAAGCGCCTCGAAAATTGCGGTTAGTTTTGGGTTTTTCTTTTACAATTTTTGTTTTTGTTGGTGTATGCTCTCTGCTTTATGCTCTGTGTTTTCGTGTGTGTGTGTTGGTTTGTGGGGTGTTGGTGTAACTGCGTTTTGCGGTCTTCGAATGCTTCAGTAAAAAACAAAAGCTGGAAAGCTGCGCACGCTTTTCCCCCTTTTCCGACCTTCGATACACGAAATCCCCATTTCTTATCTCTCTTCCCACTTGAACCGACACAAGCTGTGGCCCGTCGGTGCTGACACTGAGAGAAATGTGAAAAAAAAAGAATAAAGATTGAAGTAGAGCAGATTCAATGTGACTTATTTTTCTAATTCTTTTGAATGCATCTGCAGGGTAAATCTAAAAATATTTTCTAAACGAATGTTTGAGAAACTCTTTAAATTTCCTAAAATTCCTAAAATGTTACTAAAATTCTGGGTGTATTTCTTCAGCTTTTCCCTATCCCTTTTGCCTGCATCTGTTGGTTCATTGATTTTGGTGTGGAAATGAACTTTGCTGCTTTTTTGCCATGTTAGACCTCTCCCTAGGATCCCGCCTGCGTCCTTACTCTACCATCTCTTATATCTACAGTAGTTTCTTATAGATAGTTGGTTTTTGTTGGTGGATTTTCGGCACTTTGTAAGCATTATTTGTTTTTCGCTTTTATTTATGTTGCGGTTCGTTTTGTTTAGTACGCAAAGTTGTTAAAAGAGAATGGGTTTCTCTTCTGTTTGGTGATTTAAATATGAGGCAAATAACTCGGTCTTATGGCGATTTAAATATTATTAAGACAATATTATATTTTAAGTTATCATTGTTTTATTCATTAAACCTAAAGTTTGCATATATAATTCCTAATAAAAGGCTTAATTCCAGTCCGTTGTCAAATAAAGATCAGCATTATTCAACCGGCAATGACATAACAACCACCCTTAACCCTTGGCACCCCCATGCCTTGTTTTATCTCCTTCTCATGACATTGGTGGTGGTAGCGACTTCTCTTTCATTTGTGCAAAAACATTTTCATAAATTAAAACGGCGCGTCAGCGGCAATGCACAAAATGCCAAACACATGACGTACCCCAAACGAGTAGCAGACAAACAAACATCCATCCATGTCTCCCTTAAGCTCCAAAAACCTCGCTTAGCACTTAAAAAAATTGTTTGTAATTTATATTTAATTTATTAGATTGTGAAAAGGTTTTGAATATAAAAGAATGATACAAATTTTACAAATACTTTTTTCAAATCTAAAATTATAATACGCAAAAGATGCATAGAGGAAAAAATAATCAATATTTTATTTTAAGCAATTTATTATTCCTTATATTTTATTCATTTTTTTTTTATTATATTTTTCTCCTGTGCACACGAGTAAAAGAATGCGAAAACAATAAAAACAATTGCTACCATGTGAACCACACTGGCCTGTTGTTTTTCGTTATTACCTTGGAGATTAATTAATTGCGAGGCAGAAATATGCTACAAGTTCAGGCCTTAACCCACTCACCCGACCTCACCCTCCCGCACTTAACCCATCGAGGCCTCTACAACTGTCAGTCATTTCCTGTGTGCCTCCCACTCGTTTTAACTCTTATCCTTGCATTTATGAGTCGGAATAACAAAAACAATGGAGAGACCCTGGGTGCAGGAGGGGTGAAAAAAAGGGGCAACAAGGAACATCCATGGTAATTTTCGGGCTCGTTTTTGTGTATGGTTACCCCTGCTCCAACAGGAGCCCTTTTGTTTATGGCTTTTTCTTTTATAAAGTGGAAAATTGCAGACAGCATTGTTTGTTATTTATTGCCATTTTGATATGAAACCTTTTTTTCGGCCCTCGGTTCGTGCCTCTAGTTGCCATCTTTATGGGAGTTCTATGGCTATATCCTGCCTGCCCTCTGGCTTGTCATAAAATCTATATATTTATCGTCTATGTTGGGTTTTATTTGTATCGATATTGACAGGGTAATAACAAGTCGTTGGAAGTTATTTTAAGAGAGAAATATGGAATAGAGAATTGTTTTAATTTCTGTTTACAAACAATTGTGTTGTTTGTTATCCTTTGACCCCTTGAGCTATCATTTATTTAGTTTCTAATCCGAATCACTTGCCCCTAAGATTACCCGGGCACCACCTTCTTTTCACTGTGCGCTAACTCAATCAGGGATCTTGAAAAATCGCATTGCCAACGCCCTTTTGAACCCTTGGAACATTTTACCTTGTCAACCCATTTTAGCGTTGAAATCAATTTGACAAAAGCCACATAAATTTAAATAAATTGCGGCTACACATAAATTCAGACATTGAGCGTGGCACAAATACGAGGAAAGGAGGCCGCCAGGAAGAGGCGAGTAGTAGTCATTTGCCATTTGGCCAGGCTAACGAGAGAAAAAAAGGGCAACAAGCCACCGAGCTGGGGCGCTTTATAAACCAAAATACAAATAAACTTACCCGAGGACGACGACGACTCAACTAACAAAGCAAACACAACGGACTAGACCAGCACCACAACACAACAGCACACACACAAAAAAAAAGGGCTAAAACGAGAAACTAAGCGGATGGAAGAAAAATGGTAGTGGCACTATGTAAACTAAGGGGTATAGATATACCACCGCCACCCCAAATCGGAAATAGAAACAACAAATACAATTTGAGCTGAGAAAATCAAAATGAAGCATAAACAAACACAGGCCAAAAGCAAATGGAGCCAATAATAGAAAAAGTATCAGGGAAATAAAAAGGAAAACAAAATACTATATACATATATAGCATAACAAGTAAAGGCGATTTCCAGAACATAGAAGCAGGAATAGATTCCAGTTTGTGTGGGGAAGGAGAGAAAACTGAATTCAGGAAAGTGTATAAATGAAAAGAAATCGAAACCGATTCGAATCGGGTTTTTGGGCGGAGAAAGGAGCAAAAACGATAAGCAGCAGGAACACCAGAAGGCATCAAACACAGCACACACACACACATACACTATATATATCGTTGAGCAGCACAAATCGAACCCAGAACCCGCCAGCATAAATGAATCCTAAGCAGGCAAGTGCACAGCACAGTGGGTGAAACAGAAATTATCTTCATTTTAAAATAATTGTATTACATTTTATCTAAGGGATTATTCTTCTCACATTAGTTTCACAAACAAAAATACATATTTCTATATTTTCTAAGAGCGATTTAAATAAAAAAACAATGAACGTAAGGGGCCTCTTCAGCATCGTCTTAATATTCTTTCATTAATATTTTTACTTTACATAATTTTTTTATTTATTTATTCTGCCAACCTATTCCCCAAATACACCCACTGTTCTCTTCTCATCCGTCAGTGCTGGGCTACAACCCCTTAGGGAATTCCTGCTTCGTCCGAGAGCTGCGTCCTGGCAACGTCCTGCCACGGCTTGGACCTAGCCTCGGTCTGTGTTTTGGTACCGACCAACAGGCAAAAAGGGCTTTTCATAATATTTTTAGACATTTGACTTTTGATTGAGCGCATTACACGCGATTCGAACGGGAGGAGACCGAAGTCGTCCGGGCTTACATTTCAACTGAGGCAATTTATTTGGCCCGCATTTCCTCGACTCGACTTGTCTTGGCAACCTTGCCTTGTGCCGGCCATAAAATTAGATTGTCCTGGCTTATGCAAAAGATTTGGCTGGCTGTTGCTGCTGCCATTCCCTGTCACTGCTGTGTAGATTGGCACAGTATTTTATTGAAAATCTAAGTCAAATATCTAAACGGCGGTGTTTTATTACCTGTTTTCATCTCGCTCTTACTGACTTTTAGCCATGTTTAGCGCATGTTTTACATTGTGGAGAAACTAAGTCAGATGACTGGGGAGCAGCAAGTGTTGGAGAGCTTAGTGGGATGAAGTGGCTTCTTGCGGCATCATTTCTGGCTCGGGTTTCTGAGGTGGGTTTAACTGGTTTTAAATCTTTGGATATATTTGCACAAATGAAACTTTGCCTCGGGGCAGGAGAAATATCTGAGGGTTTTGTAAGTGGATACTTTGGGGTTTTGGTTTGGTTTGAAATTCTAATGGAATAGGTTTAGGAATAGAAACATAGTTTAGAAAAATGTAATCCATTGATTTTTAACTAGATGGATCTTAAGACAAAATACTTATCTGCTTCTTATAAATTCAAAATGATAATTTATCACTTCTCTACTCCAAAAAGCCAATGATAATAAACCCTAACAAAAGAGGCCAACAATTTTGTGACATTTCATTGTCAGTCTTCATCTCAGCTTCTCTCAAAAAGTTGTTTTACCGAAATTAAATTCTGTTAAATCCAAACTCTTCATCCCCTTTTCTGAAAACTCTGCCTTAATTCGTCAGGCAAATTACAAGCAAATCCACGGCAAATTCGTCAGTAAGCAGTGAAAAGTAAAAGTGACAGTCGCGCCTTAAATTTCAACTTTTCTTTGTGGCCCCCGCGCTTTTCCGCCACCCTCCCCAATTTTCAGGGTGCTGCTTTCTGCCGGAAAAAAGGGGCCTGTCCTCAAAACGTTCGCTGTGACTTTCTTTTTTTTTTGTATATATATTTATTTTATATTACAAACGTCAACTTCGACGTCGCTGACTGACTTCCTTCCGCTTAGCTCATTAAACACACAGAAAAAAGCCCAGCCCCCCAAGCTGTCTGTCTCAGAAATAACTCTCTGTGAAATTCTCTTTCTGTTTCTGAGACTTTTTCGCAAACAAAATGTGTTTTCTTTTTTGGTTTTTTATTTTTATTTATATTTTTTTAAGAGCGAATTTTCTGCTCGTCATAATGGCCGCGTTGAAGGCACCCCTGGGAGAAAGTCCCGGGCCCTTCCTGCCAGCCCTCGGCATATTTATTCGCCGTGTTTATGCCTTGCCCGTATTCCCCGCTTCCATCCTCTTAGCATAATTTTATTTGTTTGCTTAAAAAAGAATTAAAAGAGGTTTTCGGTTGTATTTTATTTTTTATGTGCACTTTTTTATTCTTCCTTGTGCTTTTTTGAATGCGCGAAATCGTTTTTATGTGCGTCTGCGGTGGCGGAAAATTTTCATAAGAGACGAGGCTGGGATTAGGGGGAGAACTTGAAAGGGAAGCATTACTTGGCAATTGTTGACATTTACATTTTTGGTTAAAATTCGGAGTTTTATGTGGCGTATAAAGAGCATTATGTGCGGGTGCATTTGTATGAATGTTTTTATATTTTTTATAGGAAGTTTAAAGCATAACTTTGGAAAAACAATGCCCAAAGATTTTCTGAAAGCTGAATGTAATTATGGGTTGATTTAATAATTTATTTCTTAGAACCTTTCAGCCAATTCTGAGAATATAAAATTAGCTGACAAATATTTACACTTTCCAATTAGTTAAGCTGCTTTAGCTTATCTTCTTACCATAGAAAACCATTTCTCTTCTCCCAAAACTCTAATAAAATAAACCCTGTTATTTTTCTTGCGCCTGCACTTTAGCTTTTAGGTTTTAAAAATAGCAGGACGCACCTTTTTTCTGCAGCCAGGACTTTAAACTACCCTTCGGACAAGGTACTTCGGCTGCCCCACCACATCCCCCCAATTGTATTCTTCCCTTCCATTAAATGCTTCCACCACCGAGCGAAAAACTTCCCGTTCTCGACATCGGCGCATAATTGATGCCTCCGGGGAGCTGTGATAAAAACAAATCAGCGGCAACCCTATAGGTTTGCCACACCCCTACCGCCCCCACACACACACACATAAGCAGCTGTTTTTCCCGCACATGTCGGGTATGTGCGTGTGTGGTGGCTCGCTTAATATAATTCACACCATTAAACCGAGAGCTGCGGCATTTTGCCCCTGTTAGACATAAATTTTTATAGACAATGCACAGAGCGCTCCCCTGCCTTCGCATCATCCCCTTGAAATATGTTAAGTGAGCCGGGGAACTGGTCGCTTATCAACTTTGTTTTCCCTCCTTTCTACATTTGGTTTTTTCACATTTTTTTTTTTGTTTCTCTTGGTTTTTATTTTTGCTAAATTTTCTCCTAGACTTTTTAGTTGAGGCTGCTGCATTGCCCTTTGGTTTAACCCTTGAGCCACATGTGGCGCGTTGGCAGCCCTTAGCCTTTTAGCTTATCAGAGCGCGTTTATGCCAAAACACAAACACTTGGCGATGGGCGAAAGCATTTCGGTGCTACTGTGCAGAGAAAGACACAGTGAATGCTAGGCATAAATAGATTTAAATAGAGAAATTTTAAAATTTTGAATTTCATAGGACTTCAATAATAATATTATAATTATTCTAATGAAGTAGATAAGCTATAAATGATGAATAGCACTTAGGATTTCCAACTACGAATTCAGCAAACATTCCGACACATTGTTGTGAAATTTCGGAATTATTTAAATAGTTAACCTTTGTTCAAATATCTGTTAAAATAAACATCATCATAAATAAGGGATGTAAAATAACCTAAATGTTGTTATTTTATTTTTCCAGCTTTAATTTCATATTCCAGGTGTTTTAAATCTCTAATTGATATGTTATATTTAGGTAAGACCTATAATAACCAAATTCTCTTAGACAAATCTGCAGATTTTTCAAAAAATAAGCAAAAGCATTAATATTATTATTATTTACCCAATTCCACTGTAACTGAACTTTGGGTTTTACAGGTAGGCGCCAAGTGAGTTGGCTCTGTTGTTGAGAGATTGTGTGTGTGCCCATGGGTGGTGTGTATTTGGTGTGTGCTTGGGGGGAATGGTTATTGTGTGTGTGTGTGTGTTAGGGGGTGTGTGCTACTTAGCCTAATGTAAACCATATGCATGCCTCGTTGCGCACCCAACAACAACAACTAGAGAAGAAGCAGCGACAGCAACAGCAGCAACATCAAACACTTTGCTGTGCAGCGAGGCTTCACTTTAGTGAAAATGGAGAGGGAAGTGTGTGTAAGCGGGGGTAGGGTACACCTCTTGGCATACATTGACACAGAAACGGCGAAAAGTTGCGGTGTGGAAAGGGTTTTTGGTGGGAACAAGAAGGTGGTTTTTTTTAGCTCTCTCCCCCTCATCGCTTTACTCTTTAATTTTCTTTTTGTGCCCACCAGCAGTTGAAAAATATTTTCGCCTGTCACGTGGTGCAAAAGTTTGAGCTCGCTTTCAGCTTTTTCTGCACTTTTCCGCTTTCCACCGCTCCGCGTCATCATCTGATATTCGAAAAGCGCCGAAACTTATTAGCAAAGTGCATTCTTTACTATCTCTGTTTTCTACCTTTTCGGGTCAGGTTTCAGTTTCTTTCACTGGAATTCATTTTTTGTTGCCTTCCATTTTTCAACTTGTTGAGCGAAAATTAAATTTTTAATGAATTTTTGCCCAAAACGAAAAGTTTTCCCCATACGTGCAGAACGTAAGAGAGGCAGGGAAAAATAGAGAGAACGCTGAGGGAAGAGCAGGAAGCTGGTTTGCTTTTTTCATTTAATTAAAAACATTTTTTGAGTTGCCAAAGTGTTGGAAAATTGCTGTAAGCAATGTTTCTATCTTTCACGCTGCCAAGGAGGTTTTTTTCCCTTGCTCTCGGAACACATTTTACAGTGATTATTCGAAAATTAGAATATTTTGGCTGCTTGGGAATAAATTTAAATATTTGAGAAATATTTTTATTAGAAAGATGTGAAAAATAACTTAAATTCGTACTATATTTACGTACTTACAAAAGAAACTCATTGGCTGTTCTTTCGATTCGTTAATTCGCCATAGTGCCTCTATTCAAAATGATAAATAAATTCCCTAACAACTAAATAAAATGTTAAAAATAAAATCCTATACCTACAACAACTGTTCTTCTAAATTTTTGTTAATTTGAAAATCTTTAAAGCTGTTTAAACCCCTTTTTGTCTGCCAAAATTGGACAATAGATTATGTCTGTTAGAATTTTCGGGGGCAGCAGCAGCTGTGCTATCTGAGCCGCTTTCAACCCCCAAGAGCAGCGGGGGGCTTCGCTCCTATTGATTTTCAATTAAAAATCCATACAAACTCTGGCAGAGGCCAATTAGCCCAGTTTGCTGCCAACAACGGATATGGCTAGCAACAACAACAACAACCACTACAACTACACTTGGCCCGAAAGTAAAGAATTGCCCAAAACTTGTTGTTCTTGCCGCTGCCGCTGCTGCTGCTGCTGCATTCAAGAGCTGCCAACGAAAGTTTTCACCCAAAAGAGGGAGGCAGAGAGAAAGGGTAGAGAGGGAAAGGTGGAGAAATGAAGTTGCGAAAGACTTGCCCCCATCTGTCTAACGGTGTTCTCATCGCATTTAGGCCATAATTGCAGGCAGCCGCTAATTTCACAGGCCCCAGACGACAACTTGACAGGCGCCTGTATTTGCGGCTGTGCTATAAAGGTGGTTGTGAGGGGGGAGGCCCAAGTGTTTGGCAAACGGAATGACTCGTTGATTGACTGACTGAGTGAGTGACTGCAATGACGACTGCTCTATGCTGGCTGCCTACTGACTGTTGCTATAGCTGTGGTCTTCGGTTTTGTGGACAGGCAAATCACACTGAAAAAAATTGGGGTTTTAAACAAATAAATTTGGGAATATTTTTAAAAAATGTAATAAGGATATAAGGAATAGGCTTTTTCCCAAATGTTTAGTGTATTTTGATTTATTTTACAAAATAGCTTAAGCTTCTAAGGTTTTAGTCTCCGCATCTTTTTTTATTTTTTGTTACTTTTAGTCTATTTTTTGTTAGTGTAACGAATGCAGTCAAAACTAAATTTTTCCCCTGGCTAGACGGCGGCGGTGGCCTGTCAGCGAATTCAGAAGCCCAGACTATGCAGCCAGCCACCGTTTTTTGAGTGTGAAATGTTGTTTTGAACGCCAATTTTGGTCTGTGTGTAAGTCTGCGTTTTTGCCTTGGCTTTAATATGAAGCCAAGACTAAAGGTCTGCGAAATGAGGTGGAGAAAGCAAAACTTTGCAGCTTGTTTGTGTCTGGACTTGACGTTTCGCCCCTCAATGCCCTTTCCATCTTTTTGCCATTTAGCCCGTGTGCCACATTGTAAACGCATTTGGCCGGAAATGATATCGACTCCTGGGTTAAAGTGTTCTCATGTTGCAACTGCAACTTGCTGCTGCTGTTAGTGTTGCTGCTGCTGCTGCTGCTGCTGCTGCTGCTGCTGCTGCTGCTGTTCTGTTGCCTGGGCTTGCTGTCGTGTCGTGGTGTTGCATTTGCCGCTTCGTTGCACCGGCGATTGGCAACTGGCGGACATCGAACGGACAATGGACATTGGACAATGGACAAGGGGAGTCTGGCTTTGTCTTTAAGTGGTCAATGAGCAGAGAAGGTAGACTCCTGGCCATGTTTTTGCCTTTGTGCAAATGTCAGGTGTGTATGTATGTGTCTGGGTGCTCTGTGTCTGCTGGAATTTGGCTGTTTTTGAAAGCAAATCGAGAGGTAGGATATATGCTTTAATTTTAGGCAAAATATCCTGGAATTTAATGCCAGAAACAGACTGCAAATGAGTCAGCAGCAAGGCCTAATTTATGCTTTTATATTTCAATCTAATTTTGGAAAAACAATTGGTGTGTATTAATTTCAAAAGCAGAATATCTAGTGTGAGAAAAGCCCATATATTTATGCTATAAATATGGGCATAAACGTTATTTTAACAATTTAAAATAGCTTCTTCCGCTTCCTCCTAGCTCACATCCCTTATAATTAGAATTTGATCCTGGGTGCTTTATGCAAAAACTTATTTAATTATCACTTTATGAGCCCTATTTAGATTAGCAGCTGGACTCACGCTTTGACCAAACATGAAAGGGTCTCGTTTTCATCTCGTTCCAAAAAAAATAGTTGAAAATATATATAATTTTTTATGGAGTTATAGGAAAGAGAGCTACGCTTAATGTAAATATATGCACACAAGTGTTTGTACACACACATACACCCATAAATGCACACATATAAAGCTGCATCATCAAAAACGAGTGAAAATAAAAACCCGAAAAAATGTCACGTACATTTTTCATTTCTAAAGGAAAACCTTATATATATTTTCGCTTTTACTCTCTCGCCCTCAAATTTTCACCGTTCAGTGCGAGAATATGCTTTTCAATGGGAGGGGTTTTCCCGCATAGCAGCAACAACAACAAATACTAGGAAAAATATGTCAAGAGTAGATGAGGATGCGTCGACGCTGGCGTAATTAGGAAACTTGCTTCCCACTTGACTTGCTTATAAACATGAAAGTGAGGGTGCCACTAGCTACGGGGGAGAGATATGGGATATACACAAAAACTTAAAAAAAGCTAAGTAAATAGAAGAAATTTAAAAAAAATTGTTATTAGTTTAGATTTTTGGGAGAGAATAGTTTTAAAAACATATTAATTTTAATAAATATATAAAAGAGCTTTATTTAAATTGGACAATAATAAGAGCAATAAACCGACAAAGAGCCAACAAATAAGAAATAGAAATGAGACCTTTTACAATCAAAGAGGGAATGGGAAAATGTTGTCTTGCAATTGTTGGTACAGTAGTAAAGCGGAAAAAGAATCTTAACATTTAAATATTGAACAATGTCTGAAGCGTGAAGTATTTATTAAAAAACAATATTATGATCAATATTTTAGTCTAGCTTTTCGTAATTAAAGTAGCCTTAAATAATAATAATTTCTAATTGCAGTTTTCAATAATTTAACCACTGTTCCTTAACATCTACATCTCCTGGTCCGAATCTCTTGGTTGTTGTTCGCCTTCCTCGGCTCACTTTAATGGTCATTTTAATTGTCTCGTTTTGTGTTTAGGGTGGAGACTGCTGCTATTGAGATAAAATATTTGTCTCGGCCCAAGGAAGTCCTTTCTAAATTAGTTCCATTGATAGCGGCGTTTGTCCTGCTCACCGCTCACCGTCCGAGGAGCCATCATTACAAGTTATGACAGAGAGGAACAATTAAAACCGAACTCGGTCAGGCTTGAACACAATAATGATGTTGAGAGCGGCAACTACATGGAATATAATTATGTTAGCTGAGAGGAAAAACGGAAAAAGAACCAACAAAAACAACAAAACCACAATAAGTGTAGTTGGAACTTTCCTTTTGACCAAGCTAAAATGCATGTGCTTTTCTTTTCTGGTTTGGACAATGAAAAGGCAAAATAAAAGAGGCCACGCCCCCATACAGAAAAACACATGAGAACAATTAAGGCTTTGCCATTTCTCTAGTGTAGTTGTTGCTGCTGTACTCCTCCTGATGAGGGAAGTCTATAATTATGATTATGAGTACTCCTCCTCCTGCTCCACCCACAGTTTTCCCTTCCCTCATTATTATTGTCCTTTCACTCGCTCACTTCAAATATGGCAACTCAGTTGGTTTTAATTGTTGAGCCACAGTCTCAAGAGGAGAGGAGGGACCTGCACTTGTAGTTGTAATTGTGTACTCTTTGTGCCTTTTGTTTTTCTTGTTGCTTAATTGTTGGCTGCTTGAGTCCTGCCGTTGATTGCTTCATTCTTTGGTAATGCTCGACGAATCACGTTTTTAAACGTTTTGCTTATCAACAAGGATATATGTAGAAAGAGGAGTCTTTAAAAGGGAACTGTGGTGTTTTAAATAATTTATTTTATTTTGTCTCATCTTGGTAAAAATGAAAATACTTCAAGAAAGGGTAAACAAAATTTTGCCCCAAAAAGTAGGCAATGTTTTCTTCCAACAAAACCAAATACTGTAAGGGTTATTCTTGTTATGATATAAATATTTTAAAATTTACAATAAAGAATATCCTTTTTCCTGTCATGTGTGGTTTCTTAAATTCGCTTGATTTTCAACATCAAAGGAGACTATCATATTCAGTTTCCACATTAATTTGGCCATTTCCCCTTGTCGCTGCTTCTTCCCTCATTAGCCATTCCGCTCTTGCGAGTATCTTTGATTATTTCCCGCTGATAAACCGCAAAAGTTTCCTTGGTTATATGTAAATTTTCATCAGGGTCATGACGTGTCCTTGCCCGCCACTGCCTTCCCATACCGTCGTTCCTCCTCGATGACGATAATGACGATGATGACGATGTTTGTTTTTCTTCGACGAGTAAACTTTTTCTTCGTTTTGCTGCTGGTGGTTCGCCTCATTGCCGCTTCATTAGAGCTTGCCGCAAGTGGTGGAAAAAAAACAGTAACGAAGAAGGAAAATGTGCTGCCCATCAACAGGCGCTCGGACTCAGTCGTCTGGCTAAATTTTCAAGGATATGAGTTGTTGGTTAATGTTATGTGGCACATTTCCTTTTCTCCGCCGCACAGAAGATGAAGATTGCCAAGAAATTTGCTCTCTCTTGGCCAGGCCAACAAATTTCGTGTGCTTCCGTTTTCATTCTTTATCCACTCGCCTTTTGTTGTTCAGGAGGGCAGAGACAGGCAGGAGGAAGCTTAAACTGTCGTTTAGTTAATGATCCAACATGTAGTGGCATTTACCCCAAAACTCACTTACTTTTCTTGGTCGCATTTTACTCTTGTTAAATGTTTTTGTCGCTTATCTTGAGTAGGTTTTATTTAAGGAAAGGAATAGTTTTCTCTATGTATGACGTACTACAATTTCCATTACCAAACTTTAATTCTTTATAAACTTATAGTATAAATGTAAATGGATCATTATAATGAAATTACAACTAAATCTAATATAAGCAAATCTGAAATAATTTTAAATTGGTCCCTTAAATCCCATCTAAAGCTCAGCTTTTTAGTTTTTCCCCCAAGGGGTCGCTTCAATTAGTCACCCATACGGTCATTCTAAGGACTCCAAATTAAATTCTTTACTCTCCCATATTCACCCCTTTCAAAGCTTCAAAAAGGACCTCTGGGAAAAGTACACGAAACACACACACAGATAGTTCGCAGCAATTATTCCATCTGCGGGTGCCTGAAGTCTAGACCAGGACCGACCTCTTCACTTGACCAAGGGAGTGGGCAAAGAGTGCCGGAAGATCCTTTCCACGGCTATCACCTGTCACATAAATAGCGACCGAATGAATTATTAAAGGAAAAACTGTGAAAAACAGAAGCGTCCCGAAAGCCAAAACTTTAACCAGCAAAAGTCTGTCTGAGTGTTAGTGTGTGTTTTGCAACCCAAGGGGAAAACTTTTTTTAAGATGCTTGAAATGCGCCGCCGTCTGGAAGAGAAGGATATGGAAGGGAAATGAGGGAAAAGGTATAGCCAAAAATGACTCGCAAAGTCTGGCCAGCAGTGGAAAAATGAAAGGAAGGCTTTTTTTTGGAATGTCGACCAATTTCATACCATATAAAGAGTTGTTGTAAATAATATTTGCATAATTATTTGGTGAATTTGTTTGAAAAAATGATTAAAATTCACAAAATTTCGTTAACCATTTGATAGGCAATAAATCGATTTTCAATCCATTTAAATTAATCCTAAATAAATTATAGGCGATTAAATTAAATAAATAAATAAATATGGTAGTTTTATGGAGAAAAAATCGATCAATAGATCAATAGCTTTACAATTATCAGAATTCACTTATCAATAATTAAAATTTCTCACTAAAAGCCCTTGTAGAGGTCTACATATTGTTGATACCCTTTAATATCAAAAAGTTTCATTTGGCTGCTTCTTCTTTTTAACTGTCTTCCCCTTTCTGAATGGTTATAAAAACCGTTATAATAAGCGGCGATGGCGAAAAGCGGCCACAAAAAGCGCAGTCAACTTTGCTCCTTCATTTTCTACCCTTCCCACCCTTTCCCCCGCTTAACGCTTTGTTGTTTTTGGACCGCATAAGTGGCACCTGTGACCAAAAACACACACACACACACACACACACCCATTACCAAGCTGCTGCCTATGTGCCGGGAAAATTTTTCGGCGTCGCGGCATAAAATTGTTTTGTTTTTGGGGTACAAATTGTCTGCTGCTTTCCGAGGGGCTTATAAAATATAATTCGACAGACAACACAACCGAAGAGGGCTGGCAAAAGATAAATATATTAAGAAGAACAACAAGCCATAATAACACAACAACAGAAAAGTTTTTGCTTAAACAAAGTCAGAACGAGCTGTTGCTTATGGCTGGAAAATGTTAACATTGCAAGTTGGAAATAAAAGCTCTTAAATATATTTTGGAAATATTTATTATATTGTATATTATTTATTATATAGAAAGTATTAATGTTATTACTAAGCCTTCGAAATATATTAAAAAGTGTATGAAATTGACAACAAAGTTTATTTATTGTTCTTAATCCTCTTAATTTTTTGTTCATATTATATTTACAATAATTAAATGATTAAACTTTAAGCTGTAAACTGAAATCCTTTCAAAATGTTAATACTCAGGAAGCGCACAACTTTTAATCCAGTCTAACAATCAGACGCACTGGTAATTCCAACGAATAGACAGAGTTAATAGCGGCTGCAGGGGCACAGAGCGGAGCTCTACGTCCCCTTTTACTCCCACTGAAGCACAAGCACATAATTTCAGTCCTTTTTCCTCCGCCTGCAATGTCCTTTTTCACTTCGTTCTGTAGCTCTATCCTCAAGCAATTTGCCAGCCGTTTTATTTGCGGTTGTCGTACATTTATGGGATCGCTACATCCTCCTCCCCCTGACTTTTCCATGGTTTGCTCTTTTGTTTTCCTAGCTGTCGTTGTTGTTGGCATTTTCCTCGAGCTGCATTCACATTTGTATTTAGTGTAATTTGTTTTGGGGTCCTGCTCCTTGTTGACCATTTAAGTGCAGCTCTAATTACACTGGAAATTGTTCGAATTATGCAGTTTCAGAAGAGAGGTCTCATAGAACTAGGAGGTTCTTTTTACCACAACGGAGTCCTTTGCCTTTAGGTTATTGTTTGTAATTAAACTCTTTGGCTTTGCTTTTTTTGTTTACTAAGGCAACTGTACAGTTTTCTATAATATTAAAGAACATTTATCTAACAAAATTCTCGTTAATTTTACTAAAACCTATAGAACAAATATCTAAACAAGTTTTCCCTGCTCTTCTCTTTTCATATATTTTTGGCTTTACCAAATTAGGTGAGTAAAACTATGAATATTTATAGATTTATGGCTGGAAAATCTATATTTAAATAGTCGGAAAAACAGTGAATTAGAAATGGTGAATATATGTTTAATAGGCATCATATATATTTTGTGGGACCCAACAAATAACTAGCTTATGGCCACTAAATAAAAATATGATAACCAGGTTAATCTCTTGAATTTAGCCATTCATTCTAATCCATTTACTCGTCAAATTGTTGTATATTTTCTGTCCCCTTGGCTTAAAAAATGTATTTGCCACTTGGACATGTCATGATCAATTTGTTTATTTTTGAATATTGAAAAAATATAATGTTTGACATTTTTCATGAATTTTTGCCAGCATGAAAATTAAAAACGAACCCCTGAATGGGAATATTTTTGGTTTGCTTCAATTTATTTTTGGCATATTTCTGTGACGCCTTAAAATATGCAGCGCTTTGCTCCTGTCATGTGGCATTAAGGCTGCTCCAAATGCGATTGACAGCAAACACACACCGCACACAAACAGCAAAATAGAGGCGAAAAAATAACACCACACCAAAAAAAAACATATCACGTGGGAAAGAAAAGCTTGTTTACCTTGTTTTTTTTTGTTGCGTTGGCATCCTGTTTGGCCTCTCTTTTAACGCCTCTCCCCGCAACAATTGCTAATGCATAAAAAATTGACCCACATTTCGATTAAATATACATATTCATATTTACATTTGTTAAAGCAATGAAAAAAAAATATAGAAGCACCGACAGGAAAACCTCTTTGCATGAATAATAAAAGAGTGTATACGAAAGTTGATTCGTGCATAAAAATAAAATTGAATCGATTGATCAATATAACGGATGAAGAGCAATTCTAGCTGACAATTTAATAATACAGAAGGGCAAAGAGAAGATGCCTTAATTCCATGGAAATAAACGAAAGGGTTACGAAATGCAAGGCAGGGGCCTTTGCTCAAATCTAAAATTTAATAAAATATATGAAATTAGTAATAACTACACTTGTAGATCATAAAGGTTTAATTGTTTTTAATCAATATGTTTTCTTGATTGGAATACCGCCTTCAAATATTAAATTCAACTATCAACAACATTTTAAAAATATTTCTTCAACAGAACAAATATTTTAAAATATCCTACCATATAATTCCCAACTTTTACTTCGCTTACTTATCATGTTCAAGTAGCTCCTTCGTGCTCTTGTGTTATTCTTTTTGTGATCCTGATATTTTGCCTTTAGCAAAATTCAACTGACAGCAGATAAAAGCTGTGTGCCATCGCAGGAGCTCCTCGTATCTGTGTGTTAGCATCGCCTTTGTGCGAGTGTGAGTGACACACTTATTGATGTAATAACATGTGCATTAAATATTTATTGTATTGGGTAGACAACATGGCACTTTCTTTCGCTTACTTTTGTGTTCCCTCCCTTTTTTTTATGGGCCACACATGGAGCAGAAATCGTAAGTGGCCTGGCCCAAGGAATTGTCTTCAACTCAAGTGATTCGAAAGGTTTTTCCGCCACACTCAAGGTGTGTGTGTGTGTCTGTGAAGGCGGAAAAGTGTGTCACATTCGATGATGGCAAATGCTGCTTCTGCTGGGAGCTGCCTTTCAGGGCAAAATCGAAGCAACACAGAGCCAAGATTGTTTGCATTATAAAATATGAAAAGGGCAAACAAAATGGCAAAAATCAAACACTCAATGGGAAAAGTGTGAAAAATTTATGTTGAAATGAATTGAAACTGGAATTGGGCAATCGAGTATGTAAATACAATGTTCATGAAATTGCTTTCTCTTGCATATTTTAATGTGACTTATTGCTTTCCGAAAGAGGTTTTAGTTTTGCACTAAAAGAAGTAAGATTAGGTTTTCCGTATGGACTAAAAAATGTAAAATTTATAACTAACAGAATTCTAAGAATTAAAATTAGAATTCATTTTTTTAATATTTTTAACTGCTTAATTCGCAGTATTTTTCTAAATCCTTTTAATAATATTCAGAAAAACATGCCCTGCAGGCTAACAGAATCCTGTGTGTGCCATAAATATTAAACAGAAATTTTTAATTCATTTAGAAAAAATGATGCCCTTGCAAGCCTTAAAAAAACCCAAGTAATTAGAAGGGAAAGGGATTTTTTCCGTGCAAATATTTGCTTTGTCTGCTCCACTCAATTAATAAAATTTGATCAAGTTGGCAAAGGGTTCTTTGTGGAGCCCCAAGCAGTTAATCCCTGCCAGCTTATGCCCAGCCTCCTGCCCCCAATCCTTTCTTGTTAATCAGATGCAGAAAAAAAGGATACAAAATAATTGTTGCTGTTTTGACTGCGTTAATAAACAAAAACAACAACGGCAAAGCGCGACAAAGTCTATTATTCCTGCTTGGAAGTGTGTGAGGGGTGTGCGTGTGCGTGGCGTCTGTGTTTATTTTTCTCTCGCGTGTAAGCCTAAAAGCTGCTTAAATTTTTAATGACTGCTTGTCTTTTTAATTGCGTATGTGTGTGTATGTTTGCATTTAAGCAGCAACAATTTCCATGAATGGGTTTGCCAAGCATTAAATTTCAATTGGAGTTTTGACAAGAGTTTTGGTTAACCGACTTTATGGCAGAGTCAGTCGGTTATTTGTAGATATTTTTGTTGATTTTTTTCGATTACTTTTTTGGGTTGGGTTGGGGTGAATATGTTGCGGCTCTTTAAAAGCCTTCACAAAGTTTGTTATAATTAAATTTAAATTATTCAAATATGTAGTTAGGAAATACTTTACATTTCTAATTATTACAACATTTTTTTTACTATCATTTATTTAGCAACTAAAACCTGTTCTAAAAGCATTTAAAATTTTTTTTAGGTGCATTATTTTATAGTTTCGGATATCAAAAACAGAATATAGTTGCCATATATATAAATATTTTCTTCTCAAAATCAGCTCTCAGCCAAAAACAAACACTTTTCTTTGGCGACAAGTTGTCAGCTTTAGTTTTTGGTTTTTTCCCCTATAATATATATTTTTAGGACCTGAAATGGCAATAAATATTTACACAAGCAAGCAGAAAAACTGTATCTGTTTGGAAAAGTCTGAGGAAAAGTAGGAGAATAACAAAAAATGTCGCCAAGTCACGTAAATAATTAAACACGTGACATGCGTCAAATAGAGCCTAGCTAGAAGAAAAAGCGGAAGACAAATCCGTCTTCCCATATGTGTTTGTGTGCATAAAAAGGACAAAGATAAGGAAAAGAAGGAGACAGCGATAAGGCGAGCGGATGTCGCGATTTTTTTTGTCCTTGTTTAGACAAGTGTGCGTGCGTGATTTCTTGTGTCGCAAAGTATTTGTTCTTGTTGCTCTTCAGGATATGGTGAAAGTTTTTTATTGCCAGTTCTAAAAATAAATAACAAGATTTTATTATAACTTAAAGGAAATGGAATATTTAAAAAACCTTCCTTATTTTAATACTTAACTCACAATCAACAAATAAATAAAAGAACTTGACCCCCAAGGATTGTATAAAATATATTTTGCCTCAATGCCCTTCGGCTGTTGGCCAATTTATGTCTGAAGATTGTTTTTCAATATATAGATGCTCCTCTCGCTTTTAATATATATTTTTTTAAATATTTTTTGTGTTGTCCTTAAGGCTTTTACCTGGCTAAAGAAAGACGACGAAGAGCTGGTCCTTGTCCTTGCCATTTTAATGGCCGTTTTCCTAGGCAATTAGAGACACTGCTAAACGACTTTCCTTTCCTGGCGCTTCTTTCTTTATGCCTCCATCCTTTTCCAAGGATTTTCCCAGGGGCCTCGTTGGCCATGTCCCGTTATTATGATTATCGTTTGGTCGTTTTGTGGGCTATTTTCCTTGTTGCCCCTGCTGCCGCTGCTGATATCCTTTCGCTTTCGCAGCTCGTTTCGCTTTGTGCCGCGTTGACAAAATCATAAAAATGCACACAAAACCCAAACAAATTATACAAATGTCTCCCGCATGAGAATGAAAGAAAGGAGAGGGACTTAATTTTTTATTCTACCTCGCCTTTCCCATTTTTTGGCTTTGTTGTCACAATTTTGAGGTAATGGTCCCATTGAGACCAAGATGTCCAGGAAACAGGGACAGGCGTGTGTGGCTGGGGCTCTAGGATAACGATGTGTTTAAATTTTGAATGGCCCAAAAATAAAATAAAGTTAAGCGAGAAAGGGTAAAGTTAGGTCTTTAAAAAATGAAGAATAAAATTTACTGCTGCTTAATTTATTATTAAAAATAGGTCTTAGCTATTTTTCCTCCTTGAACCTTTTTAAAAATATTAATTTGAGGTAATTGCAGCTTTCACTCACCTTTCAGGTAACTGCATTTTCCTCAAATGGCCAATTCATTAGCCTGGAAGTGCTTAAATATTAAAAAGCATCCATATTCAGAAGAGATACCTCCTCTTCGGCCTTGGGCGCACTTGCTGGAATTTTTCCCTCTGCCTCGATTCCATTTGTAAAATGCGCGTCAAACCAACAAAATTTATGCGCCACTGCATCGAGTGGGTTAAAAATGAAAAGATAGCTGCGGAAAATGGCGAGACTGGGGAGAAAAATCGAGAGTAAAGAGCACGGAATTGTTTCAATTTCGTTGGCAAACAACAATTTGCAAAAAAACGGCGACAATTTCTCTGCCAGCCTCAAGTTGGGAAGTTTTATTCGGTTCTCCTTTTGTGTCCCCTCAGCACTCTGGAATTTTCATTTATAATTTTTCTCTGGCTGTTATTTTTTTTTTATGTTTCCTCCAAGACTTATGCTGGAAAAGTGTTAACCCCTTGCTCTGTCTCTGCTGCGGGAAAAAAATAAAAATCATTTGATTCAATTTTCCACATATCTTGCTCCGTTTCGTGGGTGGAGTTTTTTCCGAGAGCGAGTTTTTTTCCCTGGCACCGGTAGCCATGCAAATGATTTTCTTCTTTTTCCAAAGCCCCACAGTTGCCGTTTGTTTTTTTCCAGTCTCTGATTCTTTTTTATTTCCAAAAAGAATCAATAAATTCCTTTTTCCCGGGCGAGAAGTTTTGGGTCTGCGTTTTTGGAGCATTTCAATTTTGAGAATTTCAATACTTTGCACAGTGGAGAGTCTAAATCTTATAGAAAATTATAAATACGGTTATTTCAAAAATATAAGGAAGTTTATTTATTAAAAGATTCCGGGAAAAAAATATTTATTAAAGAAAATGTTCTATTTGATATATTTCTTTAGATTCTTATAATGAAAATATTATTTTAAAGGGTCTCTGAAAATCGAATTTCTCCAAATTTTAAAATTTTTTTGTTGTCATTGAACGTGCTCTGAGAATCCGTTGGCATTGTTGAAATTTTGTTTGCGCCCGAAACGCAGTTACTTTTGTTTTTAACACCCCGCAGCCTGCACAGCCCCCTTGATCCTTTTTCGCCCATGTATGCCATTGCTGAATCTCTTTAAGAGTACGAAAAGTTTTACATACCCCAGAAATACAAAAAAAAAAAAAAGAGAAAAGAAATAACCGTGAATGAAAAGGGAAATAAATATATATTTTTTCTGGTTAGCCTCCTCGCATGTATTCCATTCAATTCATTGTGGTTAAAGCCGGGCTCGAATCGCCTCTGTTGGACTTTTGGGCATTTTGGCTGCGTTAACATTACGTTTCACAATTTAATTTTCCCTTTTTTCATTCGGGTTTTCCCAGTGACATTGGTGTAGCCGCTGCCACCGGGTCCTGGCATCCCTTTGTGCTTTATCTTTCGACACACATATAGTACAAACATACAAAGTCACACACTCACATATATACTTTATCCTCGTTTCGGCTTTCGGTTCTTTATTTTTGCTTTTTCGGCTTCAGGGTTTTTTTTACATGGCCGCAAGATTTACTTATTTAATTTGGTTTCCTGTGTGGCGGATATTTATTGCACACTTTTTTCTTCGGTGACAATACCGATGGTTGTCTTTTATTTGTTGTGTTCTTGGCCTTTTAATTTCGGCGTCATTTTCGGTTGTAAGGGTGAAATGTAAGGCTAGCAGGTTAAAATAAATGTTTTTAATTAACTAAAAGGGAAAAAAGAATAGTTTTTTAAATTAAAAACCAGTTGTTTGCTTTAGGTTTTGTATTTAAAATAAATAAATAACTAAATTGTTTTATTAAGCTTCTCAGTCTCAGAACTTCTTCAACCGTTCCCAGTTTATCCCTTGGAATTTGTAAAGTTTTACCCAATTAATTAAAGCCTAAAAGTCAAAGCCTCAAAGAAAATTTTCCGTATTTCACAGGGATTTCAACCACCTTTTCTTTCACATTTCTCTATTTTCCAAAACCAACTCCCCAATGAACTGGCCCTCATCAACCTCTAATTAGTCAACATAATCCTGTCCAGACTTTCAGTCTGGTGCCAACTTCAATGACCGAAAATTCCTCACTGTGATGAGGAATTCAAATAAAATGCCAACTTTGATCTATTTACAAGTGATTATTAACAACAAGAGAGATAGAGAGAGAGGGGCAGACAGCGACAGCAAGTACAAACGATTTGGAATTTTTGCTTAATTACACACGAGTCCTAAACCTAAAAACCCTGCTCGGAAAAACCCCCTGAAAATCCCCAGAGTCGGCTCAAAAAATGAGCTGCATCTCCCACCAATCTAATGTTCTGGCTGTGGCCCTCTGTTGCTCCCGTTCGCATTTCCATTCCCTTTGCCGCTGTCTGCTTTTGGCCATGTCAAATATTTGCACAAAGTCCAAGCTCAGTCCTCCATCCTGGCGCCGCCGCCTTCCTCGACACCCAGCTAGCCTGCCACTCCTTTCGTCAGCATTTGCTCATCCAATTGTCGCAGTGGAAGGACGAAAAGGAGGCCAAGTACTAGCACAGGTTTCGAGGTCTGTGGAAGGATGCGAACCTGAGGTCCTTGACCAAAAAAGAGCAGTGACCAACTGGGAACCAACTAGCTGGTACCTATTTTAAATTTAATTTACTTAAATTTACCAAGGTTTTTTCGATTTATTATTAAATTATAAATAATGGTTATTTTTAATTTAAAATTTTTTAAAATGTATTTTAAAAGGGTATAGCAAATTCTGAATCGCAAGAAACCTTCAGATCCTTTGTTTTTATTGTTAGCATTCCTTTTTCGGGGTTCACTGACTGTCAACAGTGGCGGTCCTTCTCTCTCTTCCTTGTATCCTTCCAGGGTTGCCAGACATCGCACAGTCAGCGAAAAAAGTCGCGAAGCTCGACAAAAAAGAGGGAAACTCGAGCAGGGAAACAGAGGGTAGGGAGCGGGCATAACGTGCCATAGAGCCAGTGCGAAAATAAAGCAAAGAAATCATTTTTAAATGCGGCTTAAAATTATCTTTGATAAGCGTGCCGAAATGTTCTCATATTTTTTTATCATCTTTTTCTTTCTTTGCTCTTCACTGGCTTGAATTTTATTCTTTTTTGGAAAGCTGAGTAATTTATAGTCTCCTGAACTTGAGTCGCATTAAAAGGTTATTCTTGCCCAGATCAAAGAAAAGCCCCGACTTGGGGTTGAGGGCGATTTTAAGCCGCTTAAAAACCGCGAGGTTTGAGGAAATTATGGCAGGGATTAAACTACAAAGGAATTCGGAGTAAGGCATTTTCATTTTATAGTTTTGCGCTGAGATAGGGATTATGCTTAAATTGCATTGATATGGTTTTATTTATAAGAAAATTAACAGGATTTATAGAACAGCATTGGGAATAAAGATTAGGATAGAATTGGAATATTTTCTTTACCCAATAAATTGCATAAAAAGAAACTAATAGCTACAATTATTAGTTATGGTATACAATAAGTTGACAAAATTTAGTTTTCTAAGAACTTTCGATATTTCAACGACTTGTCGAAGCTTTTCATTTCTTTAATTAATCAAATAACATAACTTTGACCGATGTTCCATTTAACCTTCAAAACCATCATCTTGTTAACCTTTCGTCCTCATTAGTCCTTCAATTTCTGTTGCCCCACTTCAGAAATTACACTGTTGAAGCTCTAAAAAGGAAGAAAAAAATCACTCGAGTTTCTTTTCCATTGATTTCCCGTCTCTAGTACATCGCACTAGAAACAAAAACCAATCAAGGAGAACAAAGACCAAAAACGCTGAGAAGAGAGCGGAGGGGGCACACAAAACAAAATAACAAGAATCAAAAGTTCACTCTCTTCAACAACAACAACAACAATAATATGAAGTGGAGGAATCCACTTTGCACTTGATTTGTTGTGGAACAGACGCTAGACATAAAAAAATATCCAGCTCACCTGCAAAATAAAAGATAAAAAGAAAAACACAAAAAAAAAACCAAAATGAAGACAAGAAAAACTTGTTCAAGAAAATTCTCAGCTGCTATGATACGCACTCAAAAGAAAAACCAAGGAAAATTTGGCAACCTTTAAATAAGCAAACTAACAATAAAGAAAGTTGTACAAGAAAAGGGAAACTTAAAAAATGATTTTTAGTTTAAATTAAACAGGAAGCATTGTGGATCGAATTTTTCCAAGTTAAATATTTAAAAAACAATTCAAATTCTATATTAGTTCTAAAAATATTATTAAAGATGGGATTCTTCTGTAATAATTTAAAAGTATCCCCTATTTTCCCGACTGTTTTCCAGCTGTTACATACTATTCTTCCTTCATTTTCTTCACCTTTGTTCGAGAAGTTTTGGCTTTGTCCTTGTCTGTGTCAAAGTGTTGACCCATGTCGACGCCGTCGCCGAAGATGATTTTCTCCGCCCAGTCTTTCGACCCAACGACCAACATCTCTTCCGGCGATCCCAAGTGAGCCTTCACTTTGAGGCTAAAAAACTTTTATAATAGATTTCAAATTTCCTCCGCCCCTGGAAATTCTCCGGAGTAATCAAGCAAATTAGTGAGTTTCTCGAGAGAATCGGAGGCGTGGTCCAGGCGCAATCCCTATGCCGAATTTCAAACACTCCCACTTGGCTCCCTCGACAATTTTGCGGTCGGCAAATTGTTGACAGCTGCTCCAGCTCTGCAGGTCCTTCTGCTGCTTTTCCTTTTCCTTCTCCTTCGACAAATGAAGATAAATGCTAAGAAGGAATGGGCGAGAAATGGGACCAAAGTTTACTTAAAAAATTTAAAGAGTGAAATCTTCAATTTGTAACTGGATTTTCGATGCCTTTTCGGGGTGCATTATTGACAAACAGAAAACGGAGAAACTGAAACTTTCTTAAGGTACCCTGTATATTAACTGAAAATGGGTATATATATTTAAAGATATTTGAAAAATTATTTTACTTTAAAAGATTCTTAAATATATTTCAGATTTGTAGATCACTATTTAGTATTTAACGCGGATGTATTCAACATATTGATTAAAATGAACCTCCAGTTCCTTATTTTGTAGCATACTTTTTGTTGATGAAGATGAATTGCAGTTTGAACTTTGATGGCAAACAAAGTTCAGTTCGTTTTACTCGTTCGTTCCTTGTATGGTTATTTTGTTGTTTAGCTTGTTGTTTGGAAGAAAAGTTAAAAAGTTTGGGATAAAATTGTTGCAATTGCATGTTTTATTGGGTTCTAAGATGGACTTGGATTATATACAGAGTACACAGGAAAAATCGAAAAAGAAATTTAATATAAAAAATTTTATTTTTGGTATTTCCTAGATACTTTTTTATGATAAAATGTAATTATAACTTAAACTGTGCACGACTAAGAAATGCAATAATTGTGTCAAAGGTTCGTTTGCAATTACAGATCTCTCCCTGAGGGGCCTCTCAACTTTGTTTGCTAGTGTAAGAGGTGGCTTTCCAACTTTAACTAAATTAAAGTCAAACCAAAAGAGTCAGGAAAAGGGTTAAGCAGGGAAAGAGCGGGTTGAAGAGTTGAAAAGTTTTGCGTCTGGAAAACAAAGAGCAAAGAAGTTCAAATTACAAAATGCAACAAAGAGAAGTCGCAGAGGGAACGGGTAAAGGAGACCGAAGAAGTTAATGGGACGGGATGACAAGAATTTGCTAAATAAAAGTGAAACTAAGAAAAAAGAAATAAAATAAAAAGCAACAGCTGCCTCAAAGCAGCAAATATTTTTGGGGAGGAGAGAGAGGGAGATAATAAATAAGAATAGTAACGGAAATTACAGTATTACCTAAATATTTTATATTTAAATAAATTAGCAAACCTTATATTTATTTAATTAGTTTAAATACTAAATTACATTTTTAATTCGCAAATGTTTTACGTTTAAGCTTTAAGCATGCAAATGAGTTGATTTCACCTTTCGATTTCTCAACGTCAACCTAAATTTCTAATTACGACCAAAAAAGCAAACGTTGCCATTATCCATTTGTCTGCCAGGAAGTCCACCTCCTTGAGTGCCACGCCCTGTTATCCGATTCCATCCTATCTTTCGTTCTGGGCTAATTCATTTCAGTCAAACACATACAGCTGGGCTTGAAATAATTGGAATGTTTTTGAAATACAATTAAAAAAAACCAAAAAGAAGCATAATAAATATTTATAATTGATTTTCTAGTCACAGAGAGTCAATATATATATTTTTTAATGCTATTGCATTATCAAATTTCAATTGATAGACTAACGATTGCTATTTTCCTGCCCGCAACTGTATCTGTAAGCAGACAGCAAACGTTTAATCATCAGGTGTGGTAGAGGTCCTTGTCCAAGTGTTTGCTCATCGCGTTTTAGCTGACCCAATTCCATTCGAAAGCTAAAATCGTTTATTTACACAAGCAAATGGCCATTAGGTTAATGCTATTTGAGGCTTACTCGCCCAGAAAATCGCCGAGGCAAACAAGAACGGTTCACTCAAGCCGAAATCGAAGTTGTTTTAAGTCCCTGCATTTCCTTTAATGTTCACTTGAGGATAAACGACAAATCACGCCATATCACATTACACATAATTAAGCTTTGCACACACACACCCCATACTCTGAAAAGTATACTCTTTAATGCGATTACACTTTTAAATTGACAACTTTTGTGAATTTTCTATAAAGAAAATATGTATAAAATCAATGGAAAATTAAGAAAAATTGAAAATATTAAATCAATTAAAGAACGAATACTATTTTATTGATTTAATTTTTCCTAAAACCATTAGATTTAATAATTTAATTTACATATTTATAATTATTATTATTTATTAATTTATAAAGGGTTAATTTTAAGAGGGTTAAATATGTAAATGTAGTTCTTTGGCTTGGCGCTCTCCAATTTTTTCCATCTTCCTCGCTCTGTCGTGCTTAAGCTTAGCTAATACCTAAGCACCTATCTCATTCAGTTCTATTTTAATATTGATCTTGAATCTCTCTCGCATCCTCTCTCGTGGATTCCTCCTCCCACGCTCTGGCTGGTGGAAGCCACTAAAAGAATTCCTTCCTTCATGACATTTCCTCCTCACTTTCGGTTTCTCGTTCATTTGTCCATCGACGCTTGCTCGTGGAGGAAGCTCAAGGAAGAAGGCGCTGCATTTATATATTGAATATATAGTTTACCTTTTTTTAATTAGTCACGTTCAGTTCCGAGTACCGAGAGTGTCGCCGTGTTAAGTGGAAGTATTTATTTAGGCCCTTAATTTAAAAAAAAAATTTCAATTCGACCTCGAGTGTCCGTGCGCGTTAACAGTAAACGTATTGGTATTTTGATAGTTTGATATTTTGATCCTAAATATCGTGCAGCTGCTAAATTAGTTGTTTATTGGCGTCGAACGTGTACAATTGTATTTTGAGATCGCAATATGTTCAGCAGTCGCTCTTCGTTTTTGGCTAATCGCCGCATGATTTTCGATTTCTCTGAGAAAAACGACAGCGATTTGTACTTGGAGTAAGTTTCTTTTGGGGATTAATCCTAGCTGTACTTATTAAAATTACAGAAAAGATTCGTTGGGAATGACACTGAATAGTGTGTTAAATATTTAAATATAAAATAAATACTTTTAATTACCAAAAGATGAACAAATATATGAAATATATAAATTATATTTAATATAATGAATTTAATCGCTAAAAACGGATTATTAATGATTGATTCAGTATTTCCTTTTTTCTTTTATATTTTCCACCCTCATATACAGCCTTTATTTCTAGTGATTACTGTACTAACTGCTCCTTTTTTGCGCTTCTCTCTTTTGCAGTGCATTTGGTATGAGCGATAAGAGCAGCAGTGCAACGAACAGCCTGCCAAATAGCCCCATACATAGCAACAACAATAATCCATCGCTTTTAAACAACAACAATACCAGTAGCAGCAACAACAGCATCAACGGGGGCAACAACAACAATCCAAGCTTGGGCAGCACCAACTCACTGGTGGCCGTTGGAAGTAACGGCATAATGTCCGCCGCCGGACTGGTGAACAACAACAATAATCCTTGCAGCGCCAATCGAAATGTCGTGAGCATGGATGATGATTCGTGCTTCCGTCTGGACACGGACACCACCGTGGTCACGTACGGTGAAAAGGAGCCGGATCCGGATAATATCAAAATGTTTGTCGGCCAGGTGCCCAAGTCTATGGATGAGTCGCAGCTGCGTGAGATGTTCGAGGAATACGGCCCGGTGCATTCGATCAATGTGCTAAGGGACAAGGCCACAGGAATAAGCAAGGGTAAGTGTCCATTGATTTAATAAATATTATAGATATTATAAGATTAAGATCTTTTTGAATGCCTTTATAATTCGAACCCGTTTAATATCAACAGGAGATTCAATCTAGTCATGGCCCTTTTTATCTTCTGTCTGTCTATTTTCTATTTGAAAAGTAACATGCAATTTTTAGCTAAATTAAACAAATCCATGTTATAAAATTCATATATTACCATTCCAAATATTTATAATATTCTTCCTTCGAATAGCCACTGTACAATTGTTCTCACTCTTTATTCTAGAGAGAACTCTAGACGATAAATTACTCTCGAATTTGTTGCGGTAAATAGCCGAAAGCTGCGCCAAAACTTCATCTTCCCCGGCTTGTAAATGAGAGAGAGACTCGCAGACAAAATTAATATGAGATATTGGTCTAGCCAGAACACAAATATAAGCTTATATATATACACACACATGTGTATATGTGTCCTTTCATGTCTCCTTCTCTTCCTTTTAATTGCATTCACTTGCATTTGCCTTGCATTTGCCTCGCATTTGCCATTTCATTTCATCAGCAAATTGCTTTTTGTTCGCTATTTGTGTTTGAGCAGAAATTTCAATAGCCTTGAGCTTTGCTAATGGAGATTGGGGTAAAAATGTGTGAAGAGATCATCCACACTCCCCCTTTGAATTAAATAAAATGCAAATGATATCATATATTTTAGATTTACTTAAATTGCCAAGGAATTCATGTTTATTGGAAAAATTGTCAGAGAATTAAATTAATTTGTATTTGAATCTACATTTATTTCCGATTTTGTGTGCTCGATTGGCTGAAAACATGGTTAGCTTAAAACGAATTACGAAAAAATGTCAAATATTTATTTTATTTAAATTTCAAGTTCATCGAATAAAATCTGTATTTAATGTTTAAAATTTAATACCGTCAAATCACCAACAGCAGACAAAGGACATTCTTTTGCTCTTTTTTTCTGTGTCTGTCAGTCGTGGGTCTTCTTTGAAATTGAATGCTTTGCCGGCAGATCAAACTCAGTTGCTTATCATGCGCTCATAACTCCATTTTCATTATTCGAATATATTCATTGTTCTGTTCATTTCTCTGTCTCTTTTTCTGAGGCCTCTCAACTGCAGCAGTCAAGCTTCTATTTTTATTGATGTGCTCTTTTCTCCCCATTCATTCATGACGGCATTTCCACTTCTAATCTTTTTCATTTCCAATTGCCATTTGGCTCAGATTTCTATTCATATTTCTCTGCAAAGAGGAGCTTTCATTCTGGTCTCGTCGGCCGGCCCATTGTGTTTTTGTATATTTTGTATTTCAAAAACATTTACGACGTTTTGTTTATTTTGTGTCATTGTTATTCTATAACCAACTGTCTATTTAGCTTTTCCATCTTTATTTTTGTTGTTTTTTTGTTGGCTAGTATTTTTAGTATTCCGCCTGTTGTTGACAGGTTCATGCTTACTTTTTGGCAAAAGTGGGCGTTCCATTTCCTCTCTGGTCAGTGGTGTCCGAAAAAGAGGGCGTGGCATTCGGGGAGGCACCAAATTTGGAAGTGGGGAGAAAACTGTTTTAGAAGCACTTAAGTGGAGCGTTGTGTTGATGATTTATGACAAGCAGCGAAAAGTAGTCACAGCTTTTCCTTTTTCACTCGCCAAGTGCTCATGTGAGAATGTTTGCTTATATTGCTATTATTATTATTTTTTTTTTGTCGTTGGCGAGAAGCTAAAAGAGATTTGAGCAAGTCACAAACACAAAATCGACACAAATTGCATTTCAAAGTTATTATTTATGTCAGCGCCAAGCGAAAAGTAGGCGGGTCCGTTTTTTTCTGTGGGCGTGCCAGTGACCCAAAACGAAATGGGGAAAAAATAAAGTAGAAGTGAACTTTCCTCCTTCTTGGGTGACATGCTCAAATATTAAGTTCCAGTAAGTGAAGATTGGGCTTTGGCTTTAAGGAAAATATTCTCAAAAATGTCCTTTAAAATTGAAGAAATTTATTTCTTAGACTATAAAAATTAGCAAAGCCCTAAAATCTTCATACATTTAATAAATATATTGTTTTCAAGTAGATATTTTTCCAGATTTTTCCAGTGTTTTCTATTTGATACCAATTTTGTCCTCCTTCATGATACATTTTCGTTGGCAGCTCATTTTTTTCTTGTTTAAGCCAGCCAAACTTCCTGCTAACAACATTTCCATGTAGATGGCAAAATGTAACCCAGTTTTTGGCTACCAGTTGGCTAAAGGACCTAATCCATATCCTTAGACTTGTGCCACTTTATTTTTTAGCCCTTTCTCTTGCCTTTTGTCTGTTGCACTTTTCCGAAACAGTTTTTAGTTGGTGTCTCTCTTTTTCCTTTTCCCTTTAAACCAAACAAAATGCAAAATGACATTTTTAAGTGCGATGGTTGACCAGAAAGTCGTAAATAACCAAAAATAAAAATAAAAAATAACAGCTAGTCTCAACCAAAAAATTTCCTTTTCGTTTTGGCCAAGTATTTCTGGGCTAATGCTTCCTCTACTTGTACTTTTTCTTGCTCCCAAAAAATTGTTTTCCTTTTTGGGGCACTAAATTTCGTTAGCGGGCAGTTTTCCCTTCTAGCTTTCTCCCAGTTTCCATTGCTGTTTTGACTTTTCTTGACCAGTAATAGAGTAGAGTGCAAGGTATATTATTTTTTCATTTGTTCCATTAATGTATTGTAATAATTGTTAATATTTATATTACGAGTTTCTTCTTATTTTATTTAATTATAATTAAAGGAACCCTTTTAATAAATTACACCTTAAAATAAACGGGTATTTTATGTTCGACCCTAGCTTGTTTTGGCCTTTTTCTGTTGTTGCGGGTGTTGTGGTTTTATGGCTGTTACCAAAAATGTTGTTGTTTTCCTTGTTGCACTGCGGCTAGCAGATAAAGGTGAGAGGTGTGAAGGCAAAATAGGAGAAAAGCTGAGTTAAAGGGGGTGCAAAGGTGAGAGGGGGCAGAAACTAGAGCGGCACAAGGTTAAGCGCCCGGGGTCATAATTTATTAGCGCTTGCGGTTCGGCGATATACCTGGGACTATTTTCGGAATACGGGATAAATGGGCGTTACGCCCTTGGGTGGCAAAGGGGGCGAAAAAGAAGCGAAGCATAGCGGCAAGGATTTTCTGCGGTTCCCGTTTCAGATTGTTTCAGGTGAGTTTGTGGAAACAGGTAGCTTTTAATTCGATATTGAGAGAGTTTCTGTGGGCTGCTGCCAGGAGCATCGCAGGGTGAGTTGTTCAATGTTTCTGGCGTTGTCAAGTCAGTGTCAAGTTCTCTGCGGCTTTTGTGGCCAACGGAACGAAGCCAACTAGGATATAATTAAGATTTCTTCTGGGGAGAGAGAAATGCCGTTAGAATTTAGGGCGAAATTAAAATAAAATGCATTCCGGTCAACAACTAAATTACTTTTGTTTATTTTGCAAATTTATTTGTAGCAGAAAAGACAAGACAAGTTTATTTTATCAATTTTATTAATCTTTGGTTTGAAAAGACATTTTCTCATATCTTTCCGTAGGTTCATTAAAATATTCTAATTCTAATAATTAAATGTAACTCAAATTTTACCATTAATTAAAGTAATTGAAATTAAAGACGTGCAATCCCACAATTTATGTTTTATCTTAATCCCTGTTATTTTGATAGCCTGAAGCTACTGCAGATAATCCTCTACTTTAACCAGATTCAATTGTGAGAATTTATCCCACCCCAAAACAAGACCATATGTCACAGTTCCACATTAAGAGCGGCACGCCCATTCCGAACCCCAATGCCGCCCACTTTTTTAGTCCGGCCTGTGAAGTCTGTGATTTATGACCGCCGCCGCCGCCTTATAAAAAACTAACTCGCTGACCAAACCAGAAAAGCAGCAACTGAGAAAAGCAGATGAGAATCCACCCAAAGAGCAAGGAAAAGAAATAATATAATTCACACAGAGAGACTGAGTTAGAAATCGGGGTTAAGTGGGGTTTTTTTGATCTGGGAGTGGTGGGAGTTAAGTGGAAAAAAGGGGAAGTTTGGTCAGTTAGCAGTTTTCTGCCGCCTTCGTTCCCGTTTTCGTTATCTTTCGGTTTCCTTGAGAACTTCATTTTGAAAAGCTTTTCCCAACTCTAAGACCAGCTGTCCGATGTCTTCCCGAAAAAAAAGGAAAAGTAACGCACTTATCTAACGCCTTCATCGGCCTTTCCTTACTTTTCTTTTTTTTTTATTTGGTGTGTTTTAGGTGCCTTCTTGCAGGAACTTTGTGCTCTTGACATTTTTATTTAGCTGCTGCACTGAGCGTGAAAAATGCATAAAATTTCACTTAATTTTATTTCGCACCCCTTGCATTTTCTCTTTTGGAAAAGGGAAAAGCGAATTTCAATTTCAAATGCAGGCTTCAGGGGGAGTAAGGGTGAAATTTTTGCACAGTTTGAGTTTATATAATATTTTTCTTCTTCTTTATGAAAAATAAGAATTTGGTCACGACTTTTAGTTGCCACTGAAGCATTGCTAAGCACTTGTCATGGTTGAGGTGAGAAATTCTGGAATAGTTACTCTATCTCAAGGTTTATATATCTCTTTTCCAGTGTCCTGTGTCTGCTTTATCGTTTATATCGAATCAGAAATAAAGCAAAGTCCAATTGCATTGGTTTGTTTTAGTTGCATTCCTGATCCTGTCCAGGAACAGCTCGTCTCTTGTTCCTTTTCGTTTTCGTGTTGCCTTGGCCGAAGTCCGTAAATCTGTGGGTGGGAAAGTTTAAGGACATTGATTTATTTAACTTCGATTAATTCGTTTCGTCCACAGGCGTGTGTCCAAGTGTGTGTGTGTTTTATATATATAGATATATCCTAGGACATGTATATATATGTGTGTATCCTTTCTGCTGGACTTTGGCACGTCTTGTCTGGCGGCTCTCGATTTCATCTTCCTCCCACTTGCCGGGATTAAGTTCTTTTTGGCCAAAAACGTGACTGGATGTCGTTTTCAGCTTTGCTCCTTAGATTTTTCTTTAGTTTTCCCGCCTTGCCTTGCTTTTCCTCTTTTTTTTATCGCATTGTTCTCTTTCGATGTTTGGTGGGTGTGTGTGTGTGTTTGTGTGGTGTCTTGGGTTTGATTCTAACTGCAGTTGACATGCACATAATGGGAATTGTGTGAGATTTTTCTTCCTTTTTCTGCGTTGTTTTGATGCAGTTTTCCTCCTTGCATTTCCTCCTCCTCCTTGGTTATCGCTCAATTGCTTTCCTTATCTATCAATCCTCCCTCCCTCCTCGGCGACTATGTTTTATTGCGTTCCAAATGGTTTCGATTTTCCTTCATTTGTTACATTTAACGCTAGTTTAATTCTAAGTGATATTTAATCTGTGCCAGCGAGAGTTTAATTTTATCATTTTTTCTTTCTTTGCTTCTAAGCTGAACACGATATTTAATGAGGGAAAAATAATACGCCAAAGAAAGCGATTTATTCTTGGAGAAATCTGAGAGTAATCACAAAGGCAGCAGCGTCTTTTCTTTACAGATTTGAGCATTGATATATATATTTAAATTATAACTTTTAATTATAAAATTATTTCCAATTCAATTAAAGTGAGCTGTGATTTTTTTACCAAACTTTTTTAATGTTTTGACATGAAAAAAGATACAGAAAAAGGTCAAAGTCCCATAATTCACTCATACACATCGGATGTGGCGGGCGTTTTCGGTCTTTTTCTCCATCTAACCTCTTCTCTGCCGGATATTTAACTGCAAAAAAAGAAAGTAAAAACGAAACGAGAAATGAAAATATTTGCAAATATGTGAAAAATGCTGAAAAATTTCGCCTGGTGGCGGCGCGCGTACCTGTGTGTGGCTTTGGTGACATGGCAAAAAACTGCGACAGATTGAATTACCTGTGTGGCAAATAGTGGGCGGCATTTGGTTGGAGGGATTGGCCTCCCTGTTTCACCTGGCCGAGTAGGACGAACCGAAATGGCCGCCACTAAATGCCGCCGATACGCTGGTGGGTAATTGCATTATGCAACTATTGCCGTATTAAGTTTTGTTGTAACCATCGCTGCTGCTGCTGCTGCTGCTGCCATCACACACGGTTGCCCATGAGATTGGGGTTTGCGGAAAATGGTGGGAAAGGAAAATGGGATGCAGGGAAATGTGTGCAGGAGCCGGAAATGGATTTAACCAAACCTCTGTATGCCAGAGTATGTGTGTGTGTGTGGGAGAGTGTGTATGCAACTTGGCCACAGATTTGGCATATAAAAGAAAGGGAATTCCAGCCACATCCAAAATGGGAGCAACAAAAAAATTTATTTTGGTGAAATGGAAATGGAATTCTACACGTGAACAGAGAAATGTAGGAGAGAAAGGTGCAAAAAAGTGTGTTTCGGCTGGAATTTAAAGGTGATATTAGCAGGGTCTTCCTTAAAAAAAAAATAATCTTTACTTTATATTCAAATATAGATAATTATAATAATTGGAAATAAGCCTGTAAAATGGTTTCTTGATTTTAAAAATAATTGCAGTTAAATAAAATTATATAAACTTCAATTAATAATATTTATATCACGTTTTTAATGCCCCAAATAAATGTGAAATTTACACAAGGAATGTACGAGAACAGAATGAGCATTTCCGCGCTAATGTTCGACTTTAAGTATCACTTAATATGCTCGCCACACTTGCCTTCCACTCGAACCCTCATAAATTTCAACACCTTTGCTACCCTTTTGCCGCCCCAAAAAAACACCCCTACTTGTGACACCCATCCCCAACCCCAATATACCCACTGAAAACTTGCGCACTCCAATCTCAAACGCGACACATTTGTTAGGGCCATAATGTTTAATTTAGTGCCAGGCTGTCATGTTGTTGCCACATTTCTTGGGTCCCCCTTTAGGCACGCCCACGGCTTCCGCTTCCTCTTCACACCTTCCCTCGTGCTTGGCCCTGCCTCTTTTCCTGCTAATAATAATAATTTTCATAATTTCTTTGTGCCACCTTTTTCCGAGGCGAGCGACACACTGGCTCGTTTGAAAATAAAGTCCAATTTAACCCCCATGCTAATCCTATGCCGTTTTCCCTTATTTTCCAGGTTGCTGCTTTGTGACGTTCTATACGAGACGCGCCGCCCTGAAGGCCCAGGATGCTTTGCATAATGTTAAGACGCTGAATGGGGTAAGGAATTTTGATTTGTATAATGATGTTATCACGCCCCACCTGCTGCCCTAGTTTTAAGCCATTCTCACAAGTTGTAGTCTTTTTTGCATTTAAATGGAAACTTGGTCTTTGAAAGTTGGTAATAATTTGCGGGATTTAAGGCGTTAATCGGTAAATCTTAGGATATTATTATGCTAATATTCCTATTTGAAAATTGGTTATTTAAGGCGTTTTTTATGCTAAAATTTGGATGACTGCATCCTTTAACTATAGATTGCTTTGATGGCCATCTTAACCTTTAATTGGAATTTTCGCTGATCTGACACAAACAAGGAAAAACTCTATAAACTTATCATGAAACGCTATCATCCGCCTGACAGGACAACACCAGCCGAAGGAGAGGGGGTAGCCAGCCAGTCAGCCCAGTCGGTTGTGAAAGGAGGAACTGGTAGCAGCATCATCGTCCTGATTCCTCTCGCATCCTTCATTATGGCTAACTGACTCGCTGACTGACAGATTGACTGGCGTTTGGTCTGACAGAGCCATGACACCGCACAAAAAAAAAACGAAAAGGTTCGGAATAAAATAAAATGCAGCGCAAGGGAAAATATTTTTGTAAAGTGCCGACGAAAAAAAATCCGTGGAACGTGAGATTCTTTCCCCTCTATTTTCCAATATAGTTTTTTTTTTGCGCCCCAAACATTTCCCTATAAAATGCAAGTAATTTCAAAAGTTTAGTCTGTGTCCTGTGGCAGCTTAAAAAAAAGAAGGAATACAAAAATAGCGAAAACTGTTAGCACAAGACACGCGCCAAAAGTTCTTTAGTCTTTCTCTCTTTATAATTTTAAGTGGATGTGATGGAATAGTTGTAGGACCATTAAATATTACCATAGTTTAATAATTAACAAATATAATATAATATAATATTTGTATGCTTGTCAGAATAATTAAATCACCTAAAAGATTTATTTATTGTGGAGGAATATAAAATATACCCTTATAAAAATAACATTGAATCTAAAAACCAATAATTTAAAGTACCTTTAAATTTCCAATAATTAGTTTTAATAAATATTTAGGATATTCCATTTGTCGATCACTAGTGATTTGTATTTTCCTGACTGGAAGAGAGCAAACCGCAGGCACAAAAATGTCAATTTGCACTTTGGAGCAGCAGCGGAAAAGCTGAAAAGCAAGCAGAGTCCTGGAAAAGTTGTCAGCACAAGAAGTGCAAAGGGAGAAAGATATGGTAAAAAGTAGGGTCTACTGGGGAGAGGTCAGGATATACATAGGGAGCAGCAATAGCAACAGCAGCAGCAGCAGCGTCAGCAGAAGCGAGCGACATTTGGCAATGTTGCTTTTTATTTTTCGGTTACCACTTTTTGTGTGTTGGCCCTGGCGTTGTTCTGCCCTTTTTTTCTATAACGCCATCAAATAAGCATTGAATATTATTATTATTTGAAAGCCATGTGTTAGCGCTGGTTGGTAGGGAAAAAAATATACATATAATGGGGAAACATGAGGAGGGTTTCGAGGAAAATGGAAACAGAAGAGCTGCAGGAGCGGGAGCTTTTCCAAGGGACAATGCTTATGTCATCACGTTATCGGCTTCAAAAAGAGGAACTGACATAATTTGCATGTTGCTTCGTGGCTGCAGCTGCGATATTTATTTTAGAAAATTGCCATGCAACGAGCGCCCCATGGGGCGATAAGGGGTTAAGGGACATGTGCGTGCTGCATTTTGAGTCTCATCGTGGCTGTTGTTGTTGTTTTTATTGTTGCCTTTTCTGCTTTTGGCAGTTCAACTGACAGGCTTTGACGTTGGCTTGTAATTTTCTTGCACAATTTGCGATTGTTATCGAAATGGGGAGGGAAATGCTTTTGGAAATTCATGTTGATTGGTAGAATGTTGAAAGGAAATTTACATTTTTTTCCTCTAGCACCGACAAGAGAAGAGAAAAGAACGAGTTTTGCATAAAAGCATAGCAATTTGGATAAGATTAAAATAGTTTCTATATTTCTGGTGATTTTAATGGTTACTCCTAAACCTTAAAGAACTTTCCATATTCTGATTTTATTATATTTAGTACCATTATCTATATTCCTATACTAAATAAAAATTCTTAATGTCTCTTCTCTATATTCACCTGGCTTTCAATCGATTAATATCGCTTCGCCTTACTGAAATCGACAACATATCGCTTGACAAGCTTGGCATTTCACAGGCAACCCTTCGCTGATTAAGTGCAGGCTAGCCGATAATTGCCCCAATAGAAAACAGTTGCCAGCAATATTTCAACCAGTTAGGCGAAAACCAGGAGAAAGTCGACCACAAGAGCGGTTGACAAAGTGAGGAAAGGCGCAGGATTTCCTCAGCTAACCAACACAACAACAACCCACTTTCTTCGCCCATCCCTTGAAGCTCCTTTAGCTTTTTGCCAGGTGGGTGAGGGCGTGAATGCCGCCTGTGTTTGACTGGTAATTGCTACTTCCTGCATATAAATAAATTGGCAAAATGAGAAGGGGGAGGGGGAGGAGCCAGAGCAGGAGGTTGACTTTGGACTGCAATTTGTAACCAGTCGCGTTGCGTGTATTATTTACGGCCCAAAGAGGTTGGTTGGCTGCCGGTGGAGCAAGAAACGGGAAAAGTCGAGGGAATAAGGAAGGCACAAGGACATTGCCTTCTAGCGTAGACTGTCGTCGTTCTCTCGCTGCTCGTTTGCCAATAAATCACGCGCCATTAGCCACGCAGTAGTTTGGCTTAAAGGTGCTGGCGTGACACGAACACGAGTCTTTATATTTACAACAAAGTAATGAGAAATACGCTGTGGATAGTTTTAATATTAAAAAGTAGGAGTCTAGTCTAGACAAATACTAATTTCTAATTAAATATTAAAATTATTTAATATAAAATATATTTTAAGCCAAATTTAATCCTTCACGCTCCCATCTCTAACTGGAGAATGCATCCTGACCTCGTGCTCGTTTCGCGGCCTCCTTTCGAGGCGTAAAGGAGGCGTGGCTAGTAACAGGGACCGGAGCTTTAAGCTTGTTTTAATTAGAAGACGACGCTGTGTGCTTGTGTGCGAAAAATTACATTTAAAACACGCTGCAAAGTCCGACGCATATTTTAGGATTTTTGCACACAGCACCAAAACCCCTCTTCCTTTTTTCCCCTTTTTTTTTTGCCAACGCCGCCCGTGTCCTTTTTAGCGACCGCTGAATAAATGTGTTTGGCTTTTGTCAAGGATTTAGGCGGAGGCTTTGTTCCCTGTCCTGCGAGACTCCCGTTGCCTTTGCCTGCGCATTCCATTCATTATGCAGCTTAAGTGGAAAGCCTAGATGGTGACTCGGGGGGACATTTTCCAAAACCCCTTACATTTCCCACCCCTTTTTCCACACTTTCCGGGAACTGCAGTCCCTTGCCGACGTTTTTGGCGACTGCATTTTGGCCCTAAGCTCTGTAAATTAATCGCGACCTTCTCGTTTTTCGAGTGGAACCACGGAGCATATTGCGCTCTAATATTTCAAATGTGATTAACACGGGCAGGAAACGGATTTGATTTTAACAAGGGAAAATGAAGGGATTTGGGAAAAGGATTCGCAATGCAATGGCAGCAATATGTTTGGTCTATAAACTGATTTTAAAGGATCAGAGGAGTTTGTCTTCCTTTAATTATTTTCTATCATCAAACGGAAAGAAATTTAAGAACAATTAAACATCAAAATAAAATATAGAAACTAGATTCCATCAATTTCTAAACTCATTAAATTAAACAATTACCATTTCTATTTTTAGTATTTGCCTCAAGACCAATTTAAATATTTCGACAAATTCTAATTAAAATGTTTTATTTCTATTTAATTTCAGATGTATCATCCCATCCAAATGAAGCCTGCCGACAGCGAGAATCGCAATGGTAAGTTTTTACACATTTTTAAAAACAAATTAATCTAAGTAGAAAAACGAGGAAAAATTCTAAAAGCCCACACACACACTCACGCGTGCCACACACAATGCGGTGAATTGATGCGGTGTGTGTGGGCAAGTAAAAGTATGCCAAACCGAAATATTTCCACTGCCAACAAATCAACAAAACGCGGCACAAAGTGACCAGCGAGGCGTGTGAAAAATGTGTGCAGTGTTTTATAGAAAACGGCTAGCGAAACATCACAAATTGGGGCTTAGAAAGGTGAAAAAAGCCATTGAAATGATAAAAAAGATATGGAAAAAATATTGAAAAAAATCTATAAATTACATACTTCTTTTTACTATATAAATAGACCTATTGAGCACCTGGGAAACATATTTCAAAGTTATACTTAACCTTACGCTGCTAGGGAGACTTTAGCTTTGATCCCACTGTACCAAATGTACTCTAGTTTTCAAAAATTCACAAAAGGCAGCAGCAAGGACAAATGAACTGAAAGAGACAGACAGATACAGAGAAAGGGACAGCGTGACTGAGCGAGGGACAAACTGAAAGCGATCACAATTCCATGGCCGTGGAAATTGCGTGCGAAAAACGCGGCCAGCCTAAAAGCGGGCAATAGTATTTGATAGTTTTTATTGGCAATGGTCAACGTTAAGAGTGAGGGATGAACCGTGTGACAGGGGAACGAAGGGTACAAGGGAAAATGCCAGAAAAAAAAACCAAGAGAAACAGCGGCAGACAAAATTGCTTCCTACATTTCACGGATTTTTCATCGAACTTTCATTCGCGTGCTTCTTTTGTTTTAAACTTCGTTGTCAGCTGTCGGTCACTTGGCAGTTAATTAAAAACCATCAATTATGTGAACCAGCAAAAAAGTGTTTTACCGAAAAGGCAACAAAAAAAGTGTGTTTAAAAGGCTGACGACAAAAAATAATTCCGAAAAGTTGGTGAGCATATTTTAATTTATGTTAATTTTCAGACAGGAAGCTTCAACCCACCGCCCTCACTTTGGGGGCTGCAGCTGCCTCTCTTCTTTTAATTACACCCATGATATTAATCTGCTTAAGTGACCACAAAAATGTTGACTTTTAAAGGGGAGCAAATGAGAGAGGGGCAAGGGGCAAGGGGCAAGGGGCCAGGAGCCAGGCAAAGGCAGAGAAGACTGTGGCGAATGCCACTTTTTAATTGGGCGACCTCTGGCGGCGGCGTTTATTGTTAACAAGTTGTAACAAAAAATTTAAAAAAAGCAAAGAAAAAACTGAAAACTGGTGGAAAAAAGTTTACCCCAGCATTACGAGGCTTCCTGGCAGCAGCCAATCTCATTTCACTCGCCATCCACCGAAAACACTTCTCCAGCTTCCCCCCTTTTCGGCTGCATGTAATTACGCTTGTACAACATGTCGTATGCTTAATAATTTTCGGCACTTTTTCCGCTCTCTCTCTCTCTCTCTGTGTGTGCTTAACTAATTTTTTTCGTGTATTTTTTACTCGTTGATGGATAAGCACACTATTATGACGGTAATGAGGAATATGATGCTGCTCCATAGAACGTAAGTGGAGAGCAGAGAAAAAAAGGGGAAATTATGTTGATTAAAGTGTAAAACTTTGGCAGAAAAATGTAAATTTGTTCTAGATTTTTATGGTAGATGAAAGTAAAAATAAAGTGTTGTTAAAAATTATGTAAAATCTTATGTTAAATGGAACCCTTCTTGAAATAAATTAATAAATACTTTACCAACATTTCTGGTCTTCGTTCGAGTTTCCTAAATTTCTATTTAATCATATATTTATTTAATAGTTTTTATTCCATAATATAGTATTTGTGGGTGGGGCTTTTCAATTTTAGATAAGCCCTTTGCCAGTGACCGCCCGCATTGCGCCTAAAACAAATTCAATGCAAATTTAAGTTTTGGACGCCATCCAACATTTGCCGCATTATAGACAGACGATGTCGATGGCGACTCCCAGGCACACACCCAGCAAAATTGCAATTCAATTCAATATTCCAAACTAGACAGAGAGAAATGCTGTTTGTTTCGTGATTTGGCACTTTAACCTCGCGCGCAGAGCAACAAACAAACAAAAAAAAGCAAGTAAAAACTCTAAATAAAAAAAAAACTGAAACAAAAACAACTGACAAAAAAGTTTTTTGCTAGGAGGAGCCCAACAGCGGAAACGATATAATAGAAAAAAGATGGCAGGAATATTTTTTTCCAAAAGTTTTTTTTCTCCTCTTTTTTTTTTTGGTTTACCGCCAGGGCTAAGAGACGGGGGGTTAGTCGCGCAGTCTAGAAATCGAAATATATATATATATATATAGAACAGAAGAAGACACAGTCGTCGCATGGCATCGTTTCAACGTAACAACAAACGGAAGGTGGCAATTTAATAAAATGCTTGAGTGAGTCGCCGAGTTTTGTTTCCTGCTTGCTTGGCTCTCGTCCTTCTGCTTCTCTTCCAATTCTCCTCAGCTTTTCCTCCAACCGTTTTACCACCCACCAAAGTGTTGCATATTTTTTGGCTAAGAAGGACAAACCTTTGATTGGTTTTCTTTGGCCTCCTTCGACATTGTTATTCCTGATTCTTTTACTGGGGTGTATATATATATATACATTTTAAAATAGCTCTTATTGAGTGGTCTAGTCAAAGGCTTGAGATAGCGTGGGAATTTCAGCAGACTTTGGAGAAATAATGCTAAGTTTGTATTGATTGCATAAGTACTCTTTGGGGAATTAATGGGTCTTTCGTGAAGACACTTTTGGAGTCTTCAACTGCAATTATAGTTATTAATTTAAAGTTTATTTGAAGCCAAAAAAACTGCATAAGAATTCACGTAGTATTTATTCAATTTCCTTTCTGTGTAATATCCATTTTGCCATACAAAAAAAACCCTAAAATTTACATACAATCTCTCAAGAAATTCTCACACAAAGCTCCCTGCTCAAACCAAATTTTCCTGATATGCGCTTAGCTTACTCAAACAATCAAATAAAATTATCCTCAATGATTTGTTGTTTACCTTTGATCTTTCATCACAAATTCAATCAACGATTGCACCTCGCCCACATCATAAACATAAAACCACAAGCCATGGAAAACGCTTTCTGGGAAAAACCCTCGCTACCATAAATACTGAACAAATGACTTCTCATTTCCACCCAAATGGTGGCAAAGGAAAAAACGAAGAATTGCATTTAAATTTTATGACACTCGGCGACTCCCTAGGTTTTCCTTTCCTCCGAACCTGAATGAAAAATCAAGTGAACCCCTAAGGACATAAATACCTCAAGGAGAAAGGAGAAACAAAGGGAATTTATTGTCTAAGGGTAGAGAAGTGCATAATAACGGCGATTTGCATTAGGTTAAGTAAAAGGGAACGCTGCCAAACGAGAGACAACAGCAAAATGCGCAAGCAAATCAAATGAGTAAGCAAAAATGGGGAAAAAGGTGGAAAGTGTAGAGCAAGGTGAGAAAAACTGCAACGCGGTAATCAGAGCAATTTACATGCAAGCGAACTTCAAACAGACAACGACGAAAATAGGATGAGGGATGGGATTATGGAGAAAGTCGGTACGAGGGTTTTCCAAGGTGTTATTAAATTTGCAAATACTCCTCAATTTTCCTTTTCTTTTCATTCTTTTCGTGGGGTTGCAGTAAAATGAATGCTGATGAAAATTTGGAAAGTTCAGTAGAGTAGAGAAGTTGATATTGCTCTTTGGGAATTTATTAGAGGTATAAGGTCCTGGGGAATTTTGATCTATGAAGATGAAAATTTTATTAAAAAAGCCAAGTTTTAAATTTATAAAACATTTACCTTTTTAAATCTTTAATCTAACTAATTTTCTTTCTTTCTGAATGATAATTAAAGGTTTATCCTGTTGAATTTCGTCCCGAAAAGTTTAAGTTTAAAGTTTATCTTAAGCTTCAGAACCTTCATCTTCTTGGTCTTAAATTCATACATTTCCAGAAGTAAGAAAAAAAGTGACAGAGCAACGTTGGAGTAAACATCTTCATGTTTATTCCATACAATTTCGTAGAAGCAGAAAAAGGCACGATTGCATTTACTCTAGAGCTGGGTGGAAATGAAACGGGGGCAATGTCTGTAGGTTGAGCAAGGGGAAGTTGTGGAAAAGTCGCGGGAACATATGAATTTTTCCTCACTGCATATGAAATCGATATGCAAATGTTGTGCGAGGTTTTCCCGGCGTCAACAACAGCAGCAGCAGAAGCAACAGCAGCAACAACACAACGATGACGACTCCTTCCTTCTGCCACCGTCTATGACGATGACGATGATGATGATGATGCACGTATTGTTTGCTTGTAAACATGATAAAAATTCAAATTAGCCATTATATATGGCAAGTCAAGGAAAGTCGCAAGGCAACAACCCTCCCATATATATATGAGTCTTCATTTTGTGGCGCTGAAATGCAAAATGTGCCAAGAAATTACGGCAAAAACTTTTGCCAGGGGGTAACACGAGTATAGGGAACCTTGAACAAATTACTTATTGTATTTGCATTTCTTGCTGTCTGTATGGTGTGGAAATCAATGAGTCAACCAGAAGGTGAAAGTTGAATGTGAAGCACTCGATGATATCTAAGGGAAGAAAGGATTGAGGAAATATAGAACTTTTTGATATAGTTTTAGAGGTGTTTAATAATTTCTCATGGCTTTACTTGGAAATACTCATTAGACAAGCAAAGTAGGTTATTATATTTCAAAAGTATCCCATATTTTTCTATACAAAACTCTTGTTCTCTTTTTATTTTTCTAAATATCTTTCCCCACACTCGGACACGCAATGTGGTTTTCTCTAAGGTTCTTCTAAGCCAACTTTTTTTTGGTTAACAACAAAGTGCCAGCACAAAACGTGTTAATTAACTCATTAGCATCAGGTGTAGCGGCGGGGTACAGTGGGCGCACGTTAGAAGCGAATGAGCAAAGAATAAACAACACACATTCATCAAATGTGTGGATGAGAATAAAAAGTAAACTAAGCTAAACCAACATTAAAAGTCATTTAAAAGAGCTCAACGCAGCGCCAACAATTTCACAACGAAGCCCAAGTTGCTAATCAAGTTTTTCCAGCTGAGAATCATCTCCGCTTGAGATGAAATTAGATCTAATATGATGTGGGTCTTAGGGTCTAGATCTCGGAACGCACGTTAGTTGCATTTCCAACGTCAATCAGTTCGAATCGAGGAGAGACCAGCCTCAACTCTGCGAACAATCAACTTGATTTATTTTCCCCCGATTTCGCGTACGTGCTAAAATTCCATTTTGTTTGTTTTTCGCTTTCCTTTTTTTTTTGTAATCGAGCCTATTGTTTGGTATTTAAATACGAAGCATATCCCTTCCGTCTGTGTCCCTTTGCCATTCGCTTTCATTAATGGACGTTGCATGTGTGACGTTGCTTAATTAGTTGCCATCGGCATCGCCATCGCCATCGGCGTCTGGTTCTGATGACTTTTCCTTTTTTCATTTGCCCCCTGATTGATGTCAATTTATTTTTAGTGAATCGAGTTTCGCCAATACGCATTTGTTTTCGTTCTCTTCGTCGGCGTCGACGTCCTCGCAAACAAAAAAGTAAATAAAAAACGAGCCTTTGCATAAAAAGGAATTTATTTAAAATCACAACGAAACTTAACGGTGATGGGCAGGCTGTGAAAGTGAAGTGACAAAGAATAGCTAAAATATATATAAAAAAAATACAAACAAAATAAGCGAGCACAAAGGGTGTCTAGCCAGGAGTTTAATTTGGATTTTCAGCAAAAAGACAAGATTAATGAATGTGAGTCTTTATAGATGTAAATATATGTTAATTCTCTAAAAACTCTGTTTATGATTCGGTTATACTAAAGTTTTCAGGGTAATATACATAATACGCTCTTTACCTTATGAATACCGGGTATTAAAGGGTTATCTTACCTTACCAGGAAAAAGATTATTCAAGCTCCAGACAGTGGTAAACCCTAAGAACAAAACGCAGCATTCAAGTATTTTATTTGTTCTAAAGTAAAACTATTTTCTTTAATTTCGTAGCACCCTATATACCAAAACAATTTATCACCTCCCCTTCCAATTTCGTTCGCGTAAATGCCACATTCTTGAGATCCGATCGCATTGAATAGCTTCGAACCGAAATAATACGAATTAAGATCGGTCAAGCGCCAGCAGCCATCGAATTCTTTCCTCACATTATTCTGCAGTAGGAACTATATTTAGTAGCGATTAAAGGAGGGATCTATAAAAGCAGAAGCCGAGTGGGCAAAACGCATTAATTGCAATCACAGGAAAGAACTCTTGATGCCAGCAATTGTGTCTGAAAGAAAAGACTGAAAATCACACGCTAAAAGTGCGAAAACTTGAAGAGAAACTCACAAATTAATTGTTGTTCATTGTTTTATGGCAAATATCGAATCGGAGGAGATTAAACTAAAACTAAAACCATTTTGTGTGTTCACATCTACTATATATATATTATATATAACTGATTGTTGTACGTTAAACGTTTCGCTCTGCGATTAAAGGATACAAAAATAAAATAATATTCTAATTGTGCGTGGCTAAAATCCAAAAAAGGAGCAGCAGCAAAATCATCACAAAAATCGTTGCGTGTTCCACAAAATAATATCAGAAATATAAATAAAACCGGCGTATGGGATGAGAAGTGTTAACTGGCTGATAATTGAGTTGAATATTCGTGTTTAATATTTATTATATATGCTTATTGAATTTTCCACTTGACTGACACGTTCGAGACAACACTCTGTGGATGATACTTGTTCTGTTTTTAACGCTCTCTGCTCTCTCTTTCTTTCTGTTTGAGTGTGTGTGTTTTGTGTGTGTGTGTGTGAGTATCTGTGTGAGTGTGTGTAGTTGTGTAAGCGTAAGTGTGAAATATTTTCAAGAATTCTCTCTTCTCCGCTCGCCGTCGCCGTCGCCGTTGCCTTCATCATCATCAACTGACATGATAAATAATTCAGCTGCAATCGGTTTCGTAAATAGCCAAAAAGAAGCTAACGGATGCGAGTGCCAAGCCAAGGGATGCGGATGCAGAACTTCTGAGGCATCTGGGCCAGACGCTGCCAACATATTGGGCATCAGCAGCAGCAGCAGCAGCAGCAACAGTCAATTATCTTCGGTAATTGAGAATTTATCCAATAACAGCGACATTGCAGCCGCATTGTCCTTTGCCCCGTCATCGTCATCGTCATTATTATCACCAGGAGCAGCAGCAGCAGCAGCAGCCGCAGCAGCCGGTGCAGGAACTTTAACAGGAGTAGGAGCAGGAGCAACCACTTCCTCCACGCATAAATCCTATCCGCCAATAAATTCAGCATATTGGCTGCCATCGTCACATCCATCACCGTACGCGGTGCCAGGTAGGAGTCGTCGGTTCACATCTCAGTTAACTTTCTGATTCCCACACGAACCCGAACCCAATCCACGAGTTTTCTTCGCCCGCGGTAGTTGGAACTTTAGCCAGAGATGCGGGATTATTTTGGGGAAAAATAGGTCTTTCAAAAGAAAATTACAGGAAACCTTTAGGGAAATCTTGGAATAAATTTAAAAACATTAAAGATAATATATATATTTTTATATTAAAAACTCTTTAAGAAAAATTATAACTTGCTTAATCCATTGCCATCTCTGATTGTCCTGGTCAGTTGTTGCTCATTCACCCTGTGCTCAGCTGCCCTGCGACCTCGTTACCAGCTCATCCTTATCCTCCTCCACATCGTGTGGACCACTCTCTTATTGATGGTCTGTTGATGTTGAGTGTTATCTACCTTGTCGCAGGAGTTGCCAGGACTCGTCAGCCAACCAAATTGCCTTACATCCACATTACGATGTATATCCCTGTCCTGGTTTCCCCTCTCTGGCTATCTGTAGACGAGTTTCCTTCGCCTGCCTTTTAAAATTGGGTAATTAAGGCAATTTATTGTCATTCGACGGTGGATTGAGATCGGGAAGGATACAACAAAATGGCCAAGATGTTGTCATTAAGCAAATTGCCCATGACCCAAAAGGTCGTTGCTTAATTGTTGCCAAAATAACAAATGCGAGATGGGAATTTATTAGTGATTTAAAGAAAGAAAAAGCGACGAGACTATTCCTTGTCTGCTTTTCTTATTTCTTATTATTACGCTTTCCTTTTAATAAGTTTTCAGTTGAATAAGTTCAGTTCAGATGATAATTTAATTTAATAATTTACTTGTCAGAAATTCCAGCATTATTTTTCCTTCTTAAAACTTTATCGTCAATTGGCTGGAATCTTTTTTCATCAACAGCCTCCATGCTGATTTTCCGACCTTTCCGCACACAATTTCCGTCCTTCATTTCATTATCTGTTGATGCCAAACCACAAGCGAGACGAAAAAGAGAACAACACCTGGTAAACATATTTAAAATATCCTTTTTTTTCTGGGTCTTTATCACCTGGATATGTCCAACGCAGACTTACCACTTGCCTGGCCCTCATTCGCTCATCACCTGGCCACAAGTTTACACTTGACTTCGACATTATTAACGCCCCAGCCTGATATTGCTTCGTGTATATGTATATTTAACAATAATTTCAGCGGGCGAGAAATGTTAAAATGTCAGTCCATATGAAAATGCGTTTGTGTGGGTTAAATCATTGACATACACGTGTTGCTGGCCTGACACTTTTCCTGTTTAATACACTCCAGCAAGCAGTTGATGCCAGGACGATCCACACAAAAAAGGACATTGTCCTGACATTGCTTTTTCCCTCCCTCAAGAAAAGTGAATTTATATTTTTCACTTAATTTTCATGGCTTGGGTTGGGAATAAAATTACAGAGCAATGTGAGGCAACCGTGTAAAGGTATTTAAATATAAAGAGAATATTAAATAAATAAATAAAATATTCCTATTAAGATGTCTTTCTTTTAAATATTATACTTTATTCTGTAACGAAATTTCTTCTGCTTTTAATTTATCTTTACGTTACCTTTCCTACTAAATCACGTTTAAACTATTCATCAAAGTGGCTGTCCTATCTAAGAACCCTTAACCCTTGACTACCAGCCGTATCACCATCACTACTTGTTACTCCATAAATCTCTGCTGGCCAAATTGCCATGCAAATTTTAACTGGACTTTAATTTTCTGCTAAATTAAACGTTAAATGAACTGCCCGGCCACGTGGCCAAGCCAGAGGCCGGAGCCGCCACGTAAACGTGACTGGGCCACCGAGCAGAAAGGAGTGGTGGCTGCCGTACATATATAGAAAATTTAACAAAGAAGCTACACAAAAAACGTAATTTTTCGCACACTGAATGCGAGTGAGGGAAGGGAGAAGGAGCTGCCCGGTACAAATTTATAACCTTTAATTGCTTTGACCCAAAAAATGTGCAGCAGCAGTTCTGGCTCGCCGGTGGTGGTGGTCCTTTCTGATCCTGGCCACAGAAGCCACATTGCCTATGGGCCGCTCTCTCTCTGGCCTAGACTGGACCCGCATAAAATTATTTTTTTTCTGTGTGTGTGTGTTTTTAGCCTCCTCTCACTTTTCACCACCAATCCTCCTCCTGTGTTCATTTAGTGGCTCTGGATGCTTTTGTTGTTGTTGCAGCCTAATGCATTTTCACATTCCAGAGGGGGGGGGAGGAGGAAAAGCGCAGCGTGTGCCATTTACCCACATAGATGCAGCTTTCGACCTCCAGTGGGATAATTGCACAAAGAAAAACTGATGGCTTTACACAAAATAAATTTTTTTAGAAATTATTTGCAAGTAAAGTAAGGCCAAACATGCCTTAAAAAATATTTAAATAAAATTTTAAGTATTTATTATATTTCTTTTAGTGATTTAAAGGACACATATTTTCTGCCAGCGTACAGTAACTGTAACTGGGATGATTTGCCCTGGCTGGCACCCATTTAGAGTCCGATGGCATAACCATGGCATTCTCTAATCTGAAAGCCGGCCGAGTTTTCAGTTCAGTTTCCATTCCATAGTTGCACATACTCGTCTCGGCTCGGCTCGACTCTTGCTCCATTTTTACTTGGGCCCAGCCAGACTAGTTGCCGTTTTATGCAAATGAATTGGTTTTTAGTGAAATACTTTACACTTTGTTTGGCCTAAATAGGAGGAGTCGTCCTGGTAGTGCTGGTAAAGATGATGCGATTCTCTCGTTCTCTCTCTAGAGGAACAAGCTAGTAGCTATGGTGTATCTCAAGGCCTGGAGAGATGCAAATGCATTCCCAGAGCTTGCTTAGCTGCCTTTCTGGCAGCTGTTGCCTTGAGTGGCAGACTGACGGACTGACTGAATGATTGCGGCACCAACCGAGGGACTGACCGACCTATCTGACTGACTGACTGACTGACTGTCCAATTGAGTGACACTCTGTGGACTCAGCTTTAGCTGTGGATAATGCAAACTACAAGTTGGCCAAGGAATTTTGCCAAAGGCTTTAAATAATTTTAATGATTTTAAATGATTTAAGTCACTAAGGAAATATTTTTCTTAAATTTTTTACTCCTTTATAGCTTTAATTATGTATAATAATTTACCAGAGTATAAAATTTAATATTTGTCTATAAAACTCATTCCCAGAATATGTAAATATATATTCCTTTGAAAATTCGATTGTTTTGCGATTATCCCTTTTTTCGTTGGCAATGTCCTTTTATTTTTAAGGCCTATCAAGGATTTGCATATTTTCCATATAATATTGATAAAAATGGTTTCTGTTTGGGGTGAAGGCCATAAAAGCGAACCCTTTCTCTTTTTTTTTTATGCAGATATATGTTATTATCATAATCAAACTGGAACTACTTACTTTCACTTCCCACACACTCTCACACATACACGACATCCTTTTAGACGGGCATAATAAAAAGGAAGTGTAACCCCAAAAAAAAGGGGGGAACCATAAAATACAATAAAGGAAGTTGAAAGTTCTTCGACACAGAAACCCATTATCACAGTAACAACGCCGCACACACACTCACATACGCATTGTTCAAATCAAAAGTTTTAACCTCGCATACAGGACTATAATGGACATCCATTCATATTTGCCCGCTCTCTTCCTTTCCACATGTATAACGCTCTTTTTATGTGTGTGTGTCCTTCGTGTCCTTAGCTTGACCCTCAAAATGTGTAAAAATGCAAATAATTTCCAAAGCAACCCTGCATCTCTTTTTCTCTCACTTTTCTTGCTTGATTGTTATGTTCTTGATTATGTTGTTGTTATTGTTGTTGGTCCTGTAAGGATATCTGTTCGTGTATGCAGCAAAAACATGTCCTTTTTATTGCCTCGACATGAAAATTTATATTTCCCTTGTAGTTTCTTCAGTGTTCTCTGCTTTTCTTTTCTCTTTTTTTTTTGTGGCTCATTTTATTGGCTTGTTGTTGTTGGAAGGACATTTCTGTGGCTTTCATGTCATATCGATTTATTAACCTGTACGAACTATTGTCCATCGTTTGGACCGAATTGATAAATGAGGCAAGTTTGTTGAAATTGGTTTCTCCGTTCGTGCTTCGCCTCCTTTTTATTATCGAAGGGTGTTTGAATTTATTTCCTTTGGACGCCGCCCCTTAATGGAAATTTATACGCCAAAGTTCCCCTTGTTACTGCAATTATTTGTGATATATATGCATAATCCTTGTTAGCAGTCCTTTGCTAGTAGCTTCTGCTACTGCTGCTGTTGTACTTCAACTTTCTCCTCCTTTCAACTCCATTTGATATTCAATATTTTTTTGTGTGTGAGGCAACAGAAGAAAGGAAAAGAAAATAGATTAAACGCAGCAAAGCAACACAATTTCAATGCAATTAAAATGTAAATTTCGTTTATGCAATCCCTATGAAAATATACTGAAAATAAAAAATGTATTCCTAAAGGAAAGATTAAAAACCCAAGGCAAGAATTAAAGAAACGTTGGACTTACAGAGCTAAACCTTAACCTTATTCTTAAGGAGTGTTCTCTATAAAAAATTAAATTTATACTTATTTATGTATGTACATTATTTTAAATCAACTTCAATTAGTCGCAACAACCCGCCTTACAAAAGGGTACTCAAAAAAATAGGAATATGCCAAAAGAATATAAAAACGACCCAGGAAACTTCAAATCCTGCAATTGAAATACGAACATTTTGGGGCGAACATTTCGCCCTTCGTTTAACTGCCGACTGCTGGCGATTAAAATTTAAATTTTATACAAGCGCCAAAGTATTTGCCATAATTTTGTCGGCAGCCCTCTTCTTGGCTGGCTCGAAATTAAATTTAATAATGCATTCGAGTCTGGACTGAATGGAGGGTCTGGCGCTTGGCGGAAAGAAAATTTCATTAGGCAGGTGAAAACGGTGATATATACTTATGTGAAACCTTTATGAAGGTACAAAAAGTGAAAGTTATGTGTTGCTGGGTATACGGATTCAATATCTGTAGGTTTAAATGCAATGTAAAAGGTATTACCTAATATAATAATGGTTCTCAATTTAAAAAGCCTTTAGTATTATTTTAAAATTTTATCCTAATGACATTTATATTTCAGAAACTTTAGAAAATAATTTACAATACAAGGGTCCATTGCCCCTTTATCGTTTTTCCATTCGGCACTTTCAATAAGGCTAAATTGCTTTTGTGGGTCGACTTTTCATCATGTGGCTTATGGCTTATACCTTGTCTAAGTCTGCGTGTGTGCCTCTGTGTTTTACCTGTGCATTTTGTTGTTGTTGGCTTACTATATCTGTGTGTGTGGCCATTGCCGCAGCGCTTGATTAGATTTTGCCACTCACTTTCAACCACTTCCCATTCCCCCCCACTTTTCTCTGCGTGTATAGGGTGTGCGCGTGTGTATGTGGATCGGTGAAAATAACCGCAGCCACAACAACAGCAGCAGCAGCAGCAGCAGCAGCAGAGAGGCGGCGAGTTCAGCATGGAGAATTACATTATTTTTGCGAAAATTTGTTAAATATGCCAAACACGCAGCGATGCATGCAAAGTGGCAAAAGCAGCGCTAGGTACGTAGAGTGGGAGTGGTGGGTGGTCCTGGGAGGCGACGGCACAGGTGCTATATCCGAGGCGAGCCCATCCATACGTGGCATTGCGTACGCTTTGGCTCATATTTGTGACATAAATAAGCTAAGCCAAGTGCGGGATGCCAAGGGGGATGAAATGAGTGGGAGGTGAGAGGTGGGAGTGGGAAGGATGACTGAAGGATGCACGGGCACACATGCTGGAATGGCGGCAAATATGACCCGTTTTTATGCACACTGCGCTCGGTTAGATACTCTGGGTTTTATGCTGGGGTGTATGCTAGGCTACGCCGTTAATTGGTAGTCTTTATAATTTTTAAAAAATTATTTTATAATATATATATTATCCTAATATTACCAATTTTATACTGAATATTTTCATATTGTTTGCTCGCAATTTATAGGGTATACCTCGGATCGTTCTTAACTCTATATTTAGCATAACCCACTCATTACAGAATCCAGGATCCAAAGGAAAATGGGCGAGAGCCTGCTGGAGGAGAGAGTGTGGCAAAGAAGAGTTGAGAACGTCGATGTCATGGCTGGTTCGCTCTGCATTTGGTTTCGGTTTGGGTTTCCTGGTTTGAGAGTGGGATTCGCGTTGGGGGGGTTCGAGTGGTCGCTCGGTTAAGTTGAGTTGCATGCAAAAATGGCCAGCGCTCTGGAGCAAAGGAAGGAAAAAATGAAGTCCTCTGGCTATGTGAGTGTGTGTGTTTGTACGTGTGTATATAGGTTGCAGAAGTGGCCCGCACTTTGGCCGCATACCACCCGCCCCCACGCCTTTCTGCTTTATGTTTTCAAATTAAAGTCGAAAGCGTGGCAACACTTAATGTGCGCCACTAGAAGCAGATTAGTTGCATTACCCCTGAAGCCCGCTCACCAAGTGGAATCGCCTCGACTCGTCCCCGTCCTCGTCGTCGTCGTCCATTTTCCATCCTGGCCTGGCTGGCCAAGGAAGGAGAAGTGGCGCTATAGCTACGGCAACTAAGCCTGGTTCTCCTCCCTCTGTATTAATAATTTAAAACTAAAGCTCTTTCTCTTCTGGCCAAGACTTAAAGGTAAAGTTTTCACGCTGCCTTCCTCGTAGAAGAATTAAACTTTAAATTGAATGCCGCTTAAGATTTGCGAGGCCAGAGGATCTAGGAATAAGAATTTACTTTATCTAAGTTGAGTGAAAAGCTGGAATTTATTCTATGGCACTCTTGGCTGTATTTAAATTTATTAAATTTGTATAGCAGAAAACACTATTTCTTCAGTTAAATTCATAGCAATTTTAGACCAATAACCCCGTCGTTCTATTGTAAGAAAACCTCTTGAATTTGTGGCTTTGATCGGAACTAATGAGGTCACAGCGTTTGTTTATTTTTCTTTTCGGTGCAGGAGAACGATTTAAATTATGGAATTGCTGAGGGGTTGAGTGTGAGTTTTTGGAATGGGTTCTTTCGAGTATTGGCATTCCGCCACCGCGACCGAGCATCGAATTCAATGAATTTTAAAATTCCTCTTCCGCTGGCAATGCTGCGGCTGCTGGTGGGGCTGCTGCTGCTGACTGTGCGCAATTTCTGCTAGGATTATGATAATATAGCTCAAGTGCAGTTAGTCGCTGTCGCTGCTGCAGTTGCACTTGCCGTTTGCGATAATCATAATAATAATAATGGTGCTCCAAAGCTGATCCAGCTGCAGCTCCTACTCCTGCTGCTGCTGCTGCTGCTGCTCCATCATTATTGTGTGGGTTTTGCATTTGATAAGGTTTCTGGTATGATGATGATAATGAGGATGATGATGGTGATGCAGCATCAGCACTAGAATGGCAATTGAATTGCAAAGAGAGAGTGGAGACAGAGAGACGGGTATTCCCCAACGAATAAGTGGGAAGTGGGCTAAAGCCGCATTGCAGTACGCGTTGATGCCTCGAAATGTGGCAAGTGGCAGGACCAAAATGGGGGAAAAAACCCAAAGCATTAGAATTCACTGCCATTAAGCTGAATTTCCACACTTCTTGTGGTTACAACCGACTATCGACGACTCCCTTAGTAATAATAATAATAATAATAATAATAATAATTTTAAATACCCGCCATGAGTTGCGCTCTGAAATTGCAAAGTCAATGACCAGAATGGCTACTAAAAATCAATTTCTACCCCATAAGCAGCTTAATTATAATTTTAATTGATTTCCAAAAACAGATTTTCAAACGGGGAGGTGGGTGTGAGAGTCCTGTGGCGGTTATTTCATAAATTTTGCACCGGCAAATTGCCAGCTATAAAACATAATTGCCATTGAGTAAAAATGTTCTGTTTATTGAAGCGATAAAATAATAATTTATAACAAAACAATTTTAGGGACCATCGTAGTTTAAATTTGCAAAAACTAATTTGCTTCCTGCTGTGGCCGCTGTAGGTGGAGTTTTATAGACAAATATTGATTTTGTTGATAAATCAGGGAGTTAATAAGGTTCACTAAACTTGGCAAACAGTTAATTTTAATCAAGGGTAATTTGTTTAGCTCGGAAATTAAGGTACTACTTAGAAATAATAAAAAAATACCATAATAAACTTGGTAAATTCACACTCACTTTACATGAAACCAGTCTATATGTTAACATTTATCACAATCCTTAAAACGTGTGAAAAGCAGCTACATCAACATAAAAAGCCTGCAAAATTTAAATAAAATTTGCTCTATTTATTATTTTTACCGAGTTGCACAAAATTTAATCCGCTTTAAGTAATCGGCAGCACTTTAAATGCATTTAAGCCAATTGATTCGCAATTTGGTTAGTTAAAAGATAGAAAACCCAACCGCCCGGACCAGACCGATTCCCGATCCCCGATTCCCGATCCGCCCGCACAAAACAACAACCACATTGCATCCTCAGCCAATTGCACATTCGATAACAATTAATTTGTGCAGTGCGCATTTTGCGTGCTTGTGCAAATAAATTAGTTGCCCATTTTCCCTAAAACCTCCCTCCTCTACACCCCCCTAACTTGGAGCCCTTTTCTATGGAAAGTGCAAATATTTGGCGAAATGTTAAATGCCTGCCAATTAGTTATCGAGAGTCCCACCACCGAGAGGACTGCTTTCCCAGGGTGCGAGAGTGTTTTAATTTATGTAAAATTAATTGAGCATTGGCAAATGCTGGAATTAACTAAGCCTGGCTGAGCACAGACCTCCGCTCTGGCCAGACCGGACCAGTTTCAACCTGGCCCTAACCCACTTGGGTGTGGCTGGCAATTTTCAATGCCAAAACCCAGGGGCGGCGGCTATTGGATTACACACGACGATGTGGTCGGTCGAGGCTTCCGCCAACTTTTTCACGCAGCGATTAACGTACCAAGGCCAAGGTCTCTAGCTTGCCTTAGATGTATTTTAGTCTAGTGAAGATTTATGATTAATCCTAAATAAATTCACAGTAAAAATTATTATTAACTATTATTTTTCTTTCCCTTTCAGAACGCAAGCTCTTTGTGGGCATGCTAAATAAGAAGCTGAACGAGAACGACGTTCGTAAGCTATTTGAAGTCCACGGAGCCATTGAGGAGTGCACCGTCCTTCGGGATCAAAACGGCCAGAGCAAGGGCTGTGCCTTTGTCACATTTGCCACCAAACACGCAGCCATCTCGGCCATTAAAGTGGTAAGTACTCGGGTTGACAAAGAACAAAAACAATAACAAATAATACAAAATAAAAAAATGTGTATTTAAAGATTTCCTCATCCCTGCAGACTCTCAGCCAGAACAAGATCATGGAGGGCTGCACGTCGCCGCTGGTCGTCAAATTTGCTGATACCCAAAAGGAAAAGGAGCAGAAAAAGATTCAGCAGATTCAGGCCAATCTCTGGAATCTGGCCACCAACATTAACATACCGTTGGGCCAGACAGCCACAACAGTTACCACGCCCATTCTGCCCAATCCGCCGCAGCAGGCCTCGCCAGTCTTGGGCGCCGATGCCATAACCCCGGCATCCATTCAACTTCTTCAGCAATTGCAGGCCGTCGGGCTGCAGCAACAGTTGCTGCAAGGTGAGAGGAATGAAATGAGTGCTATCTATGAGTTTTATATTATTATTCATTTTTATTTAAAGCTCTTACCGGCCTAGGAGCAGCACAGCAGGGCAGCTCGACCGCTGACACAAGTGCCGCGGCTGCCGCCGGTCTACTGACACCGATGACGGTTCAAAACCTGGCCGCCATCGCTGCCATGACGCAGCCCAATCTCACAAATGCCGCCGCCGCAGCAGCCGCAGCCACGTCCCCGGGCAGTGCCCAGCTGACAAACACTGCCGCTTTGCTTTGTAAGTATTTTGCCTTTAGTTTTTGGGTAAAAATGCGGTTTCGCAGGGGAAATGTGCTCCTACTCACGTTTTATCCAAGCCATCAATTGCCTCGGCTAATTATCTAATTTATCCCCATTTTCGTATAGAAGACTACGTCTTTTGTCTAAAAGGAGAGAGGGTGGTTTCTACCACTCTTGGTTTCCCAGCCAGCCTGTTGCTGTTGGCTTTCCTTCTCCCACAATTTTCTTGGTTTTTTTTTCGTTTGGTTTTCTTAGTTTTTCCTTTATCGATTTGTAATTATCTTGCGGGCACTCAAACATGTTGATTGTTGTCCTGGTTATGGCCTTTAATGAGTGGCAAATGGTTATTAGGGCTGTAAGAAACCAATTTTACTTTGCGAGAATAGAATTGGTTCTCTTCACTTAAAAAGATTTTATTTATTTATTTTCTTGATGTAATTAAAAGTAAAAGTTAAACTTTTATTTAAAATGTAACAAACTCGGCTTGAAAATATTAATATCCTAGAATTAATATAATTTCTCTAGTAATTTCGTTCATTTATAATTGATGAAAACTTTCCGTTCCAATAACCTTCCAAAAAGCAAATTGCTTTTCTATTCTCGTTTTGACTTCTCCTTTGCCAACAAATGTGTCATCATCTGACATTCAAAGTGCCCAATTAGCTTAATTTAGTGGACTCTCGTCCTCCTCCTGCCTATCTTACCAACAAAAACCCTCCCTATTGCCACTGCCCACTGTTTTTCGAAGCAAATTACAATCATGGCCTTGTCAATCTTCGTTGGGGAAGAAGCTCGATGGAAATCGACTTAAAATAGCCGAATACGAATTTCCTGTTCAATGAATGTGGGGGGTTAAAGGGATTGACGTCAGCGTCTTTCCATTCTAATTAACTGAACCATTTATCCATTTTGGCAAATATACTAACCTGAAATTTATTGTATGTATTCTATTTAAACAATGCTTACACTATTTATGTAAATAATTTTGGATTGAAAGCAGGCCTCTTGAGAAAGAAGCCTGCGGCCAAGAAAAAAGGTGAGAAATGAAATATTAAAAGAGATTATTCAGAGGAATATTTCCATAATTAAATATAATAATCAGTATTATTTGTTTTTATATTTTCCCTGCAATATTTATTAAACATTTAATTTAATTTTAAAGATATATTTTACATTCTGTAGTTTAGCTTTAAATTATCTTAAATGAATCCATAATATTTTACAATCTTCGGCATGTCTTGGAAGTTAAATTTTCCTTCACCTGCTATGCCTTGCTTTCCATTTCCTCATAAAGAAATGTGTATGTGTGTGTTATTAAGTTTGATAGTTAAAGTCAACGAAGCATTCGACGTAACGTTCACGTGCACCGTAACGCGCTTGTTTTACGTCGCCCGCTTTACGTCACCAGTCCGGAGAGAGTTGATGGCCGTAAAGCTGGCAATGGAAGGGGGACTGAACAGGATGGGAGTCATTCTCCGGAGAAGAGGATACCGTACAACATACAAAATTACAAGTTACACTCTCTTGCGAAATTAACAACATGGAACTTATTGCAGCTGCACAAGGCAGTCTCTGGAGAAGAAGGGGTTCCAGCAGGGGTTATAAATAGGGGAATATAGAGCGAGGATGAGGACGAAATGTTCTTCTCACTCCCTTTTTGATGGTCCCATTGACTTTTTAGTTGCGAGGGGAAATGGCTATGTTTTCTGTTCATTTCACGGTTTTTATTTCTCAGTTGAAAGTTGGAAGTTGTAAGGGAAGTGTAAATAAAATAATTCCAATTATGAAAATGAATGCTTTAATTAAAAGAAAATTATATCACTCTTCTCCCTATTTTATTATTTTCGAGAAAAAAGCTGCCTTATTTCTAAGAAATCTAAAACAGCTAAGAATTTCCACTTAAACTTGGCCAATAGAGAAAACACACAAAAAAATACTTGTGAAAAAAGAAAACATGCCCAAAGAAAATGTCATTGCCCATCTGCGAGCATTACTGACCGCACTTTCGCCCCCTTCTTTTCTACTTAAATATTTTCTTAGCAAGTTCATTTCAAGAGAATCTTACCGAGAAGTAGGCGAAGAAAAGCCATGGCCAAGTAAGTCGAAAAATCTGCGGCTGACTTAACCAGAAAAATGCCAAAAATTAAGCGGATTCTCCAGTGCCTCCATCCTCTTTCCTCCTCCTCCTCGTCGTACATGGCTTTCTCTTTCGGTCTGAGCTTATCTTGTGGGGATTTTCGTAAGTTTTGGCCCTTGTGCACTTGTGCGTGGTCATCGTGTGCCACTTGAACGATTTCCGGGCACTTCATTTAATGAAATATTAAAAATTCTTTGCCCTGGGAGAGGGAGGGGACAGAGCAGATGGAGTCCGACGATTCGGACTCCAAGGAGATGTCCTCCGTTCGCTGTTTCCTTTTTTGCTCTGAATTGAAAAAGAAATTCAGTTCAAAGTGCAGCTGACAGCGAGGACAGCAAGGATGCGCCTATCTCTCTGGGTGCTTGTTCCCTTTCCTTTTACATTTCCAGGGTATAAAGGATTTGCTGGTTTTTAGAAAAAGCGAATATAAATTAATGTAGTTATTATTAATATTATTTCATTATTAAGAAAAAAATCCCTATGCCAAATATCGAATCTACATATTTTATATTAAAAATATTTCAATCTTCCGTTGAAGTATAATGACAGTCGAGTTTCAATTCTGAAGTATTCTTCTTAAATTTTCTCCCCCCAATTTTCTTGCCTGTTTCCATAGAGAGGAAAACAACTTCCCGTTTGCCATTTCTTTTTTTTTTTTTTGCTTTTGCTGGACGTACTCTCTCGGATACATAAACTAAACTACAAAATCGCTTTTCAAGTTGCCACGAGTAACAAAACTTTTTGCACTGCAGCCTGCCCTTGCTGTTGTTTTTGGCTTTTGCCTGCCACAAATAAAATGGACAAACAAATTGAGCTCTCGACTTTGGGCCCGCTTTGTTTGTTCGCTCCCCCGAAAATTGTTTATGGAAAACGTATCGAAAGTATGAGAAAAGGCAGCAGGCAGGAGGAGCAGTGTGGAAAAAGGAAAAAACTAATTGTAGTGAAGGCCAGGGCGAACAATGCGGGAGATATGTACAAATTGGTGAGAGGGATAACAATGGCAGAATATGGAGAGAATGCTGGGAATTCGTTTTAGATTAGACTGGAAGCAGATGGAAAAAGTGAGGAGGAAGAAATTAACATAGTGAAGAAGGGGAAAAATAATTGCATGCAAAAGATTTCCCTACGAATTCCTCTCCTCAAATTCTTAATTAAACAACAAAACTAAAATATGGAAATCGGCTACAATATTGCTTTTCCTTTTAACCTGCTTAGCTTTTAGTCCTCGCTTGTGATATTCCGCAAACACTTTTCTCTAAGGCTCAAGTGCATCCAATTCAAAAAGTTTTTGCCGTCTTCGACCTTTTTTCAGAGCTGTGAGTAGCAACCGAAAACAAAAAGCCAAAGACTCCACTCGGTTCTCCAGGCCAGCCAAGAGCAACAAACGAAAATCTTAATCAAAGTTTTGTTCAAGTGCAGTAAACTATGTAGTTTATACTACCAACCTCGGGCCACGCCCCCCGCCCCCCGCCCTCCTTCTTCTCCGCTCCTTTTTCTCCCTTCTCTTCCAAAAGGAGCTCCTCAAACTGATTTAGGGTTTCAACACGTTTTCAACTCGTTCCCTTTTTTGCTTAGCGCAATTCCTTTCATCTCATTTTGTTTTTCTTTTCTAGCCAGCTCTCCATTACTTTTGTTTATACACTTTTTCGCTTTTTGCACTTCAAAATCAACAAAAGCAACAATAACACACAGAGTGGGAAGAAAAAGTCTTTTGCCTGCAAATGGCAAAGAAGACGCAGGAGGAAAGGAGGGAAATTGTAAAATTTTGTACTTGAACTCAACGAACAAATTTTCAACTGTAAACTAAAAACTTGCAGATACAAAACAGACAGCATCCGGACCAGAAATAGTTTTAGGCAATGTTTTCGACTTTCTTCTTTCTTCAATTTGCCATTGTTTGCTGTTTTTACTGGCCGGGGCACTCATGTGGATTATTATTGGCCAACTTAGTTAGCCAGCTCTTGTTTCAAGCAGCTTGATGAGTGTGTGTGTGTGTGTTGAGTATTAGCCTACTCCTTCCACCCTTTTCACTTGCTGACTTCTTGCTGTCTTTCTCGGCCAAAACTTTGAACAACAATTAAAACAAATTTTTGATGCAAATATGTGCAAAAGTTTTCGCCTACACACTTTGGCCATATTTACACATGTATTTTATCTAGAATTTTCATATGTATATTTTATTCTGTTAAATAAGTTAAAGTTTTGACTATGTTGCTGGTATTTTACAGCAAAAAAATATATATTTTAATAATTGTAGGAATAATTGCTTGAATTGTTCTTGGGAATGGTTTGTTGGATGCAAGGCACTTCAAATTCCCTGGGAATGGAAACGTTTATATGTCTAAAATCTCAAAAAAATCTCTAAAAATGCCATACAATTGATTTAATATTAAAAAAAATTAAAATCATGACACTTTACACCAGGTTTTAGTAATCTAAAATTATTTAAAAGACTTTCAAAGTCATATCGCTTTAAGAAATATCATTTATCAATATAATTTTTCAATTACAATCGTAAGAGATCAGAAACAGTTCATATTTCATTTTAAAATATTTTCTAATTATTTTATTCACCAGAATGTACTATTTAATACTTAAAAATAAAGTTAAAAAGTATAAAATATATATAAAATGTAGTTATTAGCCCAATTTTGCTTATAGAAACCAAAGGGGAGTCTCACTAGCACATTGCTATAATTTCGCACACTCGCTTATACACAAAGGTTTGCAAAACTCATTAATAACGACGATCATGGACGGGGACAAGGGGGAGGGAGTGTGGCACTGCCAAAGTGGCGGTCAGGGACGGATTGCTAACCACAAAATTGCATTGCATGACGGCCAATGGCGAAACACGCAAAACAACTAAATAACAAACAACAGGCGTCAAATTACACAAAACCCGAAACCAGAACACAACCAACACACACACACACACAGATATTCCCATAGAGACAAATTAATTTTAGATTCGCCGCCACTGCCGCTGCTTTTGTTGTTGTTGTTGTTGTTGTGTTTTGTGAGCTTGGCAAAATAATCAAATGTCGCCCCACGTCGCAGTGCACAAAATTCGATGATTAATTACGTCTGACGATACGAAACGAAACCAACTAAATAATAATTATACAGTGCAATCGGAGGTACAACATTGCGGGAAGATTGCATGGTTTAGTGAAATAATGATAGCAGAAGTTGTTATTTGGGAAATGCTAGAAAATATTGAAATTTTTTAGATTTTATATCTGAATTATTTCGCCTTTTCTACTAAAGTTGTATCTAAACTTTACATTTTACATTATTGGCTGAAAAAATATTATATTTATCTTCATAAACATAAACTGTCTTAAATTTATTTATATAATTTAATTTTTACTTAAAGTTTCTATGCCTATCAAGCTCACATTTTTTTCTTATATTATTTTCGCCAGACAAAAAAATTTTATTTACTTTACTAAATATCTCCTCTCTTCTCTGCCCCACTCTCTGGCTTTTATATAGGGTCCGATCCGAATCCATTGGCATCGGCATATATGTCAACGGCCGCCGGTTTGCCGCAATTCGGCAGCGCCAATGCATTGTCCACCTCGCCGCTGGCCAGCGTTGCCCTCAGTGCCGCAGCTGCCGCAGCTGCGGGCAAGCAGATCGAAGGTGAGTCACCTTAATACACGTAAAAGAATCATTGGTATTTTGTAAATAAGTATAAAAGCTTTCAATTTGATCATTATTTTTTTTTAGCTAATAATTTCCACTTTCATTTAACTCTATAAATGTCAACAGGTCGTATACGCGATTTGGCTTAAAATTAATATAGCTTACATATTAAATATATTTCTAAAAATTCCCATTTTTTATATTTTGTAAAATTGAAGCTTTAGCATCTATAACTAATACAATTTAATGCTAAAAACTTAGATAATTGCAAATTACTCCATTAAAAATGGCAACAGGTCGTATACGCAATTTGATCAATAATATTTATAGGAAAAATAAGCTTTAAGAAAGTTTTTTTTTTTTAGTATTGTAATATAAGAAAAGTAATAATAATTTCTCTCCATTATATAAGCATTATTTGCTAGGGTAATCAGAAAGGTTACGAAATGCGAAATGGGGGAATGGGGAAAATGCTACTACACGCACACGTTAGGAATAGAAATGTCTAAATGCCTGACATTTTGATAAATGCAGCAAAATGCCCGAATGAATGCTGCTGCGGTTGTGTCACTCCAATACCAAATCGTTCGCTCTGGCCTTTATCCTGGCCGCTATTCTCCTAAACATTGCATAAAGATGGCCCTTTAAATACTCTTTCTCTTAAAGGTTAAATAGTTAATAATTTTAAACAAATCTTAAAGAAGAAAGGGGCTTTAGTTAGTATACGATACCTATAAACATTAAAGTAATTTATTGACAAATTTAATGTACATTTGCTAAATTTTTTATAATCATTGATACTTTAAAATTTTAAATATTACTCACTGAGTGTATAGTAACCTTTGATAGTACCCTTACTCAGTGCCACATCTGCAATTGTATTTGTTTCTGCTGCTGATGCAACATCACATGCATTAACCCGCTCATTGCTGTCAGCGTCATTCGTTCGTTCGTGATGCGGTTATTTTTTCGTCCTTTTTTTTCCCCCGCACTTGGTTTACTGTGTTCGTTGCTCCCGCATTATGTATGTCCTCCCATTTCCCAGCTCTGTCTCTCTCTAACTACTCCTCTTTTCGCGCAACTTTTTCCGAATCCCACTTGTCATGGACATTTTGTGTGGATGTCTGTCTAATCTACTTAGTTTTAGTTCTGCCATTGTACTCGCTGCTTTTATTATTATCCTTCTGCCGCTGCCTCTGCCTCTGCCTCTGCCTCTGCCTCTGCCTCTGCCTCTGCCTTGTTTTTTATATGAAAAATCATCTATCAAATGTTATGCAGTTGGCTTGTTTAAGGGATGAGAGCAGAAGAAGAGAACGTCAGTTGGACATTTTCATAACTCCAGAAATATGATTTAAGCAGAGCCTCAACAAATCAAAATCCCTTAAGAATTTCAATCTCCTTTTGCCAGGATATGTGTGTTCCCCTCTAATCCGCAATCGAATGTCCTCTGCTGACACAAATCCTTCAATGCCATAAGCGCAAGCCAAGAAGCAAATTCCCGGTAGAGAGATGTAGCAAAAATCAATAAGATCAATCATCCTGTACATTTCACTCTCATGCCTGGCAAGCACTTCGAGCTTCCCAGCTCCCCAGCTCCACATCTAGCACTTGCTAAGGAGAATTTATGAGAAGCATTTTGGTGGAGGGCTTAAATTTTTATCAGCTCCCCGACACAGTGTAAATATTACACACACTTGACACACAATTCCATTAGTCAGACGTCGCTGTCGATATCGGGAAATATGGCAACTGAGCATTTCTCCCTATATATATGTTCGTGTACTTTGGCACAGATAACATTAAAGTTGCAGCGGGAGAGATATACGAAATGTTTTCGGGGCAGGAAAAAAAAAGTAAAGGAAAAAAAGGGGGTGAAAATGCAACGGAAAATGTTTTGGCATTGCACTTTTTGCTATATTTCCGGTTACATAAGCAAACATCCTTTGAGTGGGTGTAAGTGTGTGCACGGGAAAAAAATGTTATCTCTTTTGAGGTGTATTTAAAGAGATCAATATTGCAATTAGCATTAATGTAAAAGGTCTTAAAAATATTAAATTAAATACAGAGGTCTTTCAAAATCAGTTGTTTAATTTAAACTGCATTGCTTAATATTTCTTTCTCTGCATATTATGCACACCATATAGTGAGATATATTTTCGCAGTTGAGTGACTCGCTCTAGCTAGCTCTCCCTTCGTCTTCACATCTGCTGTTGGCTTCGTTATCCTTTTGTGCGACTCCTTGTTTGCTCTGCTGACTCATGACGTCGCCGAAAATTCCCTCCTGACCAACTGCAACAACCAACAACAATCGAGGGGGCGGGACGGACTCAGGATTGCGGGGTACTGTCTGGGTGGAAGCACAACAAATTGCTTGCTGCTAGCCGAAATGCGAAATGTGAGCTGCCATGTTTCGCCTCGCTTGGCTGGATTGTGAAAAACTATCATAGATGACTTTGACTTGCTCAAATGGAAGTTGACCCGAAGAAAAGCTGGGGAAAAGCTAAGCTCTATGTAATTATTGGGATGAGATAAGGAAAGATTACACGCAGAGGGGGAAGTTGTTAATGGATAATTGACTGTGATTGGGCAGAGTTTAAATCTTTTTTTCTTTAACGAATTTTCATTTTATACATTCAAGTTACTTTACCTTCAATGAACATCAAGCCTATTAGCCAGTTTATAAAAGCTTAACTATATTTCCTCTTGACTTGTCCTTTCCTTTTCCTTACTAACTTTCCTTTATGCGAAAATCCCATCGAACTTTTGTCAAAAGGAAAAAATATGCTTGAGACAATCCTAAAAATTCCAGATTTATGCAATCTGTGTAGAAAGAAAGGGCAGCACAATGCACACTACTGTGTTGTGTGTACGGCAGATAAATTCTCAACATGTGAAATTTATCAAATGACGACAAGCCGCACAACATCTCGGATGGAGAAAGAGAGAGATGGCAGGATAGTGGGAGATATACAGAGCAAACCCATAAAGGGAGTGAGAGCAGGAAACAACTTATAAGCATGTAGACAGGACCAGACGACAGGCACAAAATTAAGCAGGAAATAGAAGCAAAAGCTGAGCAAAATAAAAATAAATATAATACGACAAAAAATCTCTGAAAAAAATATATGAAATAAATGAGAGGCGTCCCCAGAACTATCTGCAGTAAATATAACGCTTTAAAGGAACCATCCGACCAGTGAAAGGGAAGGAGGAAGGATGGCGGGCAAATATGACAGTGACAGACGATCCGGGGAATCCCCCGCTTTCAGAATCGGTTGGGTGACCCTAAGGCGGCAGCGGTCGCTTCTCCTTCCGGCTGTGCAGCCGGATTAAAGTCATGTGCATAAGCCGGAAGTTGGAATATAAAATAACCAAATGTGTGTGCGGCTGTAGAAAGGAAAGAGGCGAAGGAGGAGAATTACTGCTACTGCGAGGAGATACTGCCGGGACTCAGAGACAGAGGAGGAAGTCGAAAGATTTGCGACTTATGATGCTCCGGGGAGTGGGTGCAATTGTGAGTGCGGAGTCGACGAGTTGCAATCCGCTTGCAAGCGAGTGATTATGAAAAGGGCAACCATATGACACTCGGAAAAAAAACCATAAAGTTGGCAAAGGCTCTGAAGAAGATTAATTAATTAGCAAACTAAACAGAATATATTTAGAAATACTCTGTTCTCTCTCCACAGTGCGCGCCTCTTATAAATTGGGAAGCGTTTTTCTCCTAACAAAGTAGTATACAGCACACATTTCAAAAATATGTCTTAAAAATAAGATTTAATGAAAATATTTAATTTAAAAGAAATTTTTTCAAATTTTTAAGTCGAAAATAATTGTTTAATAAATCGTATAAATTTCCCCTAAAGTCAAAATTCAATTAAATAATATTTCTTACTATAAATATTACCAATTTCTCCCACTACATCTCTCCTACGTACATACAAGTCGCATTAAAATCAATAAAGAGGAACCAGATATATGTGCAGGCAGAACTGGAACTGTAGCTTATGTGCCATAGATTCCATTTGGCTTCCTTCCGCCTTGGTCGTGTGCCCTTGAGAGGAATAGGAAAATAGCGGACGACTTTCCCCAGTTTACCCCAGCTCGGTCGGGTGAGCGCGACAGCCAAGAAAATGGCAAAAAAAAACGCTGGCTGGCTGGCCCCCAACGGCGAAAAGGGAGAGGGAATGTGCATCTGCATTCATCTCTCCTTTCCATCCTTGCCATCGATGGGAAACGGGGCAGGACACAGGACATGGCAATGCCAAGGCGGATGGCGCATCTTTTGGTCGACGGAAGAGGAAAATGCAATATAGGAAATCGTTTTTCGCACACTGAAAAATTCCAGCAGGGAAACCATATAAAAAAAAACCTTGCGAGTTGTGAAAAACAAAACAGGAAGTTTATTTGTATGTGCAATGCTCTGGCGGAAGGGCAATCCTTTGCGGATTCCAAGAAGTTACACATTTTTCTGGCTACCAAAATGTGTGGAAAACATTTTGCGGTTGACAGCTAACTGAATTTATAGAAAGTATAGTGAGATTAGACCAGATGGATTTATTTTTGAATATAAATTTTAGGAAGTAAATGCAAAGGATTGCAAAAAGTGGAGAGTAAACAAGAATCTATAGCAGTATGAGGTAGATTTATCAATTCTACATTTACTAAAAAGTTTATTTCAGCTTTAAATGTTTACTTTGTTTCTCTTTAAAGCCTAAATGAGGCTTTTTGCTGCCTGATTTAATTATAAACAGAGAAAAACCTTCCTTTTCAAGTGCCACACAAATTGTTGCCTTAATTTGTTGCCTTGGTAAAGACTCCCCCACAGTTTTTGCTACTTCACATTTATTCTTTCATTTAATTATATGGTGTGTCGTGCCACACGTGTCGCTTGTTAGTCGCGTAATTCAATAGCTTCGAGCGTTTTTAATTGGACTTTTTCACTCTCCACTCTCTCTCTCTCTCGAGCCTAAATTAATTGATAGGTGTGCAAAATTACAAAGCAACAAGTGCTGGAGGAGCACCAGCACCAGCACCAGCACCAGCGGCACGAATAGTATCAGTATCACGACGAGCCTTGAGTCAATTAATATGAAAATCCTGGCAGCATCAACGGCTTGTGACTGCCTTTGGCGGAGGAGAAGAAGAGGAGGACGATGATGACGGAGGTATGCCTCCGGAGGAGCAGCTTTCTTCGCCATTCAATTTGGCTTCATTCTGTAATCGCATCAGCGTCGAGCAATCTGTCAGCAGTCAGTTTACCTCGGGGGTCTCACCTGGCTTGTTGTGGAGTGAGTTGAATGTGGAGGGAACCTGTGTAGGGAACCTACGGGGATTGCAGGCCTATGGAGGTGGGGCTGGCCCAGTCATATATCAAGGTGATCAATAGCAGTGCTTCTGGCAAACGATGATGGAGTTGCCAGTGGGAATTGGGGTTCATTGTTGTCCTCGAGCAGAACTACAAGCCTATCCTATTACAACAATGTGTGTGAATTATGAGTGTGTGTGTGTGTGTGAGCGAGTCCTGCCAGAGCATTGTAATTATTGTGCCTGTGAGCCTTAATTGAAAAGCGTAACACTGCACTACGGGGCTTTTGACCACTTTTTGTGGCATTTAATCAAAAAATAAAAGTTCTCTAATTTAAAAAAAATTAGTCGGAATGTATTAACAGAACATCAAACTGTTATGCCTCATACTCAAAATATTAATACTTAACAGCATATGTTAGCTTAACAGCTGTAAAGTCAGCTGTTGCATCCCAAAGAACGTGCGCTAAGTTTGCAATTTTTTATCGGTGATCTTTGAAATTAAATATTTCGTATAAAACACCATTTTTAAAGAAACAAATTAATGGGCACTAATTTCACAGATTTGTACTACATGTTAAATGTATTAATTGATCAAATTGTGCGAGTCTGCACTAACATTTTGTCATTTTAAAAATGCACCTTTAGCTAAATTTTTAGGAACAAATTTCAACTTTGGGAAGAGTTTTGAAATAGAAGTCCGCATTAGTCTTCAATGCGTCCAAGTGTATGTTGTAGCGTTGTCAATTCTGAGCAAAATGCTGTTTGTCTTATTGTGCACTTTTCCGCACTATTGGTGCAATTTGAATTTTCCTCACTGTCTCCATGGCCGATTTGTATGGCATTTGTATGAGAAAAACACTGAAACCCGGTATTTTAGTTCGGTTATTTCTAAGGAAAGCGTTATCCGATTTAATTCAAAATTGCTATATCGTGTTAAAAGAGGAACAAATTTCAGCTCCTAAAAT
>VNJQ01000861.1:0-100000 GCA_008042515.1 Drosophila truncata | reverse complement strand
TATGGCAGCTATAGGATATAGTCGGCCGATCCCGGCCGTTCCGACTTATATACTGCGTGCAAAGGAAAGAAGGGTGTGTGCAAAGTTTCAAGTCAATAGCTTTAAAACTGAGAGACTAGTTTGCGTAGAAACAGACAGACGGACAGACGGACAGACGGACAGACGGACAGACGGACAGACGGACAGACGGACATGCTTATATCAACTCAGGAGGTGATCCTGACCAAGAATATATATACTTTATAGGGTCGGAGATGTCTCCTTCACTGCGTTGCACACTTTTGACCAAAATTATAATACCCTCTGCAAGGGTATAATAAAAAGTATATTCGATTTGGTACCAAGTCTCCAAGTTTAATTAATTTTGTAATATATATAAAAGGGAATCATTATCTTTCATGCTTATAAATAAATAGAACATCCTTGAGGTCTTTTCAATTAACTTTCAGTATTATATTTCCCTGTGTATTAATAGTTTTCTTTTTCCTTTTCCCTTACAGATGAATCCATTCTATCCGAGGACCCAACGCCCGCAGAAACGACGCATCATGTCGGCGGTGGTGCGGGCGGAAGCGGCAGCTCCAGCGGTTTGGGCACCGGCGCCAGCACGGGCAGCGGACCGGAGAAACAGTCCACGCTGCTAATACTCGCCGCCGTTGTGGTGATAGGCGCCGTCGTGGTGACGTCAATTATCGTGGCCGGCATCGTCGTGGTCTGCCGGCATCGTCCGCGGCCACCTGAGCCGCAGGAGGTGCGCAAGAGCATGCGGTGAGTAAGAGAGGGACCTGGTCTTTTGTTTCCATCCTGCTGGCTGCTGGGAAAAACTAATAATGAAATTGTTTGCTCCCGGCATGTGTGAGGCTGTGTGTGCAGAAATAATTACGAAATTATTTATGTGGGGCACGTGACTGACAGCCAAAGCGGAAGAAGCCGCGTGGGAGTAGCGAGTAGTGGAAAGCGTGGCATACTTTCTTGCGCATTCCTCGCTTTATGCTTATTACGCAGAAAGTAATTAAATGACGGTCGCTCAATCAATTCCGCCTGCTTTAAACTCACCTCACCTCGCGTCGATGGAAGGTCGACCGGTCGGCAGGTCGGCAGGTCGAGAGGCCGACAGGACAAATGGCCAAATGGCCGCTTGGCCAATCCGACCTGGTTAGTGCCGGGTTCATTAAAGCGATTGTCTAAACAGTTTGGGGCCGCCAATCGATTAGAGCCGAGCACGCACCTGGCCAGTAAATTATGCTTAGTCTGTAATTAAATTAATTAAGCCTGCACCTGACGACGACGACCCAGGCGGGTTCAGGTTGGATCCCAAAAAGAATCGCTGTAAACGAGGACCGGAAGCGAGGCGGCAGCCGCACAAGTGAGAGTTTCCATTTAAGATAGGAAATCAGCGGTGTATCTGCGAAAGGGTCGCGCCTCCCCCCTGCCCCTGTGGGCGGGTAATTAAGCAGCTGCTTAGTCCCCAGCCTGCCCCCAGCCTGCTAATGAAAGATAAACACATTGTCCCGTCCTCGTCGTCCTTTGTGTCCATGTGAACGGGCCTCGACCTGCACCCCTGGAACTGCCTGGGATGGCTCTTTCTTTGATTCGAGAAGCGACAGCGGCACTGGCACTGGCACTGACGCTGATTGCTCAATAATGAATTCGGGCGACCACTTCAAAGGGGAATCCAACGAAATATTAATTATAGTTGCCGAAAATAGTCGCGGGCACATCAAAGCGAGAACGCATGCTGGTCATTAAATGGTCATCCCGACTGTCAAGCGCTCTCCATGTTCGCCCTGCCGTGCCATGTCCGTGCATAAATAAAATTTCATCATCAACGGCACACCTGTGTGGTGCTCCATGCCATTCGATGGCACCCCTTTGGCTCCGTGGCATGTGCGGCTATGCATAAATTTTAATGATTTGCCTTTTGCGGCAAAGTATTAGTGCAAATATTTGATGCCGCCGATAAGAGACAGCGATAATTAGCGTTCCCAGCGGCAGTTGGTTTATATTTAATTTACAATGGACCATCGAGCAGGCTGATTAAAAGTTCTCGAGGGTCCTCCAGAGAAATGGTTATATTTTTGCCCATATATTTATCATTCATTCAAATACGGAGTCGATACGCACAGCTCTCGTCAGTGGTTGGTGTGCGAATATTGCGTATACGCAGCGTGGCCCCAGCAAAGCGAATTTATTTATTTTATTTCACCGCCATTTCTGCCCCAAACAGCCAGAAAAGTTGCTAGCTCCCCAGGTAGCAGGTTTTGACTGCTGCTGTTGATATTGAAATTTGTGTCGCCTGAGAGCAGGCACCCGGCTTAGTTTGTCCACTTTGCTAAGCTGTTCTTATATACCTCCAAAACAAGTTGCCGGAAAAAGTGGTGCGCGCCTTGGGAACTATTAGCAACTTGTGTGGCAAACTGAACTTTTAATAGATTTTGACGACCATTTTTCAATTTATTTCCTTTTGCAGGCCGGCGCGCAATGATGTGCCCAGCATGTACATCGAGGAGGACGAGCTGAACGAGCTTGAGGAGGGCGGCGGACGAGCGGCGGAGATTAGAGCGCGAGTGGCCCCGCCCACAGCACACCTGTGCGGAGGCGGCGTTGGAGTGCCAGGCGTGGGGTCCAGTGGCGGAGCCATTGTGGGCGTGGCCGGGCCCCATCACTACATCTCCGAGAGCTTCATCCAGTATGCGCAGCCCAGTCTAAACGGTACTATTCCAAAATCTATACTCAACCGACTGTAGCCGTAGACGTATCCGTATCCGTAGTCGTAGTTGTAGTAGTATTCGTAGTCAAGTAGCCATTAATTTATCTATCCATCCGCCACTCAGCGTGTGCACCCCCATTGGGTTCGCTCGAGGACCTTTCAGTTGCTACTCGAGAGCCACTTGATATTAATTTGTAGTCGTAGCTTAAGTTTTAGTTGATTGATTTGCCCAATTGAATTTATTGCTGTATGATTATGTAAATAGTACACCTGCACACCGCACCCTTTGCTACTTTGCCTGGTAGCCATTATGTAGATTCGTTTAACATCTTGTTTAGTCACAATGCAAAATGAATAAATTGTCGGAGCCACAAACAAGCACTTATATTTTTCAACCGACAGTTGGTCAAGTCCGTGCTGACCGAATGTTTTATGTGTTTTGTGCGAAACGAATGTTTAGTTATGTTGAGTACTCGTGCAGCATGTGAGTAGCGCTTGTGGGGTGCCATTTTGGGTGCCAGGACTTGGCATAAAACAATCCGTTTGGCTTGAGGGTGCGCTAATGATGCGGTTGCACATCGAATTGGCTGCCAACTAATGAGCGCGAGCACGTGTAAATGAATAACTAATTGCCCCTCATTTGGCATTCACAAAAGTAGCTTATGACATTCGAGTACACTCTTCCAATTAGCGCAGATCAAAGTATTTAATTTCGTTGCATTCGATTTGAATTTGAATTTCATTTGAATTTGAATGAGTTGAAGCGATTAGTTGGAGTATTCGGAAGGATATTTCCGCACTAGCCGGGCACCCGAAGTAATATGAGTAACCAGTAACCACCTCCACTTAAACCCTAGAAATAGCTCTTTGCCTCTGCCTCTGCCTCTGCCTCTCCCTCACAATTCTTCTCTCTGTCTCTGCCTCTGCCTTCGCCTTTCTCTGTAGGTAGCGAAACACTCTCCACTCTCCACTCTCCACTCGCCTTCCAACTGTCTTAATCCTCGACTTGAAGTTGTAAATACCTTGCCCAGTACTTAAAGCCATGTATAGTAGTGTGCCCCTCCTCACACGTAACGTAACGAGTTCATCCTGAGAGTCGCCGTCCTCCTAACCGTAACGTTCCCGTTATCCATCCAACCAGGCGATGTGCTGATGCCCCTGCTCGCAACGTCGTCCGGCCAGCAGCCTCGCAGCGTGTCCGTAGTCCTGGCCACAGCTGCTCCACTTGCTGGGAACCCCTGTTCTGGGAGCCGAAACACTGCCTGGCCGCCCAAATGTATGCAAAGTAAATTTTATGTAACTAAATCTGTGCAGCAGGTCGAAGCAAGCATACTACAGTACCAGTACGAGTACGAGTACCAGTACCAAAAACAGAAACAGAAACAGCACGAGACACAGATACTCAAACAGAAACAGAAACAGAAACGGGAACAGGAACAGGAACAGGACCAACTGCAGTTGCAACTGCAGCTGCAGACTCGGCCACAGATGGCCAGTCATGTTTGAGTGCCAAGTCTCTGTCGAAATTGGCAATCTGCGGAGACGGAGACGGATGAGGGATGAGGGATGAATACTTTTAATATCCCCTGCATACCGAGGACCCCGGCTCCGTTCTTGCTCCATTTCACATTTTAATTTGTCGTCCATTTGACATCCCAATTTACTTAGCTTGTTGCGTTGTAGTTGCCACATATCCTTGCATTCACATGTCTTTCATCAGATTTCCTTTTTTCCCTTTGTGCATCTGTAATTATTCGGCAATGGCTTTGTGGCCAAGCCAATGCCAATGCCACAGAAATGACCAAAAGCGTTCATTTGCCACGACTCACCAGGCCAGTCAGCTTCTCAGAAGTCATCCAGATAAGGGATTTGAATGAATGGCTCACAGATATTAAATAAAAACTAATTGAAGCTTATGAGTTTTTTGCCTGACATTCGGTTGGCCAATCACTGCCAAAAATAGATGCCGGAGTGCAGGCAAATATTGTTTTTAAAACGGATAAATGCTCTACACTCGGCCATGGATGAGCCCTGGTTTGCATAGCCTTTGTTTTTGTTGACATTGCTGTTTATTTCTCTGGCATTCTTCCCACACCCGCTGAGCACCCGTTTGAGCTTTGCTCGGAGTGCAGTGCCAAGTCTTGGCGATGTTTTGCATAAATTTCGAAGCGCAGCAGACGCACAAGCAAACAAACACATGTACTCGGCACAAACATGCCTCAGACAGCAACAAATTTGCAAAATATTCCCTGCTTTAACCCTCTCGTTCCCGTTCCGTCACCCCTCTGCTCGCTCTGTTTGCTGTGCGAGCTCATGCAGACTTTGTTTTAACTTTGAATTGCATAAATTTTAATTATTTCGAAAGCACTAAATTAAAACACAAAAATAAGCACAAAGGCACACACACAGAGGAGGGAGGGAAAGAGAGACATCAGCAGAGCGGGACATGACGTGCCGTCATGCTGGCAAATGCAAATATTATTTAATGGGCAGATGTGTCGTATACGTGATATTATTGCTAACACAACATGTCCCGCCCGGCCCCTGCCCTGCTGCCTGCGTGGGCTCAAATGTCACAAATTAGCTAAATTTGATTTTGTCAGCGATTTAATTTTATATTTTCATTACTCTCAGCTTCTTGTCCCTTCTCTCGGATATATGGTATGTTTTTCCTGGTTTTGGTTTTTTTTTTTTCTTTTTTTTTGGGTTTGGCTTCTGAACTACCCCCGTCAGCAGCCTTAATTTATGTGCGCCGGGGGGCTGTTCGGCTGACACGACGCACACACACACTTTCGACTTTCGACTTTCTCGGGTGTGCATATTTGTAATTCCCGCTCCAGTGCTGCCCTCTCACCCGGCAGAACGTAAACCAAGTCAACTGGCTTACAAGACACTAACAAGTGCCAAAGTCGGGCTGAAGTGCGCCAAAGGAGCGGTCCAAGAATGTTGTAGCTGTTGCTCCAAGACGCCAACTGAGAGCAGACAGTTTGGTAACAGTCTTGGCGAGGATTACACTGGGCTACAACGAAGCGTCTGAAACGATTGTCGAGAATTCCTCGAAAAACTACAATTCGAAATAATATAAAGTTTTCAAATTGCTAGTTATCCTTGCTGTTAGGAGAACTGAAACTCACAACTAGTCTACATTACTTGAATATTTTTTTTAGAATTTAAAAAGAAATATCTAATAGCTTAAGAAAAATAAGCTTACTTCAAAAAGCCAAAGCTTAAATAACTTGAAAGATAAATAAAAAGATTATCTTATTTTTAAGTACAAAAACGAATTAATACGAGTGATGGTTACGTTTTATAAAAAACCTTAGAAGTTTAATTGATTTTCTATTATTTATTGAAAGAATCTTGCACAACACTAAAAGAAATATTTAAGTAAACTAAGAATAAACTTTTCCACGACATAGCACTGACATAGCACTCAAAACCCCGCCACTGCAAACCATTTAGGACATGTATTTAGACCAGTTAGAGACAGAGTGTCGAGTTAGGCTAGTAAATTTGATCTAGGTCCTGCCTAGGAATTCATGGTCTGCCCACTTGCAGCCAAGTCAAATTGAAATAAAAAGGATGTGGAATGAGCAAAACACTTTCAGCGCCGTAACTCAGGGCAAACAAGTGAGCCACTGCGCACATACGTGTACCCCGATGTATATACACTACTCGCCCAGTGCCACGAAAAGACAGCCTCACATCTCGGCATGGGCTGTCATTAGCCAGCATTTTTAATTGCATATGCTAGTTCCATGTGTGTGTGTGTGTGCCACCGTACAGGTGGCTCTGAGCAATGGGGGCCCAAAGGACGAAGCCCCCGGCGCAGTCAAATTCATTTGACTTTTTGTGCCCCACAGCCATATCTCAGGGTGCGTGAGGAGGAACGAAGGGCAGTGAGGGAGCGGAGGTTCCATGCTTTTTGTGCACATTTGTTTCATTTCATGCTGCTCCATTCATTTTGCTCAGCACAGCTTTTTTGCTGCTCGTCCCATTGTTGCTGTTTGTCTTGCCTGCCAAGAGTCGCGAGTCTGAGCCAAGTTTGTGTGGCCTTCGTCCTTGCTGGCCGCGTTTTGTTAACCTGCTGATGCCGGTGCTGCTGCTGCTTCTACTGCGGCTGCTCCTGCTATTGCCATAGCAAGCGTAGGAGTATTTGGATTGTAAGTAATGCGAGTGGGTGGCGGGCTCCATGTGCACTCCAGCGGCACTCGTCTAATTAGACAAAGTTGAGACCGAACCGCACAGCAGCCACTCGAAATGAGCACACGGCGCCGTTCGCTGTGGTGGCATTATCTTAAAGACTCCTTAAAGTGCGTGTGTGTTTCAGCATCGTGCTCTCACTTTGATGTCTCTGTCATTCCACAAAAAATGCCACAGAATTTGCTTTGGCAACATTGTTTATGCCGCCCCACAGGCCCGGCACACGGAAAATATGCAGACAAAGCCATTGAAGCTACAATATTAATTACTATACCACGATAGAGCAGGAAAAAGTATTTATAAGAAAATATTTTGAGTCACTGCCAATTTCTTTAGAAATTTGCTTAATAAGATGCATCATTTAGGATCTTCTTTCTAATAAGTTTTCTACAGAATCTATTTCAATATTTTAAGAATTTCCTATGAAACCTAACTTATGAATTCTTCTGAACTTCGACAAATGAGTATAAAATTAATTCAAAAGGCTTTTTTTTCTGTGTAAACTCGCACACACACGTGCACACTGAGCCACGTACTCTAGCAACCATTCTCGTGAAGCCTCAATGTCAACGCTGTTCATTCATTTGTCGCCGCACTTCCGTTTCCTGTCCCCTCAGCTCCGTGATCCACTTCTGAGAGAGGTCTTCCGCCTTTTTTGTCGGCTGCTGGGCCATACAGGCTGGCAACATTTTTGCGACTTTTGACATTTTTTAATGCTGTCAGGCATGGCGTGAAAGTAAACGTGAAAGGCCACAGCCCCGACAAGCAAACACACACGCACTCGCACACGAACAGGGCTCAGGACACAGGACGCAGGACACGGCATACGCACACATAGACGCACTAGAGCCGCCTTAGTTTGTGCGTCTTTATGGCTCAAAGACGCCACACAAATGTGACATAAAAGGCGATAATAATAAAATATCACTGGGTGCTCGCCGGGCGGGGCCACGTCAAATAACAAACTGCAAAATCGTAAACAACAAGCGGAGGGGGGCGAAAGTGAGTGCGAGGAGCCAGCACTAGATGGCGCTCAAGATTCACTTGTACAATAAGTCGGACTGGGGACGACGGACCACAATAAGAGCGACTCGCACATAAATTCCAACGAAATGCGCTATAAAAATTAAGAAATTGTTGAATTATTTTACGTTTACGAGCGGAAGGGCGAATGGGGAGCGTGTCCCCGTAAAGTGAATATTAATATTGAAATGTCCCAGTCGCCAGTCGCTCAAATGTCCTTGTTGTTCCCTGTTCAGTTCCTGTTTGTGTGTTTCGATTACCGCCTCGTCTCTTGTTGTTGTGCCTCTGCTGTGGCTGTGGCTGTGGCTGTGACTGTTGCTACATATTGCTGTTATTGTTGTATTGTTATTATTGTTCATATTGCTATTTTATTAGATGCCATTTGTTTCCTTATCAGCGCACAGTTGGCCACGCTTTCGATATGTACTTATTTGCTAATGGTTCTCTTTTCTTTTCGCCGCTCAAATCATAATTTGCAACTCTGTTATGATGTCATTTTGCAAGTGTTGTGAATATCTGAAAAGCAATGACAACAAACCAACCAACCAACCAACCAACCAACCAAACAAGCCAAACTAATCGGTATAAACAATTTGCTTTTGTTTCTCTATTCCTGGACACTCACACTCACACTCACACTCGCTCACCCATTACTCACTCTCATGAATTTATATCCTTACCCCCAACTCGCACACCCACACTCACCGCACACTCACACACAACCATTCGCATATGCTCTCGGCATTGTTGTTGATTTTGTTTTATACCAACCAACCAAAGTGTATATTGCAGACCCGGATCTGATATTGCCGCGCGGCGAATTGGAATTTACGACCCTGGATCCAACGCTGAAGTAATTGTAAAAAGTAATAATAAATATCTACCATAGTGAGCCAACCTACACACGCCCAGACACACACAACACACAACATACCACACACCACGCACAGACACAGGCCTCATAATTCACAGGCATTTCATTTAACATAGCTGTAAATTTTTAGCATAAATTTAAATGCATTAGCGTTAAAGGTAATACGTATTACGTTACGTTATATACGGGAAACGGATAAGGATAAGCCATTTTGCAAATGTCAAGTGAAACGCCGATGCAGAATCAAAATATACATTGAAGTCGGAGCCAAGCGAAGCCCTATAAATACGCTACAAACTTGTAACTGAAATCAAAAAGCAAACAAACCTGTAAATAATCTACATCACCCATAAAACACCATACACACGCCAACCCTGGCCTCCCATAGAGATCATTCAGAAATCGTTGCTGTTGCACCATCGATTGTACATAGAGAACGGGCAAACATTAATCAAACTGCATTTAAATGTTAAATATTAATTGTAATTAATGAACAACTAGCGAGTAAGCAAGTAGATAATTAAGTCGTGTGTATCGAAAGTGTAATTAGGACTCATAGAGCTCGACGGCTGGCAACCAGCCGAGAGATATTGGTTATCAGAGACAAACATGGAGCCAATACAGGGCGGCCGTTCATCAGTCTATGTCTGCATTAGGATATAGGATATAGAATCCATTAGCAGTTAGGGCCCCCCGACCGAGGGCGAATCAAAAAGTTTTCGGCATCAGCTACACCTATTTCTGGACCACTTTCCGGGCCACGCCCTCAGACTTCTTCTTCTTCTTTCCGATCCGATCTGACAGCCGCTATTTATGGCACTTCATGAATATTCTATTTGCCACGAGATGAATAACGAAAGCCAAACAGAGCAGCGCCGCCGAGGGGGCGGTAGAGTGTCAGGATGTTCGAGTGCATAATGAATAAATGTCGAGTAAACAGCCAATTCCCAGAGTCCACTAGAGCAGCATAAACAATTCCACTCGCCAGACCGGCTACCAACCACTCCACAGAAAAAACACACAAGCAACCAGTTCGAATTCATTGTAAATGTTATAAATAACTAAAGTAACCAGCAAAGTACGGCAAGGAAAAAGTAATAATAATAATAATAATAATAATAATACGCCATACAGTTTACACAATACTCCAATGTAATTCGAATTCTAATTTCAAATATACAAACATAAAGTGAAACGGCAGACTAGCAAAATATACAGTGCGTATGCGTAATAAAATAAATTGAAATATATATACATATATAGATACATACTACTATATAAATGGAATAATCGGGGCACGGGGCACCCCGCACCCGTTCCCCGTCTCTGTCTCTGTCACTCTGGACAAAACCAAACTGATTGTTTTTAAGCAAAGTTAGATTTATAAATAAATTAAATTTAAAAGCGTCGAGAGTGTGGCGTAAAGCGAACTCAAAGCGGGCATACATTATAACTAAGTCGAAACTACTGAGTGTGTTAATAATAATAATAATACTGAATACTGAATAAATAAACAAGATTCAAAGCAAACCAGCGCCGCTGCGTGTTCAAATCAATTCCAATTAGGCCGCCCAGCCCGCCCATTCGGACATCAAAGGCGGGAATTAATGCCGCTGCCGGGTCGGAGCTCCAATCCGGCTTTCCCAACTTTGGCCAAGGGTTAAGTGTTATTAATGCCGAGCAAATCCTGCGGCGCTGCATCCTACCCGTCTGCAGCCTGATTGCCACTTGAGGCGCGTAATCGAAACACTGGCAAGGCGGTCGGTCAATGGAGACCGAGACCGCCTTCATTACTTTGCCTCTTAGTGCTCCTCCGCCTCCGCCTCCGCCTTCGCCTCGGCTTTGCCTTTCCTCCTCCTTTGACTGTGTGCCCCAAAGCCAAACACGAGCGCTCCGCCCAAAGCCAGCGATTCGAATTAAGGAGCCATGGTGCTGGCGAGGAATGAGTGAGCTGGATTGGATTGGGCGATTGGGATTAGAGGGGGGGGTGGGGGCGCTCTGTCGGCCTTGGCATGCACAAGAGATTAAAACAGTTTGGAGGAAATTTGCAGAGCGTGGGCCGACCATCTCCCAAGAAAGTTAAGTTTTGCAGTGAAACTTTCTACGAATGCAAGCGCCGTGTTTGTCGTAATTTGTTGCACACTTTTTAGGGCGAAAACTTGGCATGGAGATGGCATTGGTATTGGCAAAGGGAAAGGGAATGGAACTTTGGGACCATTCAAACTGAATTAGGACAATCGATTGGTAATGGAACACCCGCCTCGAACTTACCTTATGAATTCCGGGACATGCTCAAGCCAGAGCTTAATTTTAAAATGTAACTCGGAATCTGCATTGTGGTCTCGCAATCCCAGTTCCCTTTTTGGCGGCGAAAGGCGGAAGGTGGACGACTCCCCGCAATTTCGGTTGGCACGTGCGGATTTACTTTTCACTCTACTTTCCAGTTCACCTTCGCCAGGACCGAATGCCTAACGTCGAATGCCCAATGCCCACTGCCTTAGCGTTGCTTTTGTTGTCAATTTCATGGCGTTTTCATTTGCTGGCAACCACTTTCGCTGCAGCTTCCCTTCGCCCTTCGCAATTGCCTGGAATTTTAAGTTCTCATCCGGTCCGAACGCACTTTGCAGCACTCGGACTAAAAATAAAGCCACATAAATCCGAAGATTTGCTGCCAAGTGGGCAAATCGAAATGGAATCCCAGGGTCGCCACCCCACCACTTGTAAAGATTCTGGAGCTGCTGCTGGATGCTGAAGCTGTCGGCTGCTGGCGCTCTTTAGAACGAGACTGACTGCTTAGCCGCAGCATGCTTAAATAAATTAAATGACGCCCCTGGCCAGGCCAAGTCCTTTGCCATTCAAAGTACGCTGTCACAACTCACGGAGGCATGCTTAGTCCGGACAGGGCTGTTGAAATATTAATGCCTTCCAATCTGTGCGGCTAACTTGGCAGATTTTCAGCCATTTTTGGGCAACTACCAGTGGCCAAGGTAAGAAAATTATGAAGCTCAATATTCTATTACCACATTAAGAGCTTAAAATAAATAAATAAATTAATAAGATCAATCATAACAATCCTATCCTTCACGTTACCCTGTATTCTGATAAAAATTCATTAATTATAACTATAATTTTCCCTCAGTTATTGGTTTACAAAATATGAAATACATTTTAATTATTTATTAAGTAACATTTAGCCACCTAAATATCCTAATATCTTTCCTACAGATTCAGAAGTGGACATTTAGCCAAATATCTTTCCTTCAGAATCAGAAGTGAACATCACTGCTGCCACTGAATGGAAAATGAAGAACGGAAAGCGGCCAATCCGATGGAACTTGGATACCATAAAGGCCAGTTTGGAATTCAATTAGCAGACGGCTGACAACCGTGCTGGTTGTCCTGCTGGACCTGCCGGTCCTGCCTGTTGGTCGTCCTGGTGAAACTCATAACGGCTTCGATTGAGCGCGGCGATTATTGCTATCCTCGGCTTGACAGCTGCATGTCGCCACGGCAGCTGGAGAGGGCCACTTCTCCGCCTGACATTCATGGCAGTCATAAGAACAGCTCCCCAAAAAGGGTAGGGAAGCAGAGGGGGACGCTGCTCAAATGCCGAGAATGCCGTAAAAATGTTTTCGTTTTTGCGCTGCTCCTCTGCTCCTTTTGTCAGCAGTCGTCCGCGTTGTCGTCGTCATTTCAGCAGATGTTGGAATAATGATACCGGCGCCTGCGAAGCGAGCAATCAGCCCGCTTTCGGATCTGTGCCAAGGACATTTGGGTATGTGGGTACCATTGTTTTGACTACAGCCCCCGTGTTTCGTGTTTCGTGTGTGTGTTTGAAAGCGAAGCTTCAATTTAGACATTTTCAACGTTTATTTTGCAACAGCTGCCTTAGGTCTACGCGGAACGAGAACTCTTAAGTTGCGGAATTTATTATGCACTCCGCTCTTATAATTTGATATTTAAAGAAATCATTTTACGGCGGTTGCTGTGTCTGCTGGTGATGCTGCTCCCGGTGCTCCTGCTGCTCCTGCTCTTGCTGCTGCTGCTCCTGTTCGCTTATACAATTTAAAAAATCGCGACGCTTTTTGTATGCAATGCAATTATTCTCCATTTACAATGCACTCAGCGCGAAGTAAGCAAACAAACAAACAACGGCTTGAATGGCTTGGATGCGATGGGGAAGGGGCAGGGAAAAGTGTGGAAAAGTCGCAGGAAAATGGTAAGGGCGCAGCACAAGCAGACAAGTAAATAAAATTGCAAATAAAGTAAAAATGTTGAAATGCCAAAGAAATGCACGGTACATATTTTACATTTATTCATTCGCTGATTCTGAATCTGCTTTAGCTTTTGTTGTTGCCTTTCCCCCTGCTGTGGCTGTTGCTGTTGCTGTTGCTGCTGCTGCTGCTGCTGCTGCTGCTGCTTCTGGTGCTCTTTCGTCCTATTCCCCTTGGCTCTCTTTTGGCTTCCTTGGCTGAGTGGGACAAAAGCGACGATGGGCGGCATGTCCTCACGCCTGTCGCCTGCTCCTGGTAAGCCGAGCGTTAATAACAACGCTTATCTGTGGCATTAGGAGCATGCCAAGCAGCAGCCAGTGCCAACCCAAAGCCCCCATCCGCTCGGTGACTGCGACAAAAAATGATAATGAAAAACTGAAATAAAAGCGCAGCGGCAGCGCCAGCAGACAAACAAACAAACAAACAAACAAACAGACGGCAACGGCAAAAAAAAGGAGAATACGAAACAGACAAACAACACAGAGCGGAGCCGAACAACTGAACAACTGCCCGGGGTTGGAGGACTACATAATTTAAGCTGCCGTTGCCTTAGCAATTGCTGTTGCTGCTCCTGCTGCTACTGCTGCTGCTGCTCTTGCTGCAGTTGCTGCTGCTGTTGCTGCTTGCATCGCTGCTGGCGTGACAACTTCAACTGACAGCCGCAGAGCAGAGCCATCATCCATTATCAGCAGTTGGCCATCTTAAAGTGCAGCAGAAACAACAGCACGGCAAAGAGGAGGTTAATTGACTTTAAAGTACCCTAGGCCAGGAATTAAAAGGAATCTAAGGTGAGTTACAATTTAAAAAAAAAAATAAATAAATATGTGGAAACAATTGACAAAAATTGGATGTATGTTTAAGGCACTTTAGCAACTACTGAAAATACGCATATCAGCCTTAGGGCTACAAGAAATAGTTATTAAATAAATATATTTTCATATTTTTTCCAATGAACATTGATATTCAGTTTTCAACTCTTTTAAGTATTTGTTTTCGTGAGTAAACTAGTTAAAGAGTTACTAATGCTTTAAAGAAATAAACATAAAACCCTTCCCATACATATACCTAGCCGAAATATCCTTAATATACCCTGTATAACCCCCATTTTCCGTGGTATTACTCCGACATCAGGACAGGAAGCGAACGGGAAAAAAAGCAACGCGGACAACGGGTGGCCACAACAAAAGCAGCAGCAGCAGCAGCAGAAGCCTCACAAACTGTAGCGACGGCATTGTTTTAATGCATTTGGAGCAGCAGCAGCAGCAGCAGCAGCAGCCGTAGAAGGACCAAGCCAGGAGCAGCAAAAAAGGACGCCTGGAGGATGCGGGCCCGGCTGTGGCAGATTCCCGCGACGATGGCTGATGGCAATAACCATGGTGGTGGCGTATACGCACTATGTGCCACATTACGTATACGTAATATGTATACGGTGCGCTCTACTTGCCGCCGCCTGGCTCGCCCGCGGTACTCCCGCGCTGCTGCTGGTACGCCGATGGCCCCGAGGAGTCCTTAACAGTAAACGTCACATAGTACCGTTTGTTGCTGTCCAGCTTCTCCGCGGGCAGTGAAATTAGCTGTTTGTTTTTGCCATGCGACAGTTCCAGGGCCACCTTGTGATTGCAGCGACTGCCGCCGCTCGCACTGCCACCGCCAGTGCCACCTGCCCTGCCGCTGGAAGCCCGGCCGCTGGTCAGGATCTTGGGCAGGAAGAAGCTGCTAACGCTGCCCGTCTTCTTGTACGGTCCAAAGCCGAACTTTGGCATCGTGTGGTGATTCATCATGGGAACTGCAAGACAGAGAACGGGACAAAAAACATTAGATTAATGATCGGGGGGATGATCGGCCAACTGACAGGTGTCCTGCCGGAACGCCAGACGACACTCAGCAGAAATGGCCATGGTAAAAACTAATAAGGCAATGAAACCGGCACTCGACTGCGTTTTTGGCTGCCGGATTACCGACTTTCTCGCCGGGGATTACCACCTTCTCTGTGTCAGCAAAATAACTGTGTGTAAACAGTGCCCAGTGATGGACAGGAGGAACGGAGACGAACGGAGGCGGAACGAAGGGCACAAATGAATGCGTTTTTAATTTGCCATAAGCCGGACGCATCCTTTGAAGCTCTTGGGCTCCGGCAATGGCGAATGGCGAATGGCGAGTGCCGAGTGGAAGATGTAATAAAAGTGTAAAGGCAGAAAGGCGGCGGCGGGTCGGGTTGGGTCGAGTCGAGTCGAGTCGAGAATATTTTTAATTTGCTCGCGCAGTGAATAAACTGCTCGTAATTAGGATTTATATTTTTATGCCCTGCAGCTGGCGAGCAGCTGCTTTGAATTCGAGTGTCTGTCCCACGCTTGACCCAGTGCCGGCGAAAGTGTTGCCAACGAACGATTCGCCTCTTTGGCCGGGCCAAAAGCATGTCTGGTGCCATTTTTCACGCTTGCACAGAGCCGCTTACTTAAAGCCCTCAAGCCAATGGAACAGAATGCTGCAAAGCTACACAGAAAAAATACAGACTTTGAAATACAAAAAAAGCATTTACTTTAATCTTTCGCAAAGTTGTAAAACTACGTGAGCTTCTTAAGTTTATAAAAGAAGAAATCCATTAGCATTAGGTCTTTGTTAATGGTTGGTTAGAACCATCAGAGAATTTAATAGCAAAGTTAGTTAGTTTTTTCCTTTTAGTTTACTAATTAATAAATTAAACTAATACCAAAGATTACTTAATTTTGTTATCCGCAATTTATAAGTAGATTACTTACTGTAGGCGGCACAGGGAATGCCCGTGTAGGCATGGGCCGCATGGAGGCAGCGGTGCGTCTTAGTGGTGCACTGCAGCGCCTTCTCGTAGGCATTGTAGTCCGGACTCAGGCGCCGCTCCGCCTGGAAAATGGAAAAAGAGGATAAGCAGGTTGAAAGGGATAAGCACTTAGCAGTTAATGGTGGTCCCACCTCCTCATACACCTCGTTGATGTTTTGGAAGTTGTTGGTGCCCGGCCGCTGGAGTCCCTTCAGCGTCTCGTAGAGGAAGAGCTCAAAGTTCTTGAAGGTGAACTCGGTGAAGTTGTAGCGCCTCAGACGCGTGCCCGTCTCGCTGCCAAGGAGCACACATGACTTGTGGTATTCATCGACGGCGCGCTTCACCAGCACGGACTCGTTGAGCTTGCTGGAGCGGATCTGCAGCGATTTCAGCTCCAGCAGATGCTGGAAGATCTTGCGTTCCATGTAATATCTGCAAACAGAGAAGTCAAAAAGATTGGGAGCCATAAAAAAAGGTCAAACAAGAAAAGCGCAGTCAGTGGCCTTTGTTTCCGCTCAGCACCATTGTGCCGGTCGTCGTCATCTTATTTGGCCGGGCTTTTTCAGAGCAGCTAGCAGAATAAATGTTGGCAAATATACGTAAATTGTCATGTTGATATCCTTGCGACTCAAACAAAGGCAGAGCCGCCTGCTGGGCCCCACAAAGGTCCTTTCTTCTCCTCACAGCAACAGCTCCTTGCGACTGCTCGAGCGCAATAAAAGGCATCATGTTATTAAAATTTCAAAAATACTAAAGTGCGTACGCGGAAAAAATTCTATTAATAATTGAGGCTGGGCATAAACGAAGCGAGTCAAATTAAAGCCGCCGCCGCCGCCAACGTCAGGCATCCTCTATGCCATAAAATGTTATTAGAAATTTTATTAAAAATTAGGCAAACACCCGACCGAGTTGCTTTAAGGGATCTGCATCTTGGCCGGGGCCCCTTGAAAGTTGCTCCTTTAACTCGGCTCGCGGGCCAGCGAGTTTTCTAAATCAACTGCCGCAGCCGAAACCTTTGGCACGGGAAACGCATTCACCGAAAAAACTAAGCAAATTTGTCAAGTGCACTCGGTGCTTAAAAGCGGGCAGAAAGCGAAAAGCGAGAGCGGCGTTTTTGGAAAATTGTTTGCACAGCACACCGGCTGGAGGAGACCGCTTGACACTGCTCGCCACTTGGCTGCGCCTCGCGAAATTATGCAAAACAATTTGACTTTGAAACAAAAGTTCATTGGCCAAGCGGCGGGCATCGACAGGGGAGGATCCAGCCGAGAGCCGAGAGCCAGGTAATAAATGGCCAAGAATCCTTGTGCGCCAAAAGCTGCGTAATAAATTGGCCAAGAGCCCAAGGAATCCCGCAGAGCGACTTCAAAGCCGTCCATCGCTCTTCCGCTTGTTTTGCCGCCGCCGCGGTCATCTTCATCTCCATCCTCATCTTCATCTCCATTTCCATCTTCATCTTCATCAGTAGGGGAATCAGCATCCTTATCACCATTCCCGTGCTTATCCTGGCCATCGTCGTGGCCATCACTTGTTTGCCGAAGCGCTTTTCAATTTTACGCCTCGCTTTTGGCTCCGTTCGGATGCGCTTGAGTTCTTTGCAAGTCTTTCTCGCTTTGTGCAAATACTTTTTGCAGTACTGTCCTTGGCACACTTTCAGCCCAGCCAGGCCCAGGCCTCCACCGTCCCCCCTACTCCCCCCTGCTGCCACCGAGTGATACTGATTTCCGTTTCCGCTTTACGTTCGCCTAGTACAACTTTCATTTCATTTTCTTGTGCGCGTTGATTTTGTGTGTCACATTTTTCCACTGCAACCGCTCGCAGCAAACTGTCCTGGCCACTGGCCCACACCCCCCGCTAACACCACCCACCGCCATCGCCCGGCTCTTCCTGTTTGTGACACAAATGTGACAGGCAAAAAGTGCACGCAGCGCCAAAGTGGATGAAGTGGAAAGCCCGCCAGCGGCAAAGTCAGCACCATCATCGCCATCACTCGCACCAGCACCAGCACCAGCACCAGCACCGAGGCACCAGCGTAGGCGCACTTTTCTGAAGCGCTGACAACGACAACAGAATGCAAAGAAATTAAGCGCTGCACAAGTTGCAACAACGAATTCCCGCCCGCCGGCAATTTGCGCGGGACAGCAGGCAACAAAGGCGGGGGACTGCACAAACCAGAACCTTTTGCCAAGTGTTAATGGTTTGGGCCAGAAACTGAAACAGAACAGAAATAGCGAAGGAGAGGCGGATGGCGGATGGCTTGGCAAAGACGTGGCCTGCATAACTGCACACCTGCCGAGAACCGCCTGGAAAATCGATGGCCGCCAAAAAGTGTTGACAAAGTCGCACACCCCCATGGAATCTGTGAAAAGTCTGCGGCTGGCTTTGTACTCTGACGGACATTCCAAAAGACTTGGCGGAAACTTTTTGCTTCATTTTTCATTACGGCTATATTTCTGAGCCCGCGCTAAAAACTTCGCCAAGTGCCTGGGCCAAAAGCCTGGCTGGCAAAATCCAAGAGAGCTGAGCTGAGCTTCATCAACTTAATCTCCGGGCGGAGCAGCTTAAGGGCGCAAATGAAGACAGCGGGCAGTTTAAATTGAACTAATAGTTGGAAGCTTGGAATAAGGAAAGATAACTTGCTAAATAGATTACTTTTTAGACTTGAACCAATAAAAATGTTCACAGTTGAGCTTCTTACCTAAAATTCATACTTCGAAAGGCTTCAAAACATCCAAATATTATTATTAAATATTATTGAATTATAATATTCTTCACACGGGTATAAAAATTACGTAGCAAAGCTAGTTCCAAATAAAACGAACAATAAATATGCCTAATTCCATCACGCGCCGCTGCAGGACCACAAAAATCATCCGCAAGGACAACAGATAAACTTTGGTAGAGAACGAAAACGAAATCCAAATATTTAACAATGTCAATTACGAGAACGCACATTATAAATCCCAAATCTCACCTGTGCTGCTGGGACTCGACACACCAGCACCTGCACACACACCCACACACACACACCCTCCTCCTGGCAGACAGACACACGCAGCTCTGGTAAGTTATTTGTTTAATTTATGCGTCAGATAAAATTTTAATCTCTTCGGAGCCGAAACGAGGAAACAAAATAAAGTTGCCAGGGCGCAAGGACGATGGACTGGGCTGGTGGTCTGTCCGTGTGAAAATCGTGCGAATGCAGAATAAAATGAAAAATACGAAATAAAATAAAGTCTCTATTTACACACTTTTCATGGCATTCACCCAGCGAAGCCCACACCGCCCAGAGTATTCAATTGGGAGCCATGGATTCACTTTTTACTTGACTTCTTTTTTCTGTGCTTTTTTGCGTTACTTCCGTTCAGGACTTTCGAGTAAATTCTATTTGGATGCTCGCCGTAGATTCGCCGGGAATTAATTGACTCACCCCCGCCGACTTGTTGAGGAACTTGTTCGGAAAGTTGCTGAGCAAGACACTTGTTTGACTTTCGGTTTTGCGTACATTGCGTATACGCCGCCGCGTATTTGCCGGAACCTCAACATGGCGGAATTTTCTTTCTGGTTCCGGGCTTCGACGGAATCCATGGTGACTCCTGGCCCGACTTGGCCTGCTGCTCCGACTTATGCAAACAGCCGAGTTAAATATTTTCATTAGTCAAGTGGAAAGAATTATTTATGAAATGCGCTCGCTCGCTCGCCGGCCGGATTTCGCCTCTGTTTTCGCCCCGTTATTGTTTTGTTTTGTTTTTCTTTCTCGGTGAATGTTTGCAAATTTATTCATGGGCTACAAGGCAGATTAGCAAAATTAATAAAAGTCAGCTTACGCTTTTTAATTAAGTTTTGCGGCCGGGCTTATGCAAATACCATAAATAAATACAATTGACTTTAAAGTTGGAGGAGCAGCTTACTACAGAGGAGAAGCTAACAGAATCGATCTCCGGTACCCACCCACTGCAAATGACAAATTAAATTACCGGCACACGAGCTCCAAGGCTTCGCTAGTGTGAGCTTATGGCCAATTCCTGGCAAAGTCCCGGTACACAAAGGGATTTCCGCAAACAAGCTGGCAAAGCAAACGAAGAGCGAACACAAATGGTAATGGCACCGTTCTCGTCCTGATTCTCATTCTCGCCCTCTTCGAGGACCTCTAAAAATGCTCTCGCTAATCTGCACTAATTCCATTTACAATTAGCATTAGCGAGTTGTAAACGAAGCCAAAGACTTTGCTCCACTCCGACTGGCTGCCTGCCTGCCTGCTTGCGGCTAATTTTCATATTTTGTTCAAGTTTCTGCATAAACAAAAACATCGCACCGCAGGTGGGCGTCCTTGGCGTCCTTGCCGCATTCAACCCTTCCGAGCCGATTCTGTGCAGCTAATTAAAATGCGCAACTCTTTGCCGGAAATGAGCATTTCGGCTAATGACAGCGGACGAGATTCGGAGCATTCGAGGGCACTGGAATAAATCAGCCAGGATATTAGCCGGCCAGGCCGAGTGGCAATGTGGCTGGACTCGCTCTTGACCTAATTATGATTTACGATCCACCTTTGGGTAATTAAGGGACCCAATAAGAGGTAACAAAGCGTGGCGGCGAATTGAATTAAGCCCTCTTGTCACCAACGACATCCACCTGTTATGCTTAAGGCTTACGGTCATAGTTCATGCTCCAGTACATGGGAAATGAACATTAATGCCGCGTTTATTGCCTTTAACCGCATTATAATAACTTTAAAGCGCGCCTCTTTATGGCAAACGGAAGCCGGGCAATTTATTTGCTGACCAGCGCAACAATGGAGCAGCAAAAAAAAAGAATGGAAAGAAAGAAATGAGAAATGCGGACCAGGCTATTAAATCCCTGGCTAAATTAACTTTAAGGCGGCAGCTCCATCGACTCCGGTCCCGGCTCCGTCTCCGCCTCTGTCTCCGGCTCTGGGCAGTTTGATTACATTAAGAGCCGCCGCGGCTGCCGCAGCCACAACTGCGAAGCTGAAGTGCGCGCGTGATATAATGCGATCCGGGCAGCGGGACATTCAAGTTGATTAAAATCAAGCATCAAGTAAATAAATCTACGGCCAAAAAGACGACGCTCGCCGGCGCCACTAACTGCCTGGAGATTAATTTAAATGAATGAATCTCGCCATCAACTCTCCGGGGCTCGAAGCCCGGCCTGCAGCTCACACTCGAAGTTCTCCCTCATTTAAGGTCAATCTGTAACGCTCTGTAACGCTGCCACACAGAGACCTAACGAAATTTACACCTTGTTCGAGTCAATATAAATATATCAGATTTTTATATATAAAATATACATTAATAATGCAAACTAACCTGCGAATATTCCGCTGAATGGACCTGGTGACGGCGCCCATGTCGCAGGCTCCTTTGTCGCCCGGCTTCCGGTTCTCCAAGCGACTGCTGCAGGAGCGTCCATCAAGGGTGGCGTAGATGGGGCGGCGGGGCATGTGGGCAGACCGTAGGGTGGGGATCTTGCTGCGCTCTGCCCGTGGACTTGGCTCGAAGCCAGAGTCCTGATCCTTGCTGGTGGTAAGGGCGGCAATACTGCTGCCTCCGTCGCGCGATTCCTGAGCGCTCTTCCAATTGCTGCGGGTCTTGGTGCCGCTGCGCACACGCTTCTTGAGGCGTCGCTTCCGTCCATTGCCCATGCCTTCGGAGGTGTCATCTCCAGGTCCTGCTGCTCCGCCTGGTCCAGCTCCTCCTGTGTTGCCCACGCCATGACGATTACCGCTGCTCAAGAATCGACGCAAGGCACTGTCGTGCTCCGGATCAATGGCATCTGCTTCATCCTCATCGTACTCATCGTCGTACTCCTCATACTCGTACTCCATCTTCTCCAGCTCCGCGGCACTGGGCAACTGGACAACGGAATTGCCTTCGTTTACCACTTGAAAGACTTGATTGCTGACATTCCGTCCGGGCCTCTTGGGATCTTCCGACTCGCCCAGGGAGTCGTCGCTCTTCAGCACCTGGAAGCTCGATTTTCGCTCGGCGGCGGCGGGCTCGTCGGAAGCTGTACCTGCATTTGGAGTTGGGTTCGCAACTGGGTCATCGTCCGCCGAATCGGAGGGCAGGAGTGTGAAGGAGCGCCTCGACTCCTGTTCCCGTTGCGGTTGCTCCTGTTGGGTGGGCGTCTGTGGGTTGGTAATGGGAGTAGATACAGGAACAGGAGCAGGAGCCGGAGTAGGGCGTGGTTGTGGTGCGGTTGTAGGCTTTTTCGAATCTGTGGGAGGTGTGGGAGTGGGTGTGGAATTGGGTACCGAAGGGGGTGTAGGACTGGGATTGGGCTTTGGTCTGGCTTCAGCCTGTTCCATCTGCTCGCGTTTTTTGCCAGCAGATGCTGGTTTTGAAGCCTCAGATTCAACTCCTTCAGCGACGGTGGTGTTCGGCTGCGGCTGTGGCTTCTCTGCGGTTGTCTGTGGCTTGGCAGCCTCCTTTTCGGGAGCTGGTGGCTCCGTGGGCGGGGCAGGCACCGTTGGGGTGGCAGGCTGTGGGGTTTCCTTAAGCTCATTTTCAGGTTTTTCCACAGGGGACTCGCTTTTCTTTTCCGGTGGCTTCTCTTCACTGGAACTCTTGGATTCGCTGCTTAGGGCCGTAGCTGCTATTTTGATTACCTGTTCCACCTCCTTGGACACCAGCTGGGTCTCCTCCTCGCTCAGTTGCAGCTTTGCCTCCTTCTCCTGAGCAGAAGGTTCCTCTGCAGCGGCCACTTCCTCGGAAGACTTTGAGGTAAGCTGCTCGGCATCGTGATGGACATCCACCTGGGTGACCACTGATTTGGCCGCCTCCGGTTCCTCGTCTGTTAGTTCCACTGCGTGGGATTCCTCCACCAGAAGAGTGTCCATGATGGTGGACTTTTCGCTCTTGGCGCTCTGCGGTGGCGACTTGATGAAAGTGCCCTCCTTGGTGGGAGGTGTCTGATGCCTGCTGGCAGATGGAGGTCTTTCCTTTAAATTGGGCTGCTCCTTGGAATTCCCTGCCTTGTTTTCACCGTTGATTAATATGGGTTTCCCGGAACTCCTCTCCGGCGATGATTGGGCAGTGTGATTCTCTTCGCCGTCATCACTATCTTGACGGTCTTTGGACTTTCTTGAAGATGTGGAACGTTTGCGGGAAACAACCCGCTCCTTCTGCCTCTTGTGGTAGCAGCAATTCTCGCAGGAGTCCTCGTCGTCCTCGCCATTCTCCTCCCATTCACTGGAGCTGGCATACCGCTCTCGTGACTTCCGACGCCTGATCTCGATGTTGCTCTTGGAGCGGCAAATCTCGCTACAGCGTTCGTGCTTGGACTCCCCGCAGCTGCTGGTCCGCCTCCTCAGCTGTCTGCGCTTATGCCGGCGGCAGACGTGCTTAGTGCGCTGCTCCTTGCGGTAAGTCTGCTCCGAGCAGCTGCATTCCGCCTCGGGATCGTTCTCCTGACCATGGCCATTGCCATTCCCGTTATCATTCCCTATATCCGAGTCGGAGCGCTTTAGGTAGACGACGTACTTCTTGGAGCTGCGCAGGTCATGCAGCTCCTCCTTCTCCACATACTTGAGAGGTCTTACCAGGTCAGCGGCATTGGTTTCGTGGAAGGGATTTCCCTTTCCTGTTCGTCGGCTGCTTAGCCGCACCTTGTTGGCAGGCTGTCCGCCGTTGGCCTGCAGAAACTTGGCTGTAGAGCGATGACCCCGCTGCAGTGCTCCGTCCAGCGGGGTCAGAACCAAGCCCCGGGAGTTCCTGTAAACGGCATTCACATCTGCCCCGTAGTCCAGCAGCAGCTTACACATGTCCGTGTAATCGTTGGCCGCTGCAATATGCAGCAGGCTGCGTCCATCGTTGCTGGTGGTGTTCACCTGCTTGGGCCGCTGGCTGAGCAGCCACTCCAAAAGCTCCCTTCTCCCCGAGGCGGCAGCTTCGTGCAGCGGCAGATCCCCCTTGGCGTTTCGCAGCCACAGATTGGCGCCGCGCTCCTTCAGCAGCTTCAGGGTCTCGAACTGACCCTTGGAGCAGCCACAATGGGCGGGAGTACGTCCCTTGCGGTCCTGGCGATTCGGGTCTGCCTCCAGGTCCAGCAGTCTGGCTGTAGAATCGGCATGACCCAAGGTCACCGCATAATGCAGAGCCGTGCAGCCATTGGAATCGATGAGATCCGTGGGAGCGCCACAGAGGCCAATCAGAGTATCAATGCATTCGGTGTGTCCCCGGGAACCAGCGCAGTGCAAGGCAGTGAGTCCATCTCTGAAAGATAAGAATATCAACGATTAAAGTAGTTCGAGAGGAAGAACCTTAAGAAACACCCACTTATCAGAGGACTCCACACGGGCTCCCGCCTTGACCAGGGCAATCACTGCCTTGGCCGATCCCGCCGAGGCGGCCCATAGCAGCGGCTGACGACCATCCTTGTCCTGGACATCGACACTGCTCTGTGGATGGGCCAGTAGAATGCCCAGGATCTCGAGGGAGAGGCGCGAACTAGAGCTGGAGCTGGCCTGCTGCTTGCTGTCGTGGCTGGCGCCGCACATCTGAGCGGCATAGTGCAGCGGAGTGCCACCATTGGCGTCCGGCTTGGCCACACTTGCTCCTGCTGCCAGAACGGCTCGCAGGGACTCCACCTCGCCGCATACTAGAGCGTCGGAGGGGAGAGGAATTAAATACAGAAAATACAGAATATTAAATTAATACATTTAACGAATTGCAACCATGAAAATGTCAATTTATTGGAAATCTCTTTTTGTGAAATATTTTGCCACGCAAATCTGGTCAAAAATTGTGGCTTGTGTGCGGTTAAGTGCGTCGAATTCGTTAATAATAAAAATAAAATGTTCAAAAAGATGCCGCAATTAACAAGTGAGTTTGAAATGCATAAATATTTTGAAATACTGCATTAGTTTATTTGCACAAAGCTGCTATTTTGCGGTGCCATTTTTAAAAACCCAAAAAACTTTGTGATTTTAATAATCAAAATCATAAAATCAATGGACGCCCACTCACCCGTGGCCCAGTGCACCACCGAGTGACCCTCGTTGTCCACCGCATTCACGTCGGCCTTGTTGGCCAACAGGAGATTGACCATGGCCAGGTTGCCCTGGATGACGGCCAGGTGGAGCGGCGTGAAGCCATCCTCGTCCGCGGACTCCAGCAGCTCGGGAGCTGCGATAGCGATGCTGGCGGCCGCCACGAGGTCCGTGCTCTGGTCGACGTCCTGCGCGGCACAGTAGTGCAGCGCGTTGCGATGGCTCCTGTCCCGCTGCCGCAGCAGTTGAGGCTGTTGGGGAAAGCGGAAAGGGATAAAGATTAACATGGCGAATAGGTTCGTGAAGCGATCAACAATATTAATTAATTTCGACTGACAAGGAGCCCCATAGCCGATTAATAAACTAATTAAAATGTCATTTGCATATTGCACTCGATTGCCGTCCACTTACTCACCCTCCCTGAGCCGCAGGGCAATGTTTGACGGACCGCGTGACCGCGTGACCGGTCCTGGCACAGTCTTAATTGCCGGCAAATAATTCGGTGGAATATGCGGTTGTTTATTTAACCGGCCAAGTTGTCGGTGGTTGCCAGCCGGTGCTGGTGCTGGCTTTTGTGCAACTGTCACCCGTCAACCGAAAAGCAATTATGTTCGCCACATCCCAAGGCAAACCATCATCAAAAACGCACAGAAATTGCACAAACAATACAAACGAAAACCGCTTTCGTTAATCAATTATAATAATTTTAATTTAAAACACATTCTCGCGTTAGTTATGGAGAAAACCCTTGGAAAGATCGCCTTCCGCGGACCGCTGTTGGCCAGTAACTAAGCCAACAACAAAGGTAAACAAACGGCTAGCGTCGCACGGCGTCGCGTCGCCTGGAAAGTGCAAGTGTCGGCAGGGGCAAGAAGGGTTCCTGGAAGTTGGCAACCGTCGTCATGGGCAACGTGGTGAGTTGCCAACAAAGCGGCATCAGGAGTGCGAGCCAGGTGTGTGTGCTGTGTGTGGTGTTGTGTGGTGTGTCTTAGAGTCGAGCTCACCAGATTATCGCCAGCATTTTTGGCGCGCAAAACAATATCAAACTCCAGCGGCGAGGCGAACATGGAGGATGAAGGGCGGGTGCCGTGCTCCTTGCCAAGGAGTCGAGGAGCGTCGAGCGAGGAGCGTGTCAAAACATGTCAAGTGCACAAAAAATACTGTCGCCGCCACCGAAAAGTATGCTAAAACTTTGCCCCGCTGCCGCCAGGAATTCGCAATGCGACGACAGCGACGTCGACAGAGCCAAAAGCGGCGGCGACGTCAGCAGCAGCAGCGGGCACAGCACGCAAATGTGAAAGTGAAAACGTTGGCAAATCGTCGGCCAACGGGGCGGATGATGGCTGGCTTTGCAGGCGGCTGACTGGCATCCAGGCCCTGCCCTGCCATGCCCTGCCTTGCCTTTGCTGGAGCCACACAGTTTTCCGTGGGCGGCCACGGGCGCGCTTATTAGGCTTCACAACTAACTTTTCTTGCGGCATAGTTTGTGCTAATTTCTTTCAGCTCCCACACCTCTTTATGGTTCCACCTTTCAGTCCCAGACACACAAAAAGAAAGTAGATCGTTTCAAGTATTACATTAAGTACTTTAATGTCCTTGTTTAATAGCTTTATCGAAAAGCAAGGATGTACATGTTCTAAATCAAAGAACTAAAATTTATAAAACTTCAAAAATACGTAAGAACTCATAGAAAATATTATAAAATCAAAAATATTTTTAAATTCGTATAATTAAATGAAGTAAATATCACTTCAGATATTTTAATATACTTAATGCATTTTATTTTATGAGTAAACATTTTACTTGTGTACTTTTGTTAACTTCATACCCAAAACTTCAATTTAATTTACTTATACAACACAGAAAAACTCTTATAATTGCTGCTAAAATCAATAAACACGTCATTTAAAATTTCTGGGCTTTTCACAAGCATTTATAAAGACATTTAATAGGTTTTAGTCCATCTAGTTCCTAACATTTAGCTGTTATTTAGTCCTTTTAGATCTAAAAAATCTCCGGGATAATACCTTTCAAGATCAATTAAGACCCCAAACTTAATCATTCTTATTTCTGCCTGTGGATCTAAGGTTTATCTTGTCAGTGGGACCGAGTGATTGACTGTGTTGCTTTTCTAACCAACATTCAATTTCTGCAAACAGTTCGGGCACGCTGACTTTCTATTTATACCAGGTTATCGCGTGACTGTCGTAAACTGTCGTGCAAGGAGTGGAGGCCAGCTCTCACCTGGCTCTCACCTGGAATACTCCTCTGGGGGGGAAGTGCTCAATTTATTGCACATTTAAGCATGAGTCAAACAAGAGTTCGATAGCTATAGAAAGTAAGTCGAAACTTGGCTCTTGTGGCAGGAACAAAGCAACTGAGAGCGCGGAAAGTAAACTTTCGCTATTAGGCATTTGCGTGTTGCAGGGGCGCACTCCAAAGGGGGGGGGGGGGCACAGCAGGACAAGGGCTTCTTAAGGCCACAGGACTGCATGGCTCAACAAGTGATTTTCAGGGCAGACCCAAAAGTTGGCTCTACAAAAGTTAAATATTTAATGTTTCACTTAATTTACAGTTTGCGTGGAAATCCGGTAAGGGTCCATTCCTGGGTTTTTCACATTTTGCTGTTGATTGAATCGAATTTCGGTTGCGGTTTCATTTTCCATTTTCCATTTCCCCCTTTTCCCTGTTCGTTCGCAAATGCGAGGCAGAAATGTTTACAATGAATGATTTTTTATTTGCTGCTTCCGTTATCTGCGGGCTGCTTTTCCAAAGGCCCTGCTGTTTGTTTCTTACTGCGCAAGGACCTTCGCCGGATTATGAATAATTCAAATATACTGAAATGATACCTAAAAACTTTGACAGCCAGTTCCCCCATCCCATCGTTGGTGCCTGCTGCTGCTGCTGCTGCTGCTGCTTGTGGGGTAGAAAAACAAAAAAGGACCCGGGAATAAAGTTCCCCCTGCTGCTGCTGCTGCTGTTGCTCTGGCTGCTTTGTTATTATTATGATGATGCTTGGTGTGATTGTTGCCGTATTCCTTTGCTCCCCTACCACCAACACCGCCCCCACCACCACCGTCATCATCATCATCATCGTCGTAGTCGTCGTCGTTGTCCCCCCAGCAGCCAGGCAACCACTGGACGCTTCTGTTGGTGTCATGCAAATTTGCATTCAACTTTCTACATTCACCCGACACAAAATGAAATGCGATAATCAAATACGAGCAACAACAATGCGCTCAAAAGGCAGCGCCAGCAACACAGGACTGCCAGGGGAGGCAGAGGGAGGTCAGTCAGTCCCACCAACGTGGCCAAGATAAAACTTTTGGCGCTGCCAGTCCAGTTGGCCCACCAATGGCCCCGGCACTGGGAGATTGCCATCGCCGCTGCCGCTGTTGCTGCTGCTGCTGCTGCTGCTGCTGCTGCTGCTGCTGCTGCCATTCGAGTTCCTGTTTATGCCATTTTAATAGTTCTTTAAACAAATAAAACGTGCCCAGGCCACGCAGAAAAATGAGGCCACTAGGGTACTGCAACTGGCATAAAAACCATATCAACGAACGAGGTTCAACACCTACAACCAATGCAAATTATTACCTGTGAGTTTATGTTCATTCAATCATGGAGTATTTTGAGAGACTATATAAATCGGTAGTTGCTTAATATCTTCTGTAAGGATGTCTGGGAACTTTATTTAATCCACCTTACATCAGTATAATCAATATTATATAATTTTCACATATAAAAAGGAATTAAAAATACAAGCAATGGAGATTTCTCGAATTCTGTAAATAATAAATTTTAAATTTACATGTTCCCAAACAATATTAATAATTAAAGGCTGTTAAATCATATTTACCAGTGTGCGTTTACTTTCAAAAGTTATTTTATTTTTGTAAACAAAAAGAGCCCTACATAAAACAAATTATTCCAATAAAGGCATTCGTATAGTTACAGCCCTTACAACTTTATTATATTTTTCCCGGTGGCAGTTCAGATAAAGGCTAGAAGGCAACTGGCATTTATTTATTCATTATAATAACCACTCGCACGATATGGCCGGTTATAAACGAAGAAAAACTCTTGAGCTAGTCCATCTGGGTCAGGCTATCTCACTTTTAGTTTCGCCAGATTAATGGCAAATGAGCTACAAAACAACACAAAAGGTGAGCATTAAAAAGCACGAGTCAGGATTTATGGCAGGCGTCCAGCAAATGCAGGCAGCAGGAGCAACAGTTAGGCTGGCAAGGACATAAAATTTCGTTTCTCATTTTACGATTCCTCATTTTGGCCCTTCTCGAGTCGTCATCCCTTTGCCAGTCCTAAGCCGGCGTATGTACGTATGCACGTGTTTGGGCCTGGCTCTGCCTTTAAGAGCTTCCGGGCATGCCGAAAGGACAACAAAACTTAAAACTTCCTTTGGGTTTTTTACACACCCAACAACACTCACACCGCCAGAGCTTTCCCTGCCGGCATTCGGGGCTTAAGGGGCGCTCAGATTTATATGGCAGTCGTATGAAAACTGGATCTGGCCGGAACAGAGGAAAACAATTTGCGTAGCTCTCGAAAGGAGATATAAAGATATCAAATATTCGACCACTGACTCGAGTCCAGCCCCCGGCATTTGCATAACTGAAGCGACAACTGCTGTCGTCAAAGGACGAGACTGGAGTCCCTCGCAGGATACTCTCGAAATCTGAGCCTCAAACGGAGTGTGCGTGTGGTCAGCAGACGCGCTGTGGCCGGGCTTATTATTCATATATCGTAAGCCATTAGCATAACAATGAGAATGAGCATGTGAGGAAGCTGGTCACAGAAGTCATAGGACGTTCTACTCCTTCGGATGACGCATACGCCGTGTGGCACGGCAGCCGCAGGGCAGGGGATCTCCGCTGTTTACACCCAGGAAGTGCGTACAAATATAAATAAAGCATAAATAATAATGAAAGACGACACAGCCGCCACAACAATAACGGCGAGGACTCCCTGCCACACAGTTACATGATAATGCATAAAAAATAAAATACATGCATGGCCCGAAAGCCATGAAAGGGCACAAATGCCAAATGGCAACTGGCAACTCTGAGGTAGCGAGAAGGGAGTGGAGCAAGGATTCGACTTAACGCTTCGTTGGGCAGCACATCCGCCATAATTATGTGCGACGCGTCGGGAGAATGGCACATTAAAAGGCTGAAGGAGCATCCCAAAAACGGGATGCTGGCAGCAGTGGCATCGTAGCATCAGCAGCAGCAGCAGCAGGAGATTCGGTCACAGCACGTCTCTTCCAGCAGGATAACCCCTGGTCGGGAGCCCAAATACCGGAAACTCCTCGACAGGCGCCTTGAGGTCGCCCCCGTCTGCGGCCGCTTAAGATGTCAAGTGACCACACACAGGGCATAGAAGCCACAGAACCAGGAAGACCTGACCGCCCTACTCAATGGCAAATTTATGCGGACAATGTGCAATTCATATGTTAATCACATTTTCCCGGCCCCTGAAGATGTATTTTAATTAACGTAAGCGGCAAAGTGCGCAGGTAGCAGAGGCGAACGTTAGAAATACTTTTAAGGGATTTTAGTGGTAAATACTTGAATGTTCACTTCATTATTTTATTATAATTATAGTAACAGACATTTAAATACAATTTCAAGAGATTTTCTGTAAGTTTGAGAGAAGAATTATGCGCACAAATCATAACACAAATTGGTAAAGTCATAAACATAAACAAAATAATTCCCGAATCCCCCTCCGTTGGCCTCTGGAAGGATAGTAAGCAGGAGCAGCAGTGGCATTATATATAGATGTCTGTGTGCAGCGTCTCAAGAAGCCAGACGGAGGCGCATCCACGGCAACTATAATTTGCATGCTCGACAGACAAAGCCTAACTGCTGGCAGACAGAGACAGATATGGAGACAGGGGAGATAGAGGAGGAGCGGCAGGATAACGCCGTTCTCTAACTGTTGTTGTGGCACCTTTTATACTTCTAATTAGTGCCACGTTGGCGGCTGCAGCAACAATGGTGGTTAGCTGGCTGCATGCATTGCAGTTGCCTGGAATCGAGCCCTTTGTTGCGGCATCCTTTACAACTCTTCTATCCCGCAGCCCTTTCCTTTCCCCCAGCTCCTGCTCAACCCTTAAGCGCCACCCGGACTCAGGCCCACCTGCTGATCCTTGAGCAAGCGCTTCGCTGTGCAGCATTCTTAAGTAGTTTTGGCAATTATTTACAGCTACTTTGGCCGGGACTCCTCTCATCCCTCATCCGCTCTTGGCCTGAACTCATCAAAAGGTTTGCCGCACGGATTATTATTATGCTATGTGCCATGTGCCAGCCGGGCTCCTGACTCAAGGATCAGTGCTCAGAGCTCCCGGTTGCTGGTTCCTGGTTCCTGGTTTCCAGCTCCCTGCGCTGTGTAGTTAAACTTTCGCATAGTTTTTATGCCGTGCAACGGATTAACAACAACGGCAAACTTTCATTTTGATCTACAAACTTTTCCGGCGGTTTAAGCCGCTCCACCCCGTGCTCATCCCCATCCGGGTGCGCCCCCCTGAGTCTCAGGTGGTAAAATGTTTGCCAAACATCAAGAGCAATTTCCCCGCTTTAACGGCAATTCAATGCCGGGTTACAAGGCTCATGCATACTTTAAGGTATTCAGATCAGCTCGGACCCAGCTGAACATGGGAAATATGAGCAGCGGACGCGGATGCTGTCGTGTTGCCTGCATAATTCATTGGCCAAGTTCCGAGAGCCGTAAGTCATGGCTCAAGTTTTGCCTAAATCGAATTAACTTGCAAAATATTTTAGAAACTTTCCGGGTCCGGGTCAATTAAAAATTACGAGTATTATGTACCGTCCCGTACCGTCCTCTCGTCCTCGTTCCGTCCCTTACTCGCTCTCGCATTCCGAGTAATTTCCGCAACAAAAACTTTCCAGGATGGCAGCCACTCTGACCTCATCCCAACCCGCCGGAGAACTGGAGAACTGTGCACCGAAGCGCATTAAAATTAGTAACAAGCCATGCTCATTTGTGTCAACTTTGACTGTCATTATGCACTCCGAGCAAATATTGTTGGATGCTAAGGCAAAAGTTTTGGACCTCCGGACCTACGACTCCAGCTCCGGTTCAAATCTCGCATGTGATTAGCCCGTCGGGCATTTCCTTGAGCAAAAATGTTGCAGGAGCATGCGAATTCATACACGGATATCCTTCTCTCTATCTCTCTATGTCTGGGCTCCAACCAACTCCAGTTGGCCAACTTGTTGGCCTGCAACTTCTGGCCAGGACGGGCCACTGGCGGAAGTCATTGCAAGAGCCAAACAGCAGCGACAACCGGCTCGGGCTCAGCTCTTGGCCAGCCGCATTGCAAGACAAATTTCTACGATTTCAGTAATTAATTTGCCATTGCAAACTTTGGTCAGTGTGGAAGAAGAGTCATCCTCGTCATAGTCCGTTTCGTCGTATTCCTCTGGTGGTTTCTAATTAATTGGACAGCTGTCCGGCTAAGCCGCCGCATATGGTAACCGCACACAAAGTTGGCAAGCAGCTCCACCCAATTGGAAATGGGGTTTTTCGGGCTCAATTAGCCGCCGGTTCGGTTTGGGGCCAACTTCTGATGACGGCCGAAACCTCAAACCAGCACGTTGCCCCATTAATTTAACTCGTTGGCGCTGACTTTTATTTGGACATTTGTTGGGCCTCCTCGTCGCCGCCTAATTAATTGTATTCGGACATGCAAAACTGTCGAAAATCCATTCAATCGCATGCAAGACCAAAGGTCGCCGGTCAGTTGGCCAGTTGGCCAGTTGGCCAGTTGGCCAGATATTTTGCCGTTTCATCCAATCTGTGAGCTCCACTGGCGCTGATTGCATTCTCCACGACTCTCGCGCCCTCACCTGGGCTGGGCAGACGGGCGAGCGATTAATTAAAAATTCAAATGACTGCGACTGAAGCTAAATAGATACTGTGAAGTAATCCGAATGTCAGCGGCAAAGGCAAATCAAATGAAGGAACGATTGAACAACCGGAGCCACTCACTCTGAACAAACGGGCGAAGGTAAAGTGAATGCAAATGGAAAGCGAACGAAATGCAAACTTTTTCGACGTCATTTTTAATGAATTTTCAACAAAATGTGCCAAACGGGGTGAGCGCAAAAAATTGCAATTAAAATTACCAAGCAAAGGCCCCGGAAAAGGATCCGGCGGACGATTGCCGATTGCATCTCTCACACCCCTATCCCATTCCCCCAGCGTTTCGTCCAAATTGATAATAATTTGCACGTTGATTGAGCGGCAATGGCGAAGGAAAGCGAAAAAGTGGAAAGTGCTCTGAGCGAGCGTAATTAAAAAGATACCGACCGAAGGTCAATCAATCGCAGCTAATGGAAACTGTACAAAGTAGAAAGTCAGTTTCCTAAACAGCGCGGAGGCCTTAAATTCCAACCCACCTGGGCCTTGGTCCTTTAATTTTGAAACGACGACAACAACGCATACTGAATCTAAATTAATTTCCAACGACAACTTTCAAGCACTCCCGAGCCCCCTGCTTTTTGAAGACCACATCCCACGGGACAGAAGTACCCTGGAAAAGAAAAACCGGCCAACAGGGCGTATGAGTTACACCCGCCAGCTGGCCAGCTGCAAATGCCCCGAAAGGCTTACAGCTCGGCCATCCACTCGGTCCAACATTGCCGCTCACAAAGTTGTTCCTGGCTTGTTTTGTTATTATATTATTTGCAACAAACAAAAGCTGGCCCATGCCATGGCATCTCTTGCGGCTCTCGCTCGGCTAAAATCAACTTCTGCAGCTGACTTTTGAACGAAAACTTTTCCTTAAAGCTGTAAGAGTGAAAGAGCTGGGGTTGGTTAGCCGATGCCAGAGAGCAGAGTTCACTGAAAGGACTTATGTTATTTATTTGAAATTTAGTCGATCAAATTTTATGTTCTTTTCGAAATAATAAGCTTTTTAAAATAAATTAAAATGCTTTGAAAATAAAACCGTGGCTTTATTTAATTTTAAATAAACCCTTCCTAGTGTTTTAAATCAATTCATTATTATACCATCTAGGCAGCAGTATGATTTCTTTCTCTGTACCCAGCAACGAAGCCCGACAGCGCCGCAAATCTTAAGTGAAAATAAATAATTCACACCTGCAGCAATCTGAGGGACGGCAGCCGACAGTACGCACACACACACACACACATACACACCTATAGAGGAACACAGGTACATACACCAAGGAGATAGACATACAATTACCAACTTGCGGTGTAAAACTTCAGACTCGAACTCTCGGCTAAATTGCGGTTTAAAGTTGAAGGCAGTACTGGCAACAACAATCAACCTGGACGCGGAGGTGGCGCAATTACGCCATTAACATTAACTAAAGGCGAGCGAGAGCTGGGGGAGTTCCCTGGCAAAGAACGGGAACGGGAAGCGGGTGGTACGTAGGGAATAGCCGGGGGAGGAACAATGCCAGGAGCCAAAAAGTTTTATTTTCTAAGAAATTAAGACTTAATTGGTAAAAACAGCACCAACAACAAAGTCAGCAGCAAGACAGACAATATAAACGAGCGAAGAGAGCCCCAGATATTGAGGGGGTGGCGGCAAAAACCAACATCAATGAAAAGTTTAAGCAAAACAATAGCAGGCGAGTAAACAACGTCGATGAATGTTGCTTGAGTGCTCTCAAAAAGCTGAAAAGCCACCAGCGTTCTGTACGAGTGCCATGTCTATGTACAATATAAGACTGTATATATAAAACTTATTGTTAGCAGCTTTCTTTCGGCCATAAGAGTCGAACTCTGCAATAGTTGTTACTCATACGCCACGTTGAACACAGCAATAAATCGAAAACACAAAAATCCAATAAGAAGAGTACACACTGAGAAAAGAAATATGTTTGATCAGGAAAGTATCGAACTTTGCGGGTATTATTGGTGCAATATAGCCTTCTTATAGAAACATTTTTGCAGAATTTAAATCTCCTTTTATTATTTTAAGATAAATACCTTTCAGAATTATATCTTTTAAATACCCATCATTTTAACTATTAAAAATTCTTTAAAAATATATTCTCTTGAATTTATTTATCGTGTACAATATAGTCTGGCAATACTCCGACTAAAATCCAAATTAAACTAACCCTCAAAAATATAGAAGCTAAAAGCAAGCATCCAGTAAGAGGCAAAGGCGGGAAAACGACAAAGCCAAGAGGAGCTGTTTAATTATTATACGACAGCAAAAAATGTTGGCTCAGTCCGGCAAGAGAAGACGGCAAATTAAAGACATTAAAACTTTTAATAGCTTAGGCGGCCTTATCAAGGACGAAGCGCGATAGCAGGACAAAAACGGTGGGGCGGAACGGGACGAACAACGCTACGGCTACAGCTACAGCTACAGCCACAGACATGCAGAGACAAGACAAATTAAAACATGTCTCACAGGCACAAGAAGATATAACAGAATAAACAACAAGAACAGCAATAAGCAGAGCAAACAACAATATCGCCGCGAACAACATTAATAATATCAGTCAGCGACTGGCGACGTAATTATATTCGGATTTACTGGGCTGAACTCGCCGGGACTTTACCTTGAACCCCGCCCCGCGCGACTCTTCTAAAAATACCCAAAACAAGATTTTGAGTGGAGAAAAAAAACACCAACAAATAGCCTTCGGTTAACAATTTACATAAGTAATGCACATTCGCATTACGCATCCGCTCCGTGAACGCTGACTGAATAAGGTTGCGTATACGCCCCGTTGCCGCTGCTCAAATTAAGTTGAAAACCTATTTTTACGCTAGGCTCATTGCCTCCATTCCACTTTTCAGCGGGCCGAATTCGAATCCCAATGCGAATGGGAATGCGGTCATGTTGTCGTTGTTTATGGGGCTCATAAAGTACGCGGGCCAAAAGTAAGTAATAATCGCCAGCATTTGCCATATTTCACAGGCAAATAAACTGCTCGACATCGTCAATGAGGGGTGGTGAATGGCAAATGGTTTGCTGTGGGTGGCGGTTTCGCCCCAAGGTTAGGCAACAGAAATGTCATTTAGCAATTACATAACCGAGTTAACCGAGCTGGGGGGGGGGGGGANGGGGGGGGGGGGGAAGGAGTGGAAGGGTGGCGCGTTCTCATCTAAGTATTTGCGCAAAAAGTCGCTCCCTCGAACTGTGCGCAATACTCAATGCCAGGCAATTTCACATCAAATTTGGCGTCAATATCAATTACCAGGACGAAGGCACGTCAACTGGCCGGAAATGAAGGCATTTGTCCAGGGCTCACAATGGCTGGCGAATAATTGCAAAACTAGCAACATGACAATCCGATGGCGAGCAAGAATCGTGGTGGCTGGGCCACCGGAGGACATGGCCAGGCTCCTCGGGGAGGCCTTGAAAATTTATCTGCGTTCAATTAAAAACTTTTCAAATTTCAATTAAATGTGAAATTGGCATATTTAGGCGCTTGATGAACGGACGAGCCGACGAAACGGAATCAAATGAAATGATGCCAATGGAAGGACGACGAAAGGACTCAGACTCAGACTCAGTTTCGGACTCCGACTCTGGCGAAGGCAAAGGAGGAGTGGAAGGACCATTTAGCATTCACCATTCGCCTGGCATAACTAAGCTTGGGGGATTATTTTGTCAATTTTAAATGTCCTGCCATTTACAGCATTCAAATTCAACTCGCCTTTGTTGTGCTCGCCCGGCTTGTTGTAGAAATGTTTATGAAGCAATTAGGGGCTCTGAACTGTGAACAATGCGCCGAAACGACTGCAACGGAAATTTAAAGACCCCCCCCCCAAGTCACCAAACTCTAATGCCCGGAATGCCCGGGAACGGCCCCGGAACCCCGAAAGGGTTTCCCTTTGGCTTTAAGCATTGTGCCGGCTCATCGTGACTGCAAAAAGATTAGAATCCTGTTACGCCTTTGCCTGATTTTGGGCCTTTGTTGCTGGCCAAAAAAGATGACTGGCCTTGCCTTTTGAAGGGAAACAGGACCAGCCTTTGGAAGAAGTCAGCTTGTCATGCTTGGACCGCCTCGTCTTGGCCATTATCCTTGCTGGCTGGTAAATCCTGTTCCATTACACACTTGGCGTTGGCTTGTTGTTTTCCCTCAAACTTAACACGTGTTTGGATGCGCCAAACTTCATAGACGGCTCTGGATAGTTTTAGAAAACGAATAGTATAGTTTTATAGATAGGAAATCAAAGCCTAGAAATGATTAGAAATTTAATAAATGTCTGAGAATTTGGATTATAATAATTCTTTAATTTACAAAGTGTTTATTATTATTCAAAGTCGAAAAATGAACCTATTTAAATGGAATTTTCAGTCCTCTTTTTACTAAGATTTTGACTAGAATAATATTATGTTATCCCTACCCTTACGTTTAATTTTTTGCACAGTGTAAAACTTCTTACCTTGGCGCGCATCTGGGCAAGCACTTGGTAAATGTCGCCCCGCTGGCACGCGTACATGAGGCTGGTGCAGCCCTCGGCGAGACGCTTTTTTGCGGCGGCCGACTGTGACGGCAACTGCAACTGCAACTGCGACTGTGACACCGAGTCCTGGCCAGGATCTGGCTTTGGGTGGGTCTTTGGCTCGGTCCGGGGCTCGCTGTTTGTTTCTGGCACGTCCACTGCTGCTTCCGCTGCCGCATCCTGTCTGCTGTCCGGCATAGCAATGACTTTTTCTGCCTGTGGATGATGCTCTTCCTCCTGCCCCGGCTTGGCGCGTGTCCTTCTCGGCAACGGACTCTCGAACTGCAAATATTTTTTCGCGGCCTTCAGACGCGGCGGCTTCGGCGGCCCCGCTGTCACGTCGCCCACTTCCGGTTTCGGACGCTTCTGCATCCTCTAATGCGGTTAGTAGCCTTCTCTGACCCGTTTTTCGAAGCGTTTTTCTCGCTGCTTTGTGTTTGTCTTTGTGCTGGTGGTGTCTTTCGCAGGATTTTTCACTCATTTTACGTCGCTTTGAAGCATTTTTTTGCCCGTTTAATGAATCGCGGCTGATGCTGCTGCTGCTGCTGCTACTGCTGCTGGTTGGCTGGGTCGGCCCCGACTGCCTTTGCCTCTATGTATAATTAAACACTAATTTGTTTGCTCACAACTGGCTCGGTTAGGGCTGCTGCCTGGATGCGGGTCCTTCTTACCGCCGATAGTTTGCGGTTGTCGTTGACAGTTTCGCTAGTTCAAAGTAAACACATTTTGTGCTTTTAAGCGGAAACGGAAGTGAGCAGTATGCGCGAGTGTGCGAGTCTCTGTGTGTCTGTGCCGCTTTCACTCGAACGCCTTTTAAATTTTGAAGAGGCGAACGCAAAAGCAACATCCGCGGCAACGTCCTCGTCAATAATTAATTTCGGTTTTTATCAAAGAGTGAACAACGCACACACACACACACAGAGTCAAACACACACAAATACATATGTATGTCGCTGTCTTCATCAGGGGAATACTCCGCCAGCTCAACAGCGAAATAGACAGCTAGAAACCAGGCTCCGGTTACTGGTACATATGGACCATCATTCCACCTGGCGGAAGCCACCTCCCGCCTCCCTATTTGCCCATCATCCCAGCAGCCAGCCAACTCCCTGCTGTGCGCAAGGGCGTTGACAGGAGCGCGGCGTATAGCGCACTAAAGTATGCCATGAAAAATTCAATGTCTCTGCATTTGATTTAAATTTCCCTTTTCACACATACGCACGCCGCACATTTCACGCGATAACAAAGTGAATTTGGCTGTTAAATCGCATGGAAAATAGTTTTCGAATAACGGAAAGCTCTACCGCAGCGGAACGGAAATTCCTTGCTTATTTTTAGCCACAAATAATAATCATGTGGCTGCGTCCGCGATGCTTAAGTTAAGTCCTCACTCGCTCTCGCTTCGATAAAGGGAATTCTGTGAAAACCTATCGCATTGATTGCAACTCGAAATTAAATTATATAAACACAAGAGCTCGAATGCGAATACGATTGCGAATTGGATTGGTTTTGGTTTGGCTTGGTTTGGTTTGGGAGAAAGGAAATGGAAGCGAAAGGCTCATTGATGGCGATTGCCGGGCATTAAGCTCGATTCGTTTGCAGGCTCCTCCGCCTTCACAGCCTCGGATTTACATTTCATTTGCGACGACTACGAAGACTGCCAACTGGCGCGATGGTGATGATTTTGGCAAGGTTTACGAGGCGTTGAACAGCTCTCCAGTCCCGCGAAAAGCCACGGACAGACGACAGGCATCGCGCTTTTAATAAATTAATAATAAAAAGGAGACGTTGAGCGCAGCAGTTGGTGGGGAAATGCAATAAAATTTTACTTTTCTCAACCTCCCGGTACGAAGTTTGAGCTCCATTAGTCCGAGCAGCGAGAATGATGACTACGTGGTGGGGTAATGCACCAAAAAAAAGATCTTGGATAGATATAATTGACTTATAAAAACGAAAAGAGAATAAAAATAATTTGAATTTATTGTCTAGTTTAAGGAAAACTTTCTTTTTAAGATATATTTTATAAGAAATCTTTTCTATAAACATGATTTTCTACTTTTTGTTTTTCTCCATGTGTAACAGCCTAAGTAACGAGGCAAACTTTTTAGGCCAATTGAGAATATTTTGAAAATTGAGAGGCATCCGGCAAGGGCCTGGCCCAGATAATGCAAGTGGGCTAACAGCCTCAAGGGTAAGCGGTTACTGAGAGCATTCAGATCGAGTTCAAGCCGGAATCACATTATTGCCAAATGGCAATTAAACCCAAAACACAAACGCACACACAGATGCATTTGAGCATTATGGACAAACACAGACAGAGCATGTGTGAGGATATGGGCATCATAATCATTAAACCGTTTTATAGTATGGTGTCGCCATAATTATTCTATTATTAAGTACCAAAACATTTGTCATGCCGGCCGTGCCCGGAATTGCTCGCATATTTGTAGTAGCTGTTGCTGCTGCTGCTGCTGCTGCTGCAGCTGTTTATAAATGATTAAACCTGGCCAACACAGTGGCCCTTGGCCCTGGCCGAATGTATATCCTTGTGGGCTCACCGATTGTCTGTGATTGTGCGGTGCGGCCGCCTCAACCATTCAAGTGCGTTGGTGTGCGGTGTGTGTCCTTGTGTGTGCCTTGCTGTTAAACACAAACTTAGCCGCTTGGCAAATAAACATTTTAGCAAATTTACTGCCAACTGACAGCTGTCAGCTTTATAACCACCATCAAACAATACGGACTGCGGGGATTGGGTTCGGGATGCTGGGATTGTGGATGCTGAAGGTGTGCACAGACCGCAACGCTATTTGCCAGGTGAGAGAGAGAGACACAGGGAACTGCGACAACTAAGCACACAACAGGGTTCACTCTCACACACACACACTGGCAGGTGTCCTGGCCAAAGTAGCTGAGCACACACACACACACACCAACACATACGCGAGCTGGAGAGGACAGGCAGCCAGGCAGTTTCGCCCACTTAACACTTCATTGAAAAACCACTTGGAAAGCCACTTCACCCACGAGTGCAGAAAAGGAAGCTACACTGCAAAGTGAGTCCTTGAATAGAAGACTGGATTTTAAGTTGAACTTATAGTTATAGTTATTATCTTCACTCAAAAGTTATAATCCTTTTTAAGTCGTGTCTCCCAGCTGACTTCTGACATGTTCCTCATTTAAATTCCGAATTTTCTCAGTGTTTTAAGCCTGTTTAGCAGCCCTTTAAATGAACTCTTCTTTGCTTGACATCAGCTGCATCCCTTTGTTTGGGATTTCTGGTCCTGGCTCAGGCCGCCTAGCGATCCGAGCTCGACTTTGGCATTCTCCAGGTTAATCATGGGAGAGAGAGCGGGCCAAAGCAAGGCATTCCGGTCAAAGCATTCCTCCTCCGGTCGAGAGAGCGAGCGTGCGCTGTCCACTGCATGTGGCATACACAAAAATAAGCGGAAAAAAAATATACAAGTATCCACAAGTCCCTGCTGTTGTCGCAAAAATCTCACACAAAATTCTTGACATTCACAGCTGCTGCGGTGCGTTTGAGCTTCGCGATTTGTTTCACTTTTGGCACATTCCGGCTTATTACACGAATTTGCACAGATTTTGCAGCGAAAGAGAGGCAAGTGGCGCTGGACATGGCCAGGCACTGCTGGAATCTCCGGCGCAACTGGCGGCCAGGTGAGTGGAGCGGCGGGCGGAGCGGCGATTGCGTTGGCCAGCCGTAGTGGTGGGTCGAGCGGTGCATGCTCCGTGTTATTGTGTTGGCCACCGCCGCCACTATGGTTGCCATGGCGCGAGGGCACAATGGCCACTTGCTAGCTTACGCGTCGGCACTCGGCCTGCTTGCGTGTCTGACTAGTCCAATCAGCGACCGGAGTTTACAAAAGTTTGGTGGCATAATTGGGTTGATTCCCTAGCCATTTATTGGTTTTCGATTCGACAATCATGGCCAGAAGGCTACAAGGTAACGGAGCAGAGCTGACAAGAGGAATATTTTGGAATTCAGAACAACAACAAAAAACTCTAAAAACAAAGGCCACCACAAAGGATAAAAACGTGAAAAACTTATAATTAATAAATCATTTTAATTAATAGAAGTGTTATTTTAAACTTTGTAATAAATCGAAACGAATTATCAAAAAATATTTACTTTTTATACTGTCACTAATTATAATCCTTTGACAATAAATCCCTGTTTTATTCTACGAAAACTACCAACACTGCACCAAGGCTCTATGACGAAATCTCGATTCAGTTGTCACTGCCTGTCGATTGGGCAAATTGAAACAGCCCACGAAGCTGCCAAAACAAAGGTCCTTACAGCTGACACCGAGGGTTAAGCGTTTAAATTTCAATTAAGGCAAAAGCCTCGCATCCCCTACGGCACTCAGAAACACTAAGGCAAAACGTTACAGCTCATAAATTCCTTGACTTGTGTCAGGATGTGTTAGTTTGGCCGACATTCCACTCGTCCTGGCGGCAACCAGAGAGCCAAAGCTAGCAAAAACTTCCCAGTCGTGGCCCGTCAAAGGCAGCCAGGCAGTGAGGCAGTGAGCCAGTGCTGCGAGTATATGGCAAGCAGTAACCGGAGGGATTCCCGGCAAAAGCCAAGTCAGTAGGAGCAGCAGTACTAGCAGCAGTACCAGCAGTAACCCCTGCTAAGGCGGCCAGTCACTTAAATGCCCCAGAAATAAACTGAAACTGCACACAGTGTGCACAAGTTAAGACAACTTTTGGCAGCTGCAGTTGAGCACACACAAAGGGCGCTATGTTGCCGCTGAGAGGCGAACTCGGCATGCTCTTTATCAGCCGCTGATTGGCAGGGGTTTAGAAATGACTGCAGCGAGTCCTCAAGCGATTTTTCTGGAAATCTTCTACTGAAAAATCTGTGGGATTGTCAAGTATCTTTAGTGTCTTGATTTTTTATTTTTCCTAATGATACTTTTCTTTAAATTTATGCGAACGTTTCAATAACAAAACAAAAGCAAACTTTTAAGTCAAGTTCTGATTTCAGCTCCGAATTTGTTTGGCAGACAACCTAAAAATGCTTACATAAAATGTACAGTTTATGTAACATTCTATGGTGACTTAAAAAAAAAGACTGTGGTTAAAACTCTGGCAATTGGGAAAGTCTGAAAGGTTTCCAGATAAACTTAGGTCGCCGGCAAGTATGTCCCTGTGTAGATCCACCACCAGATTGCGTTACACTTTTTCGTCCATGCTCGAGGCGTTGCTAGAGGCGCTGACATTTACCGGAGCGCAGGTCCCTTAATTAAAGTGGGTCCCCAGCCGGTATCCGAATCTGGATAGCTGGTAATCCGCAATCCGGAACCCATGGTCCCCAGCACCTCCACCCTTTCCGTGTGCGGCGTGATTATCTGGCAGCCCACCTGCCAGCGCCTTGCCCACATGTGCGTGCGTGCTGTGGCTTATGCATTTATGCAACTGAACTTGGCAGCTCATTGTGGACCCTTGTACTGGCACACTCGTACTTCTGGCCGGGCTTTGTGTACTTGTTGACGGCACTAGCAGCAGCAGCAGCAGAAACTACGGGATAGAGGAAGCAGCAGCTGAAGCTGCTCCATTTGCATTTGTCGGAGACCAAAGACAGGACAACAGCCAGAGCATAAGCTACCCGCATGTGCCCGGCCTAGTGAGACACTGGCGAAGGCTCTATTTGTTTGTTTGCTCCGGCGATCCTGCAGCTCAACTGCTGAACTGCTAAACTGAAGGAACGGAGGAGCTAGCAGCACTGCCATTGGTACTGGCTCTGGTCTGGAGCTGTCAAGTTGTCAGTTGCCGGTCCCACGAACAGAGAGCCACTATGACTGGGTGGATGACTTAAAAGCCCTGACAGGTGCACTCAGGCACGCACTTGCCGCATGCATACTCGCAGCCCGCTACTTTGTTGTGCTAATCCCATTGGCATGGTGTTGGCGTGCTCCATCGGCGACATTGTTGTCCCAGCCGGAGCAACACATGCCCCATTAAAAGCCACACCGAGAGAAAGCTTAATTAAAAATAATGCCACATTTTATAGTATACAAAGAATCTACTTAAAAACTTAGCAATTTAAAATTTAACAGTTCTTTTAAAATGATTTATTACCTACGGTACTTTTAAAGTGCAATGCTATAAATCCATGGATTCCTTTTTTGCGTCGCCTTAAAGGAAGACTCAACCAAATGCGGTAAGAATATGGACAGCAGCTGCCGAGCATATCATATTCCCTAATTAAAACGCATTATTGACGAGTGTTAATTAATATAAAGGCGGTCTTTGCTTCCAAGGAAGGTTATTACTAAGTATTTTTAACTGTCACAAGTAACTCTAGCAAAACAATAAGCACAGAAATCATTTAGACCTAGGTGAGTAACTGCCTGGCATATCTTACCCTAATTGAAATCAATATATGACTTGTGTTAATTAGTACAAAGGAGGTCTGTTCTTCCACGGAACACATCATTAAGTGTTTGCGGTAAGGATCCTATATTGCTAAATATTTTAAATTGTAACTTGACCACAACAATAAGCACAGAAATCAGAATTAGATCTCAATAAGTAACAGCCGCCCATATCTTAGCCCCTAATTGAAATCAATATATGACTTGTGTTAATTAATACAAAGGCGGCAGCATGCACTACCAACTCCAAGATTAATTATCCATTATATGCACTCGCCCTGATTGGACCAGAGCCGGGCACCTGTGAGCACCTGTACCATTCCCACTGCGATTCCCTGCTGATTTCCCTTAATTGCCGACACCTTTCAATGCCGCTCAATTGGGCCCGCTGGCCAGCGGTACAGTATGCCCTCTGCCCTCTGCCTCTGGCGGCGACACAATTAATTCGTCGTGCCAGCCAGAGGAGTTTAATTTTTATTTCATTAAGGCAACAGCTCCGGGTCTCGACCACATCAAGGGCGTCCGTGCATCGCTAAGCGGCTTTGTCTCATTATCGTCGGGTGCACGTAGCTTCGTATGCACCGCGGAATAAAGTGAGTAGCTCGCAAGCAAATTAAGTGTTTGAGTTCCGTTGAGATTTCCAGTTCAGCCTTCAGTTCTCTCTCCTTGCACAGATTCTGGAACTGAAGCTCAAACGCAGGCGGCAGGCAGCAGTGATGTCCTTTGACCTGCCCGGAATTTTTAATAAAGTGAAAAGGTATAGTTTGGAATTCAAAATTCTTTTTAAGTTCTTTTAAAGAAAAACTTATTATTATTTTCTTATTATGCAGGCAGCAATGATGCATATGTCCTTTCACCTGCCCGGATTTTTTAATAAAATGAGAAACTACTCGACACACAAGAAACTCTGAATATTCAAAAGAAATATATAGAAAATATTTGTAGTTTACGTATGAATTTTCAATCAATAGAAATCATATTATTATTATTTTCTTATTATCCGTACTGTATTCTGGTGGCAGCACTGGTCCCCTTGGATTCTGCTGTCGGCTTTATAGTGCGTAACGCCATCAAAAATAGTTAACAGCATTGAAATGCTTTTAGCTAAAATGCGTTGCGAGCTCTGCCTGTGTGGCTGGCAATGCGTAAAAACTTTTATTCTGGAAAAGGGACAGGGGATCCAGGATCCTGCCTGCTGTAATGCGTGGCAAATAAAATTATTTTAGATTTCATGCTCACACCTCACACCACCCCCATTACCCATTAGCATGCCCTGGCGTTCCACGCTGCCAGGTTATAGTACCACGCATCTTGGCAGCGCTTTAATTTTCCTCATTTTCCCCGCTCAGTTGGGAAAAAAATTTAAATTAAAACTTTATGAGAAATTTCAGCGGGCACAATAAATATTTGTCTGTGCATATACAAAATAAATGTACAAACATAGAGTTTATTATATATAATAAATTCATAAAGCGCCTTTCGAAGATTTTTTGTTACCAGCCGCCGGGCTTAATATGAGGCTTTAAGAGGCGAAAAACATATCAGAGTTTAATCGCTTTTTATCGCTTTTAAACTTATGGTAAAAACGATAGAGTTGAATAACCAATATCAGGCGAATAAGCACAAAATATTTTTATGCAACTATTTCATTGAGTTGTGTATTTACTTGTGAATTATGTGTGTATTACACATGTCATGCGAAATCATAAGCTACAAAGAATATAAATACAAAAGAAAATATAAGTCACAATGACAATCTAAATAAATAATATTTTTACACTTGTAAATTTGCAATTGCATAACCGGAATGTCAGACAAACAAAAATGTCAGTCAAGACAGGTCTTATACACACATAAGATTGTAATTGATTTATTTACCAACAAATTATGAGAAGTAGATCATAAAAGAACATTAATTGCGTTAATTCAAATAAAAAAAAAAAGGATATATAAACGTTTTCATATTAGAAAGAAGATTTTATTTTATATTCCTGGGTTTACAGCATACTAAACTATGTAATTGTAGACCTTGAAAGCCTTTTCTTTTTACAAGTAAAACACACATTAACAAAAAGGAAAACATTTCTTTTAAAACGTTTAAAGTTAGCTTCCGTAATTATCAGATGGTTTTAGTGGATTACGCAGAGGACTGATGAAACGAAAGTTGGCTTACCCCGACAAACGGTTGAGTGTCTTTAAAAAAAATCTCGTTTCGGGCTGCGGCTCGAGTCCTCCTCGGCTTTGTTCACTGGTAATTGCTTTTTCTTTCAGCCATTGTCCTGCAGGATAAACGCATCCGCTGCCTTTGCTGAGTGATTCTTTTTTTTTCTCTTCCTGGAAGCGGGGAACAAACACGCGAAACAAGCAAATGGGCGCAAGGTGACCACAAAACTGGGTAGAAATTCGGAAAAACCGCGGTGCACACGCTTCAGTTTCTTTCTTTTTGTTTTTCTTTAAACGAGGTTCGTTGCAGGAGCAGGTGCGCGTCGCGTTGCTGGCCAACTTTGAATCCAAACTGACCGCAAAACATTTGCACTTTGGACTTTATGCCAAGTAGCTGGCGACGTCGGCAGCGACTTCAGCGGCTCTGGCGGCAAATAATAACAATAAAAAGCCAGGCAAAGGCAGTTAAGCCCAAAAACGCGAATCGAAAGCAGTGCAAAGTGGGGGAAGTCCCCGCCGTAGTGTTGCAAAAGGAATTATGGACGCGTTGCTGTTGTCGTTGCTGTTTTTAGCGTTGCTGCTGCTCCTGCTGCTGCTGCTGCTGCTGCTGCTACTGCTGTTGTTGTGCTAATTTGTGTTTGCGGCTTTCGCACATCAAACAGCAACAACACCAGCGAACAACCGCCTGTTGTTGCTGTTGTGGTTGTGGGTCAGCACGAAAAATGAAGTTGACCCGCTTTCCGCCGCCGGAAAATGTGGGCCAAAAGCACTGCCGCTGCCAGCAGAGCCACACTTTTTCGCAGCTGAACACTTCCGAGCAAAATTTACATAGGCGCGGCCAAAGAAATTATGCATGCCTCCGTTGATATTGAAATGCCGAGCAGGTTGAACTCGTACTCGGACTCGGACTCAGAGCTGGACTCCCACTCGCCGATGGCTGAAAAAAGAAAAACCAGAGGAGTCAGGGAAAATCCTAGAAAAGCCAGAGGCGAGACCGGTTTCACTTTCCCCAAGAATCGCCATTTGCAGGCGATAAACACGTAAGGCAGCACCCAGAGGCAAGCAAAATAAACAAGGCGGGGCCACCTTAACTTGGCTTTAACGCCGACGTCGACGGCGGCATGCAAATTGGACTAAGTACTCAAGTTCGTATGTGTGTGCAGTCGACGTCTCAGGAAGTCGTTAGAGCGGGAAAGGACATGCCAAGGAGCAGCAGCGGCAACCTTTGTGGGTCAAAAGTTACGTAGAAAACAGGCAAACACACAAAACAAAAAAATCCAGGCAGGACAGGTCAGAAGTGTGCCGCCACCACAAAGTCAAACGCAACAAACAAAGGCGACAGGCCAACAAAAAGAAAACGGTGTCCCGCTTTCGACCACGAATAAATCAGTGAGCCAAGCGAGAACTTGGCACAAATCCATTAACATTAACACTCACATTTTGAGTCGCATGCAGAGCGCAAATAATAGAAGTCTATTTACGTAAACTTGGCCAACATGGCAAGTCGGGGCCCAAGACAAACGTTTTGCTAGCCGCCGTCTTTGTTGCTGCTGCTGAGCAAAATGAACTTTTAATAAATTCATTACCCTGCCACTTTATGACTGCCCCTCCTAGCTCCAGTGCCCACCCCCTCCTGGCCAGATTCCATCCCCTATGCACTGAGTGCTGCATTGCTTTAGTGCAGTGCCCGACATTACGTATACGCCCCGTACATTTATGAACAATCAACTTTATAGCCGCACAACCAACGGGTGTATGGGTGCACTGCACCAAAAGGAATTTTGAATTTCAGTTCAATTATGAAATTGAATTAGAAACTAAAATCAATGATTTGATGTAAATATTTAAGGCTTGAATTTTCATATATTAAAAATTTCGGAATTTTCTGGATTGAATAAGCTGGTTTCTAGTACAATATCGCTTTATTTTGGCTTGTACTTTTAATTAGAATTTCACCTCAAGAATTTAATACTGTTAATTCAAAATATTTATTTGGAAAAATTTAAATATTTTTATCTAATAAAGCTTCCAGTTCCTTCAGTATTTTTCTCTCTGTTCTATGTTCTTAGCTTGTGAGACTTCCATGCGCCATCCCATGCACATCCCTAGCCCCGTCCCTCGGGCTATTCTGTTTTATTGGCATTTGCACTTGTGTTTGACTTTTCCAAGATATTTTCAATTGGAAGTTATGTGTCGCAGGGAATTGTCTTGCCAAAGTGGGTGGCACTGGGCGTTGTCTGCAGCGTCATCGTCTTATTGATGGGATGTGTGCAACACAACAATTTAATGGACGACAACTGACGGATGTCGGAGATGTTCGTACTCCCCACGCATCCCTTCCCGGGAAAAATGCTTAAATTGAGACATGCCACGCGCATCGAATTTTAAATACGAATAACTTTCTTCGCGGCAAGAATGCAAGGATTCGACTTCGTTCAACCATTTAATTGGATGCGAAAAGATGAAAGGCTAAGCCCTTACGCTTACTAAACTTAATAGTTTACCGAATCGATTCGGAATAAATTGTATTTAACTTCCCAGACATGGTATAATTACCCATTTCGGGCCAAAACGCGCGCCATTAACTTACACAACGCCCAGAAATCAGGGCCCAAGGTCAGCTATGTCCGCGAGGGCATTTAAAAATGTGTTAGCCGGACAAAACAAACGACACGACAAACTAAAATTTTGCGATTAAATCTTGGAATGAAATAAATTATTGTGCACATCGCAACGAGCTGACCCAAATAAACAATTCGGAATGGTAGGGGAGTGGTAATGGGAATCAAAATGCGAATGCGAATGCGAATGGAAAAGCGAAGGACCAACGACAAAATGCTGGCTGCCGTTGCCAGCTGATTATCGCTAATTGTGCCCAAGGAAATAGAAATTAAACGAGTCGGGATCGAGGACGGACCCCACTTCCTGGCTAGCGGTCAAGCCTGATTCTCACAGCAGTGGCAAATAGGATGGGAACTGGGATATAAAGCTTCATTTTTTATTTAAATATATTATCTTACACCAAAAGGCACTTTCTAACTGTAATTCTTGTTATAAAATTTCACGTTATTATTAACATAGGGAATTTTACATATTATAATCGAATCCTATTTTCTTTGAGTAATTAAAATAAAATAAATAAATCTGTCATCCTTTGACCGTTGGTAAATTTTTAAAGGAAAACATATATTATAAATCCTACCTTAACCATGTGCTCTATATTTTCTACCTCAACTGTATGTCCGGGTATTTCAATGGCAGCGTTTAAATTAATTTGGAACAAGTCTTTAAATATTCACAGCAATTTATTTGATCGATAATTGAGCAGGGCAAGGTTGACGATTTGCCGACAAATTGGCCGGCCTTTGATGAGCAGAAAATTGAGATTAATTGAGGCACCCCTCCGAATCCGTTTCCGTATCCGAATCAGGAGGCCTTGGCTTCAATGTCAGTAGATTTGACCCCAAACCACCAGTAGGTACTTACCTGAGCACCTGGCGAGTCACGAACACAAAAACAGAGAATCAAAAACCATGTCTCAGGTAGGCGACGAAACTCTAATAAATTCGTTCTAATACCCCAAGCTGACTTCATTGTCATTTAATTTTTAACAACCAAACAGAAACGTTCGCAGCCTGAAAGGGTAAGCCAAATTTCGGTATTACATAAAATGATAGGCCTTCAGAAAAAGAGACCAGCCCCCGGAGAATATATTGTGCCAAACAACTCTGTTCTGAATATAGCAGGAAAGACCGGACCTTACAATCCCACGCCCAATGCCATGGAGCAGACTCCAAAAGGCGACGGCAAGTGTCGGTATTGTGAGAACATGGCCAAGAACTTCCTCTATCTCGAGAGCCTCATCCGAAACAACGGCGACAAGGGCGAGAAGAAGTGTTCCCTGTGCAACTCGTCGCTCAAATATCTAGAGTACGTGAACCGCAATATACGCCAGGTGTTCGGCAATTTCGATGCCATCGTCCAGGCCGATCGAGCCCTGGCGGCCAAACCAGCCACGTTTCCCAAGTATTCAGTGGCCGCGTCGCCCGAGAAGATAGATGTGCGTGCAAGGGGTGGGGCCGCCATATCTGCTCAGAAGTCTTTGAAGAGCCTCAAGCCCAAGTCCTCCGGCCTCAAGGTCAAGTCCAAATCGAAGGGCTTGGACAAGTTGAAGGGATTCAAGGGCCAGAAGTCGCTCAAGTCACTGAAATCTCTTAGGTCATCTAAGTCAACAAAGTCATCCAGGTCAACCAAATCAACAAAATCAACCAAGTCAGCAAAATCTCCCAAAATTACCAAGCCGCTTAAATCCCAAAGATCTCCGCTGAAGCTCGCCAAGTCTGGGTCCAAGGGTCTGCGCAAGTCGAAGTCCGTGGGCTCCAAGAGCCACATCGGTCATGGCAAGATGGTCCTCAAGCGCAAGTTCCGCAACAAGGCTGCTTCGAAGGTGGGGCCCAACAAGATGATTCGCAGTGTCAGCGAGTACCGCGGCCTGGCCGCCAACCGTTCCAAACTCTCCAAGGAACACAGCCACAATAAGCTCATCAAGCAGCGCTCCACTGCCATTCCCACCAGCATCAACTGGCGGCTTCTGAAGCAGAACCTGCCCAAGCGGAAGCCTACTCTCGTCAAGTAAAGACGACGCTCTTTCTCTACAACTCAAAATTATCGATGAGGTTTTTTGAAGTTTAAATTAATTATAACAATTATAAATATTTTATTTTCACCTTTAAACAGACTTATATTATTTCATTTGGGACTTTTGGACATTTGGGAAAATATCAAGTATGGCTTTAAGTTTTCCAGATTTTAAATTCGATATAAATCCAATCCTTTCTCAATATTATTCAAATTAGTATTATATTTTGTACTAGTTTCCAGGCTGCTCCTAAGATCCATTTAGTACTCATTAAGAACTATTATCTTCACCGAAAAAAACCCCAAAACATGCAGAATTTAATGAAGTATTCCAAGAGGTCAACACCAGAGTGAGGCATTTAAGCGAATTCACACCATTTCAGGGCCTGCGGTTCACTTGACGCCGTGCCAGTTTCTCGACGCACATTTTCTTTGATTTCGACGCATTTACAGTTCGCATAATTTGAGGCTGCTCCCTGATTCCTGTTCCCTGATGCCGGTGGTAAACGAGTTGTCCCTTTTATAATTTACAATTTAAAATTTGAAAAATTATGCACCAGGTGGCAGAGGTCTTCAGTGGAAACGCTTCTAACCGCTAGGGAGCCCTTTGTTTGGAGTCCTTTTTCTTTTTTTTCTTTTTGTTTTTGTTGGGTTTTTGTGGGGACCTGCCTTTGAATTGCTCAAAAATGTTGACTCTTTTGTTGGCGCTGGCGCTCTTTTAATTGTTGCAAATATTATTTTTATTTCGAGTGTTGACAAGCACGCAATTAGCGTCCCTTAACTCGCCCCTCTCCGCCGTTGACCTCGTTTGTTTAAAGATTTCCCGCGTGCAGGGTGTGGGCAAGGGAAAACGGTCAAATTGCCCCGCTGCTAACTTCAATTTTCATTTAACGACCGGTCGACAGCGTCCAAATATTTTCACAATTTAAATGCAAGTGGATTGCGACGATGGATGGGCCAGGGACAGGAGCAGGAGCAGGAGCAGGCACAGGCACAGGCACGAGGTTAGGGATCTGGATAGTGGGCAGTTGGTGCGGAAGGCGGCTAAGCAGATTGCCAACCTAACTGACTTTAGGGCCGCGGACGGCAGTTTGACAATTTTTCGCCATGCCCGCTCAAATATGCCGCATACGCAGCTGGGTACCCCAAAGCACGACCCTTCATTTGTTTATAGGCCACCCATTCCCCGCCTCTATATTGGCCAACTAACCGCCCACCGAACCATTTTTACACCGGGAAAATTATGCTAAGAATTTCTAATAAAATATATTGTTTTTGTTACCAAAAGCCTAATAACTCGAAAGGCTTGGAAGACCTCCCCTTCATTCAAGACTTTCATTTCATATTTCGTACAAAATTTCGTTCAGTGTATATCAACCATTGTTCTCCTAAAATGGGGCGTATGTCCTTGTGTTTGTGTGGGTGCACGCCTCGTTGACCGTTCGGATAAAACTTATTAGACACAAGTGTATTTAGCCCACATGTGTGGGAGCTCCGGCTCCCCTGTGTGCCGCCAGTGTGTGTGCCTGAGTGTGAGTAACTAACTGCGGGCAGTTCTACGGGCGGGCCGAGATACTGGGACTGCGAGTACGCATCTGCATATATCAATCGGATGCCCGCAGCTACCCGTCCCGTCTGCTGCCGCTGTGCATTTGAACAGAAATAATATTTTGCTGGAACATTTCGGGAGATAGAAAGGTTGCGAGGGCGTAATGGTAAAAGGTGGGGTATGTGGGGTTGGGATAGTGGCGGGATCGGTGGACCGGCAACTGTGTGACGTTGCCGCACGATTCCTTTGTAATTAGATAACGTAACAAAGCAGCAACAACACGGCTCGTGGAGCAGGTGGAGGCGAGGGGAGCCACACCACATCCGCTTCAGGTCCCAGTTTCGGCACCCGCGCTTCGCCGGACGATGGAGGCGTTTACGGACGATGGGCGTGCCTAGCTAGGCACTTTTGCCACAGACGCCTCCCCCTCGTGCACATCCCCGTGCAGTTTCGCTTTACGTAAAATGTTGAGAGCCTTTTCTGATTATTTGGCAGAATCGCAACATTTACCGCTGCCACACAGCACATCGCACCCGCACTCCAGGCCGTTGTCAGTATAATTAGCCACAGTCGCAGCTTCCATGGCCGCACCCGAGCCCATAGTCCTTACCAGCGAGCTGTGACTGCAAAAATCCGGCCGTCGATGTTCGATTTCCACAACGTGCACACTCGACTGGCTTTTCAAGCGATGCGTTTGCAATTCCATCCCGGTAGTATCCGATAGAGCTGTTCCCGGGCAATCTGGAGCATAAAGTGCAATCATTTCGGACGGTTGGTTATAGTCCTGCTGCCGTCTCTACTCCACGACTTACGCACTTCATATTCAAAGCCACCACGCTTAATTTTAATTTTAAGAGGTCGCGAAACCTGGAAGGATCTCCCAGGTGAAATGCTACTCGAATTAATTGAATCTTCAGAACTTCAAAGCTATGTTTCAAAGGAAATAACGAAAAGGATATTAAAGAATCAATATACTATTTAAATCCTTGGAAATGAACCTTTAATAATCAGGTAGTTCTCTCTATAATCAAGCCCAAACTTTGCACAGATTCCCCAGATCATGATTTCCTGCAAAATAAGGCACGTCTGCTGCTGCTGCTGCTGCTGCAGATTTATGACCCTCTTCCTGCAGTGCAAGCCACGAAGGGAACCCCCGTAACCCTTCAGCAAGCCCACACTCTGGCTGCAAGCCATAATTAGGCATCCGCCCACGCTGGCAGCCACGAAATAGGACAGCCGACAAATGACCTACAATAAGATTTAGTGTGCTCTCAAGCAACTAAACTTAATATTTCACGTACACTTAACCTACGGGTTTAAATGTCGTAATTTTCTCATTGGCAGCCACCGTCGCCCGAGGCGCTATTCGAATGTTTTACTGACTCAAAGTTTGTCTCAATTACGTGCGTGCCAGACTGAGTCAGCTCATCCCCTGAGTTCCTGTGCGGGAGGAGCGTTTGCCACCACATCCCAGTGGCCAAGCCGAATATTTCTGGTGAGACTAAGGCGCATTTCTCAGAGAAGAGCTGAGCGACCCGCAACCCCGTCCCGTTTGTCATTGGCAACTTTTTAATTAAAAGTTTCATCCGAGTAATGGGATATTTGCACTGCGAAATGCCACACGGCCAGCGACGATACTTGATACTTGTGCAATATTTGTGGGCGTCCTTTCGGCATTCGCCTTTCGCTCTTCCTGTCCCCGGCTACAAGTATCTAATTGCCAAAAGGATTTGCAAAACTTCGGCCTTACATAACGATGCGCTGACCTCTATCCCAAGCCTTATCTCCGAGGCTTCGCCTTTGCCTCCACCTCAGTTTTCGTTGTTGCGCTGCAAACTTTTGGCCATCGCAATCGCTAAACTATGCCCAGCACGAGGCTACGTGAGTCGAGCTAATGAGCTGCAAGAGTCACGCGCGCAATTAGCCGGGCAGGGATTTTAATTAAGCCCCACCTGGCCCCAGGCTGCCCAAAGGATCGCAGAAGACCCGAGGATCGGATTCCAAAGGCGTATAATGGCCGCTTAATATATCTGAGATCTCTGTAAAGATATTTCTATCTTCGGGGTCTGTCCATAAATTGATTAAATTAATCTACATTTGTAAGAAGAATTTACAGGACTGAAAACCTTGGCAAATATACATTCTGTTGTATAAATTTCAACACTCCCGCCGGACAACCACAGCGATGACCACTGACCACTGGTGTTCGGTGCTCCTTGTTCACTGTTCATTGCTCAGTGTCCACGTCTAATCGCCGCCGGATGTCCGCATAGAAATTTGCTTTCATTGTTTTTGTCCCAGCTGCCGGACGACTCTCGTTATATTTGCCTGTTTTTTTTTTTTCGGGCTCCCCATTCGGCGGGAGATTCTGTCGCCCAGTCTGTTCTATTTTCGCTTTTTGTTTTCACATTCTCTCTTTTTGTTTGTCCCAACTTTGTTGTTGTCAGCATTCGCTTTCAATTTCCTCATCCACTCGAACTAACATCCTTCCGCTGACTTGTCGTGGTTGCTCATTCATGGCCGCATTCGCAGAGTCCGCTGGTCACTATTCCCATTCCCGGCTGCTCAGTCGTCAATCGACAGTCGTCAGCAGGATAGCTGGATGGCAGGATAACTGGATACTAGGAACTTCTAGCCGAAAAATAGGTCCGCCCGCCCGTCCGTCCGTCCGTCCGTTTGTCAATCAATTGTGAATTGTTTATTGAATGTTGTCGTTAGACTGCACACAATGCCGCTAACAGCCGGACAGGAGTTGTTGGCTTGGCTTCGTTTGCCTTTCCTTTTTGGCCAACAGGAGTCTCTTTTTTTCTAGTTTTAATACAGGGTATAAAGCGTATATAGGGATTTGCTGGGCAAGCGAGAAAGAAAGGTTACTTAAAGGTCTTTCGATCATAAATATAAGTAATTTAATTATATTACTTCACAAATTCTTGATACATTTTATGTACTTCTGAAACGTGTTTATATGTTAGTTTTAATTTAATTATAGGTGAAAAATCACATCTAAATTAAACATCTAATAATTCGTTCATTATATTTTAAGGCTTCCCTGTATTCTTTAATACAAAAACCCACTTAAAGTTGCATCTTAAACCAGATATCAACCAGTCCAAACACATATCCTATTTTCTCTCCAATGTTTGTTTCAAGCTTGGGCATTTTCATGCGGCTTAGAACTACATGTATGGTCACTGGGACATTGTTTGCACTGTCAAACGCTCTATTTTCTATTTATCTTTTTGTGAGCTGATCGATTCGCCGCTGTTGGGCCGGCTGACTGGCTTGGTGGCTTTCATTGAGTGGCCAACGCATTCTTTTTAAGCACTCGCTGCATTCCCGTACTCCCATAAATTTGCCCAAATGGAAATGGCCTTTGTCCGTAATGAAATAGTGTTGACTTATCTCACACTCGCACAGAGCGCCCTTAACAAATGCACGAAATTGCTTTTAAACGAGGACGACGCCGTGCAGTCTGCCGGCCTCTTGCTCGCTCGGGTTTTCATTTTTTTTTGTCCGTCCTTTCTCCTTCCCAGTGGCATGTGATGATTTGTTCGCACATAATGAAACTCATCAGCAGCCACGGCTACAGCTATAGCTATAGCCCGGAAAAAGTCGGTCGAAAGTCGGGAGAAAGGGTTCGCACTCGCTCATAAAGTACAAGCCAACTTGTTCGGATCGAGGCTTGGCATAAATTCAAAAAGTACGAGAGCCCAATGACTGCCACTCGCAGGGAGAATGTAGTAAAAGCATTTTACAGTTTCATTTTCCATGGCTCGCTGCCGGCCGCCGTCCATCGTCCTGCGTCCTGCCACAGCTCGGCTTTTGTGCGATTTACTTAATTTGAAGTGTGCCCGGGCCATTCCTTTTAAAATCAATTCGAAGTTTATTTTTCTTGCGGCTTTCTTCTCCATCGCATATTTCCCTCGTTTGCTCTCAATGTTTGACTTGGACTGTCGCACTATTTATGCACGTCTTTGCTCTGCAGACAGCAAGGATCCACTTGGGCCAGGACATTAAAGCTGGCTCAGGGGCTGGACAAGAGGTGAACTTAAGAGCCACAGCTCCAGGTCTGCTCCACCGCTCTGGGTCCCTTCTGCCTGCTAAGTAAACTATGTAAAATAATCTCTTTTATTGCTGAACTGTTTATTCAAATATATACTTTTATATTAACAAATTTATGGATCAAAAGAAGCAGATCTAGAGTGGGATTTGTGCACAAAGAGAAAAAATATTAGTCTTTTTTTTTATTTTAAGAGATTTTGTAATGAAAGAATCTTTTACTTAAATGTTACTTTTTATTGATGAAATATTTATTTGGAAAATATTTATTGATTCATAGATTTTTAATTTAAAATACTATTTACCATTTTTGTTATTAAACATCATTTTTAAAGGATATTTCTACATACTTGAAGTTGTTTATATTCAAGTTATTGTTGTATCACATTTTATATGAATCCCAGTGTGGCTCAGAGTCAGAGTGGATTTTAAGCCGCGCGCAAACAGCTTGTGCAAATTCATTAACAACAGACCAGAACCGTCGCCCCCGATGCGAATCCAAGTCCAAATCCCCCATTTCGAGTTGCGGTTGTATCTGGAAATGAGGGCAATGCATTTGTCCCGAGGGTGCGTCAGCGCCCAATCCCACCCAGAAATGGAGCGGCGAGTGGAGCCGCAACTGGAGCGGAGAGCAGCGGGTTGCCAAGCACTTGTTTTTGATGTGACGCTGATATTTAAAAGTGGAGTTCACATCAAAGTTACACAGCGGTCCAGCTTCCATCTCCCATCGTCATCATAATCACCAGTCAGCAGGACTTTTGCTCGGATGAGGACAGATGTTTCTGTGAGTATATTAGCAGCAGGACAAAGGGATGGGATAGTACAGCTTTAAAATTGAAAGAAGTAAGCTTTCACATAGTTGTCAATGCCACATAAGCTACTTATGTCTCTGAAAAGAGCTAAAAGGGAGCTCTCAAGTTCAGGAATCATGGGTAAACTCTTTGAGGTCTCCCCAAAGCACAACTACGCACATATCTTCAAAGAAGCCTGGGCATCATGTGGGTCGAGTACAATCCGGCAGAATGTTGCATGTGTACTTGCGGTAATTGCAGAGCATTTTAACTATGCTGCTGCTGCTGCTGCTGCCGCTGGTGCTGCTGCTGCTGCTGCTGTTGCTGCCGTTGCCTTTGTTGCTGCTAGTTGCTGCGAGTGCAACTGCAACTACTTGCCTCTGTTACTTGACACATGTCACTCACCCACTGTGCTCAACTTTCGAGGGAAGCGAGTCGGAAGACTGCGATTCGGGAGTCAGAACATAGGAGTGAAATCATAAATTCCGCTCTCAATGCACCGAACGAAACGGAATAAATAACCAGGCTCAATGTGCCTAAATTTAATAATTTTCCCAAGATTAATGGCCAGGTGCAGCCAAGATAATGTTGATTATAAGAATTACGAGTGGCTTTCAAGGTCTTCAGAATTCTTTACAGTGTGACATCCTTAACCCACACACTTTAGCCTGCTGTTGATGACTTGATATCGGACTGGCACTTAAACTGCCATGGGAATGAAGAGCAATTCCATTCGATCAGCTGCGCCCATTAAGCATACGCCGTGTTGGACGCTGCAAATCAACAGAACATGATTTGCATACACCAAGGACCTACCAAAACCCAACCCCAGCTCACCTGTCCCCTGGCCTGATGTTGACTTATGAGCGCCCAGCTTAGCTCAGCACGGCTCAAAAGTTGCGGAAAAGCGGAAATTACATTTCGCTCACTTCGTGTGCAATTAAAGTCGGATCGGCGCGGCAATGGGGGGAATGGGGGGTTCCCTTTGGGCGGGCTAAACTTTTCCCTTTTTGCAGTTGCAGTTGGCATTCCTCTATGCATTTGAAACCACTGCCGAGCGAGCACACACTTTAAAGTGTTTCTGTTAATTCGAATTTGAAGTTTGATCGATATGTGGGTGTGGCTGGTGCTGCGACCGCCGCCCACTGGCCGCCCGGCATTAGAGGTCATACGAAGCGAGGCCCATCATCATTTTAACGCCAGTTGCCGCGACGCGTTGTTTAACTCGCCGCATCGCAGCGGCTGCACCTGATTTCACTCGGCGAGTACTGAATCCAACCGTCAGAAGCATGTCCGATGCGGCCGGGCTGGCCAGCAGCGATGAGGAGGGTCTGCCCTCCGGCAGCGGTGGCAGTGGTCGCCAGCGGATTCAGCGTGACTACAGTGATTCCCGGCTAGAACGGGTGGCCAGCTACACGACGACCACAATGCGCCTCAAACCGGATAAATGGACCAAAATGATGGCCAGCGACGAGCTGCGGGTGAGTTGTGAAAGCAATTTTGAAATAATTGAGGAACTCTTGGTCCTAGTTTCCATTTAAAGTGAAATTTAATTAAATTTTGCATAAAAAAGTGTGCCAAAATTCAACTATAAATCAAAAGCAATTAATGAAACCTTAGTGCTTTTATCTCTGTGATTTACTCTTCCATTGTGACATTTTCTTTGTGCTCAGCGAATTGTCTTGGAGTGGCTTCATGGTCATACCCGAGTCCTGGTAATGACTCTTAGTCCGGGCGGAGATCTAGTGCCCAGAAGCTGCCTCAGCGACTTGTACCTGCCGTACTCGGTGCAGGCACCACGCGGATCGCTGTCTTCCGTTGGCCTCCCACCCCTCGAGGATGAAGTGATGGCCACAGCCACAGCCGCCGTGTCCGGTGTTGTGGCAATCACTCCTAGCGCCCTGCTTGTCCCAATGCCCCCCGCCTCTTCCAGCTTCACGACTCTGGACGGTGTGCCGCGCGGCAAGTGCGCCTATTTCGTGCGCCGCCACAGTTCCGGAGGACCTTTAACTGCCTCCAATTTCCCGGAGAGTGTCCTTTATGGTGATTTTCCCGTTCACAGTAAGATCGAAACCATGTCGTTGCTGTTCGATGAGGTGCTGCAGCCACTTCTGGAGCAGGTCCAAAGCCAGTGGCCCGCAATTGTTCGCAAGGACCTGCAGGCGCGCATCAAGGAAGTTAGAAACACTCTGACCGAGGTGAGTCTGGATGGGCACACACACTCTGAGAAAGATAGTCCTGATAAAGGAGGAATTTAAGTAAATTGAAAGTAAAATAACAATATGAACCCGAAATCGAAGTAAAAACCTATATTATATATATTATAAAGCATCAATATAACAAAGACTCTTTGTCCAAATTGAAGAAGAGTTCAATTTTTTCGAAGAGTGCAGCTTCCAGCTGTGCTATCTCATCAAATTAATCTAATTGAGTGCAGTGGGGCGGAGGTTTCAAGTGAGTCGAGGGGATGGCGATTCCCAAACCGATGCCAATCGTGGCGACTCCGGGCATTGTCTTGGAAGTATTTCGCTTAATTGGCAAAACTTTTCATGTGTCTACGGGCGATACATATAGATTTCCGTCTGTAGACATATATATTTATATATATATATATATACTTTATTGTTATCCCCGCAGATTAAGGGCAAAACCAACAATCGCACAATTTTATCGTTATTAGTTTCGCCAACAATCGTCGAGGAAGTGTTTGCCCACGTGAGCCAAGGGTAAGTTCTAGCCATTGAATGGCCATTGTCTTAATGTACAGCCTAGTCCCCTTCCCCTTCCCATCCCGATATCCTTTTCCGCCGGCGGGCTGGGTGATGTCGCCCCGAGAAGCTATCTCTGGCATTGTTTATGTGAGCAGAGAGACAGAGAAAGAAAGGCTTATTCATGATACCAAATTGATTTTCATTGGCATAACTTTTCGCATGAATTGGTGCAAATTTATTTAGGCAAGCATTTGGGGAAAATTCAAGTTGTTTACCCCTTGGCAACACACGCAAAACTAGTCGGTCTGCTGACTGGCATACTTCGATTATTTTCCTATAAAACAAATGCTTTTAATTAAATTGCAAATATTAAAGAAATGCTATCTAGGGCCGGACATCAGCATTCTAAGGAAAATTGTCTGGAATTTGGTCATTGATACACACATCAAGAGTCTTTAAGGCGTATTAAAAGATATTTGCTTCACTAACTCACAATGCCAGAATCAATAAAAGAAAAATTAAAAGCCAAGCAAAGGCAAGAATCAAAATAAAATCCAATTCATTGCAATTTTTATCAAGTTTATATTGAAATCATCTATGAAAAAAATTTAAGAATGAAATTGAAATGCAAAAAAGGGGATTAAATTTTGTCAATTATTTTGGCTGTAACCAAAAAATTGACATGAAAAGAATGTCAATTATATTAAGCTTAAGTGACCAATTTTAAGGATAACCACTTCTTTATTTAAAATATTTACTTAAATTCAATTTTCAATTTGAATTAAATTGTTTTCTCCCCTGAAAGTAACCTGAGACCCGCCCAGGATCCCAAGTTCCGCAACCTTCTAGAGGAGATGTTCATTAACTGGACCACCCAGATTCATGACATTGTCGTGGAGCACTCCGAGTGTCAGTCGTTAGGAGCCTTGCCACCCGCCTCCCAAATTGGTCATACCGCCAAGCATATCACTTTTGTCTCTTTGCCCGCTCAAGAGATTGGTTTCTGGACAAATCGGAAGTTAAATCTTCAGAACATCTATGAGCAGCTCCGTGAGGCCACGCACAAGACCCTGGCACAGATCCTAGAGAGGATCGAGTCGGCCTATCATCAGCCATATGCCAATGCCTTTCGTCAGCTGGTGGCCGCCTGGCTAGAGGCGCAGGACGTCTCTCTGTGGCTACAGCCGCTTCTCCGTCAGACCGCTGCCTTTAACTCCGTGCAGTTCAGCAATGGCCACGAGCTGGTGGCTCCGCTCGTTCATGTGGTGCACTTGGTGTGGAGCAATGCCAGGTACTATCGTAGCACCCAAAGGATGAGCGTCCTTCTGCGCTGCATTTGCAATATGCTGGTACACCGCGCTGCCGAGGATCTGGAGTTTCCCCTACTCTTTCAGGGCGATGCCGACGAGGGCCTGCTGAAGATTAATCGCACTACCGAAGTGCTGGAGCTTTTTAAGTAAGATCATTCATTTATGCTTCAATATAAATCCATATTTAATTAGCAAAAGAACGATTGACGTGCGTCAAAGATAAAAGCTTTTAAATTTCTTACTTTCGATTTAAAAAGTATAATCTCCATATTTATTATTATTAAAATCTCTATTTATCAATGTTAAGTTTCGTTACGTCTTAACAATCATCTTTATTGTCAATGGCACAGCTTACATATTCATATTTAAACCACTTTAACATAAACTAGCTTAAAATTATCAAATGACAATTTTATTCGATGGCAAATCGTGTCTTTACTAAATACGATTACAATTATAAACGACTTTAAATTCCTAAATTCTAAGATTGTTAAGACTTTGTCTAAGATCTCAGCTTGATTCAGAATTAAATTCACATTATTTTTATTCAGACATCGTATTCTGGAGTACAAGGAGCGCTATGGCAACGGCCAAGTCCTATTGCCCGCCCTGCCTGGAGAAGGTGCAGTGGCAGCCAGCACTTCCTCCCCGTCACCCGATGAGCAGCAGCAGCTCTGGCGCTTCTGCCACGAAGACGTCTTTGGCCAGACTCTCGATGGCTTCTCCGCCCAGCTAGCAGAGCTGCGTCAAGTGTTTGAGGCTGCGGTGCAGTTCCAACAACTGGAAAAGCTCGAAGTGGGTGGATTGCGAGGGAAAATGCTTACTTCACAAGTTAGGGAGGTACATAATTAAATAGATTAACTTTTATACATTGTTTTAATTACATTTTTTATTTATTATCCATCTAGATCTTTGGCGAATTCAAGTTGCTCTTCGAGCAATGGAGCAATGTCGACATCGACCTTACAGCTCCGTTGGCCAGCAAGTGGCGTAGCTTCCGGCGAGAGCAGGCCCTCTTTTTCGGGCGTATGCAGGTGCTGGAGCAAAAGCTGGCCACCGTGCTACTCCAGGCCTTCGAGCAGTGCCACAGCTGGACCCACATGCTGCGACTGGCTTTGATGTTTGGCTGCTTGATGCAGCGCGGAGCTGTGCTGCCCGAACTGGCCCATGTCCTGCCACACATCCTTGGAATCTATGACACAGAACTCGAACAGCTAGAAGTGGGTGTAGGCGAGGTACTTTTGGGCTACGAGATCCGTGGCCTGATTGCCGTGCCTATGGCCAACAACTTTCCGCCGATAGCCGGGGCCATGATGTGGCTGGAGCAGCACATCAGCCGCTGCAATGAATTTGGGGCCAAGGAGTTGAACCAACTCATTGAGCAACTGTAGGTGGACTTAAGGGATAATGAAGGGAATCATAAAAATTATGTTTCATTTTTATTCAGACTAAAAGAAAAACTAGAACGACAGACGCTGCCTCGGAAGTGGAGCTCCTTGCAGTCGCGTCGTAATATTTTGACCACCAAACTGAGCAATCTGCAGATGAAGATCTGGACCACTTGGCAGGAGGGCATAGACAGGCTCATTGTCCGGGGCTTGGATGAGTCGGTGCTCTCCCGTTCAGAGGATAAGAGCCAGCTGCATCTTAACTTCTCACCAGTTCTCTTTACATTGCTTAAAGAGACCAAGTATCTACTTGCCCTGCAGGCAATTGGCAGCTTGTCCGAAGAACTCTTTCAGCTACCAGAGCCCCTGCTTACTCTCTATGACCAAAGGGATGCCTATTGGGAGCGGCGAATCCGCTTAATCAAGATCGGTGAGTTTTATAATGGCATTCGCTCCGGGGAGTGTGCTGCCGCCGAGCTTCAATTAATTGGAGACGAACTGGCCGCCATCGACGAGCAGGTGGGAGTGGCCTGTCAGCAGCTCAGCTGGCGGAATTACGGTGAGTAAGGGATACAGGACACAAGGTATTCTCTCCATATATACAAGAGGTTTTATACCCCCCTCCAGATGATCCGCTTGTGGCCGGCATCTTTGAGCAAAGTCGGGACTTATTCGCCCGTCTGCAGCAGTCGCACGGCAATCTGGATGCCATTCTGGCCAGCATGCGTCGCTGGAGTCGAGAGCCCCTGCATCAGCGCAGCTTATATGGTCGGAATCTGTTGGATCTGAAGCATCAGCAGGACCGAGTGCGTCTGCGACTGCTGCAGTGCGATGAGACAAAAATGCTGCTCAATCGTTTGCTGATAGCCAATTTCTGTTTGTTCTTTAATTACGAATCGCAGGAATTTCAGCTTTATTCGCGGGATCTCAGTGTGCAGGAGGTGGGTCTAAGCCGTATCAATATTTCAATATTAAATCAATATTTTATTTTCTAAAAAACAAAACAGTTCGTTCGGGAATTCCCCAAGGAACAGAGGCGACAGTATCACAAGTACCTGGCCAGCGTGGATGCATTGATCTGCCGCGAAGTTCGCGAGGCGATGAGAATAAGGTTTACGACTAGCACTTGAATCATGCCCACCACTATCTATGTATCTATATCATATCCATTGTCATTTGCCATTCATTATCACTCATCGCCAATCAATTGCACTCATTTTTGCCTGTCAGCCAACAGCTAAATTCATTGCATTTCGACACGCTGGCAGCGGCTTTCATGTCTCATCAAAACTAATCAAGTAAATGAGCACGAAATCGCACACTGCAACCGCAAAAATACGAAAGACACCTGCAGAAAGGCGACGGCAACAACCACAGGCACGAGACCGCAGCAACATGAGGCAACAGTTGTAGCAATATGTAGCAGCCAGCACAATTGCAACAAGAAATGGCCGCGGGATGGGCATTCATGCGTCAATTGCATGTTTCACTTAGCGGCACTTTTCGTGATTGCATGCAGACAGACAGGCAGGCAGACAGACTGACAAACTGAGGGCGGGGTGGAGTTCCAGGCCTTGCCACTGTGGCAAACGAAATAAGCTGCAAAACAAACTCAACACTAAATTTAATTTTCACATTACTCATACGCCGTGTAATTCAGTTTAGAGTATTTGTACAAAGAAATGACAGCAACGGCAACGGCAACGCCAGTGCCAGCGCCAGCGCCAGCCCAGCAATCAGAGGATCTGAGCCTGGCAAGAGTAGTCCTACAACAAATCACAACGCCACCGGCGACAGCAACATTGGCGGCAGGAGCCACACTACCAGGACCAGCGGCAGGAGGTGGTGCCATCAACGATGCTCCGCTGTTCGAAGTGAAATTGGAGCTGACGGAAACGGAAATACGCTTTTCGCCCGCCTTTGATGCAAGTGTGGAAAATAATTTTCAACAAATTGTGGAGCAGCTGTTGCTCGATATAAAACAGACATGCGACTGCATGCCAAGAATTGTGGCTGACAGTGCCCTGTCAGAGGATGATGAAGACGACGACGACGAGGAGGACACGTCGAAGGAGGACGATCCGGACCAGGAGCAGGGGCAGGAACTTCAGTCGGAGCAAGTGCGGGAGCAAGAGGAGCACCCAAAGCCCCAAGCTGTGCAGTTTAACCTACTGGCAGCCGCCAAGGAGTATAGCCAAAAAATGGAATGCACTGGTATGCCTCTTAACTCCCCCGAAAATTGCCGCATTTTTTGTGTACCCTTTCCAAGGGGCCTACAGGACTCCACTATCAAAAGCTCCCATATATTTCCAGCAAGTGTATTCAAAGTGTCCTTTTTTCACAACCTTCTATTTCTTCCATCTCCCCATCCGCCAGTCGATGGCCTGGAAATGCTAGAGAAGGCGATACGCGATGCCCTGGCGGATACGGTTGAAGCGGCATCGGCTTTTGCTGCCAAATTCCACGCCTATGCGTTCCTGTGGACCCAAAAGAGCGGCGACGTTCTAGCCGCCTGCATGGAGAAGGCCAGAGAACAGACGATACATGCCAGTGGTGGTGGCTACGCCATCATGGAGACGTTCAAGAAAGAGGTAAGCGAAAGAATTAGAGAAGAGAAGATCCGAAGTGCCTCCGGGGGCACCGGATGCCAACAGCTTTAGTGGCTGGCGACGGACGACGACACTCACACACGCTGAAGCCGTAGTGGAAAAGTGGCTTGCAGACGCAACTCAATTGGCAACCGCACAATTTACGCCATGTAGCCCCTGAGACCAATAACGCTTGATAAATGTCGACCATTTAGGGTCAATGTGTGGCAGCAGCGGCAACTGACCAGGGCGGAAGACCAGGCCAAGCCAAGCCAAACGATACAAAGCAGTCAAAAATACTAAACAACTGCTTAAACGCCGCATGGCGTCTCTGACTTATGTTTTGGGGGGCAATTGGGAGCCAGGCAAATCGCCGACGTATGCGTAATATTTTCTTTAAACAATTATCAAACGCCCCGAAAAGTATGCAATAAATTACCCAAAAGGCACGAGCACACAAAAAGCACAAAACACACACACACACACACACACACAACAGGCTACAACAAATCATGGTCAAAGTGCACAGACACGGAGGGCAAGGCGTGTGAAATTGGGTGTGGCCCCAATAAAATAAGGAATATCCCGTAAAGGAAAACAACGAACTCTGAATGGTCTGATAGGGCACATTAAATCAGATTTAGGGCGAGCTTTTTTCTCCTTTAACTTCTAAGAAGCCAAGCTCAATTTTAACTGAAGTACAGATAAGCTTAATGTTTCGGAATTAAAATTATCTGAAATCTTACAAGAGTACCTAAGTACTTAATGTATTTTTAAAGGTAATTTATTAAATTAATTGATCATTATTTATAAAAAACTCAGCTTCTAGTATAACAAAATCTATAAAAAAAAACTGACTGTTAATGGGAACTTTCTTGTTTGATTATTCATTAACTTTATTTTCTTAAATGATCAATTATAATTCTCAGTTATATAATTCTTAATATTTTAAAAATCTAGGTTCTTTTCAGTTTGATTTATTTTATTTTGCTACATTTTCCCTCCTTGCCTTTAGTAATTTTTATTCCTTGACCTCAAAAATATGCCATAGTGGTAGCTTCCTGAAAAACTTCTGACCTCCCAACAAATGCGTTATTCAAGGCATCTGTTTAGAGATACCCGAACTGAATATAGAGCACAAGAAATCACTGGCCGGCATTTTATTTATGACTAGCCATTGAGTTGCCCCTGGCGCAGCTGGTGCGCTTAATAAAGCGGCGCCAGCGAAGCGAATACTATATAAACAGCACACGGGCTAAGCCCTCTCACACCCATATGCATGTGTGGCAAATTAGCAAATAAATTAGGCAGAACCGGGACTGGCCAATGAAGTTGTCAGCAGTGAAGTCATACCATATCCGCCTTTGCAGATCGAGAACTATAACGAGATGCACGATGCCATTGACCAGACCGAAAACCGGGAGTGCATCAACGGCTGGTTGGCTCTCGATCTCAAGCCGTTGAAGTTCGGCCTGCTCAACCTGGCCTGCAAGTGGTCGCATTTGTGCAAGAAGTGGCTGCTGCGCTACGTACAAGGCACGCTCAAGGTAGTCTTTATTATTTTACCTTATCAGTTATCTAATTAAAATAAAAAAAAATCAGGAGCTGACCACCTTCATAGCCCGCGGCCATGAGACCTTGCAGCTTCACATTGCCAGGAGCGATTTCCGAGCCCTGCTTCGCGTGCTGGCCATCATGGCGGAGATCCGCCAACGAGAGCCCTACGCAGACAACGTTTTCAAGCCCCTAAAGGAGATCATGGGCCTGCTGAAGACCTACAACGTGGAGTTTGAGGCCCAGCTGCTGCGCAGTATCGAGCAGCTACCACAGCAGTGGCAGCAACTTAAACAGTGCAGCACTGTGAAGCAGGAGGCCCTACAGGACACACGCTTTCACCAGCAGCAACGTGTCACGTCCCTCATTGCCCTGCACACCTGCCACCTGCAGCATTATGCCCGTCAATTCCAGCGGATGCCGGTAAGTGGTGATATCCGCCACAGCTATGGATACCCTACTCAATGTGCTCCGTGGCTTTCAGTTCTTCCGGGTATCCTGCTCGAATGTCTACGAAGCCTGCGACGAGGTCTATGTCCGGCTCCATCTCTTCGGACGCCAGCAGCGACTCTACACCCGCTGGGCACGACTCCTCGACATTACGCCTCCCGATTCCGCCACCCTGCAGCTGTGCATGGTGGAGCTGCGCCGAGTCAAGGTGAGAGTGATGATGGGGCATTGACAAGATCTAGTCAAATCCATTTTTTTCTTTTTAAACCCTTTCAACCATCGCCCACAGCAACTGTGGGACTTTGTGCGCGTCATCGAGTCGTGCATCGTGGACTGGCACGGCACGCCGTGGCTGCTCATCGACACCGATGACATGGAGCACGAGTGCAAGAAGTTCACCCGCGACCTGCGCACCCTGGACAAGTGTATCCGCGAGTGGGCGCCCTATATCCACATTGTGGGCGTGCTCCGCGAGCTGGTCGCCTCGCTGAGGGCCATCACGGAGCTACAGAATCCCGCAATTACGGAGCGGCACTGGATGGAGCTGATGCAGCTGACAAAGGTGAGCGTGCCCAACGGGCTGTGGGTTCTTTGTCCGGGGATTTTGGCTTGGGTTCTATGCTAGGTGTCCTTCCAAATGATTGAGCGAACCAACAATGGCATAGAGCCGGCAATCTGCAATCCCCCCTGATGTGTCTCTTTGTGCGGATTACACATGGCAGGCACAATGGGGCGCATTGGCAAACACACATTAGAGGAGGTGATGTGGCGGCCATATTACTGTAATTTTGTAACCAGAATTTTCAGTCGGATTTATGTTTAAAATCTAATCGAGTTTCTGGCTTATTGACTTTATGCTCAGCTAAGTGGACAACATTCTATGGAGGAGCTGGTAAGTGTAAATGGAAATCTAATGCTGCTACTATAACAAATTCATGAACTCATGAATTAAACTCTAGTTATCGCATTTACTCCTTTGAGCCTAATCAAAAGCAGCCACAAGCCAAAGCTCGGCTGTCCATTGGTTCCGTTCATGGAATTATGTGCATTGTTGAACGGTATTGGCTTTGGATCCATTACCAAGTACTAGCAACAATGAGCTTAGCCAGGCTTTGTTCTCCGGACTGCCGGAGGCGACAGGGGAATGAATGCAATGCTCAGATCTGTTAATTAAATTTGCCGGAATTCAGTCAAAATATGGGATAATTAATATGAACACCGTACAGGCAACCGGATAAACTCATAGCTATGCATGCAAAGCTATTAATATCCATACACTCGACTACAAGGCATAATTATTAAAAGAAACTTATTAAAATAGTTATTATTATTTATTATTAATAAATTTTTATTATATTTACATACAATGCATATTACTCATAACTTGTCCTAAATATCATTAGTTTTATTTTTAATTTTAAACATAATTTCAGTCCATGGACTCTAACCAAGTAGCACAGTGTTAAATAGTTTCTGCCTTGAAGCCTTTGCAATGTATTCAAATTTCACATTTCGGTTGCTAATGAGTCCCTTTGCTGCGTATACGTAATATTCCATCAAAATACACACATTACGTATACGCCCCCTTAGCTTTCCTACAAATGCAATCAATCTACGAGCTTGGCTCAGCTGCTCACCCTTCAGCTGCAGCATCACGAAGAGGACATCAAAAATACTGTAGACCGTGCTATCAAGGAGATGACGGTGACCAAGGTTCTGGACGAGATCAAAGCCACCTGGGCGCACCTGGAGTTCGAATTGGAGCAGCATCACACACGACCCAGCATACAGTTGCTCAAGGTTTCTGAGGAGCTCATTGAGACGCTGGACGACAACCAAATGCAGCTGCAAAACATCTCCACCTCAAAGCATATCGAGTATCTGCTAGACAAACTCTCCCATTGGCAGCGCGTTTTGGGAGGTATTGACACCCTGATTGTCAACTGGTTCGAGGTGCAGCGCAAGTGGATTTACCTAGAATGCATCTTTATCGGCTCCGCAGACATTCGCGCCCAGCTGCCGGCGGATGCGGCCAATTTCGAGAGGATTGACGCGGATTTTACCGAACTTCTGGCCAAGGTGATCATTAATAATTTCGTAATTTTTCGTGTTAGTAAATCTTCCTAATCCACACTCAGGTCAGTACCATCCGCGTGGTCATGCAGGTGGTCCTCGGCCACGACGATGTCTTGGCGCAGTTGCTCCAACTGCAACAGCGTTTGGCAATATGTGAAAAGGCCCTGAACGATTACTTAGAGACTAAGCGTCTCGCCTTCCCCCGCTTCTACTTCATATCTGCAGCCGATCTGCTGGATATCTTGTCCAACGGCAACAATCCCCAGGTGATTGACCGCCACCTGATCAAGCTTTTCGATTCAATCCTGCGACTGCAGTACGAGACAAATACCCCCAATGCGGTGGGCATGCACTCGAAGGAGAACGACGAGTATGTGCCCTTCGTGGCCTGCGAGGTGGACCAGCCCGCCTTTATTGTGTGTAACGGACGAGTAGAGCTCTGGCTGCGAGCAATTATCCTGCAGATGCGAAGCACCCTTCACGAACTGTTTCGCAGGGCGCTGCGGGCGTTCGGGGAGAAGCCCCGCGAACTGTGGCTCTACGACTGGCCCGCCCAGGTGGCTCTCTGCTGCAGCCAAATAAGCTGGACGGCGGATGTAAACAGATCCTTCGGCTGCATGGAGGAGGGCTACGAGGGAGTGATGAAGGAGCTGCACAAGCGCCAGATAGCCCAGTTAAACGCGCTGATTAATCTGCTGCTGGGGGAGCTATCACCTGGCGATCGTCAGAAGATCATGACCATCTGCACCATCGATGTGCATTCCCGTGACGTTGTAGGCAAGATCATAGCCACCAAGGTGGACAATTCTCTGGCATTCCAGTGGCAGAGTCAGCTGAGGCATCGCTGGGACGACGACCAGGCGGGCAGCTCCAGCGGAAGGGCAAGCACGGCAATCAGTTGTGGGGGCGGGGATGAGGACTGCTTTGCCAACATTTGTGATGCGGAGTTCCGGTATGCCTACGAGTACCTGGGGAACACATCGCGGCTGGTCATCACTCCACTGACCGATCGCTGCTACATAACCCTGACCCAGGTGCGTATACGTAATATTATATATCCACTATCGAAGCGAACACGTGGCGATAATTGAACGAAGCTAATTCACTTTCACTGTGAAAGGAAGTAGTCACCGAGGCAAAATCCCCTCTAACGAGCACTGAATTAAATATAAACCTTTTCGTCGCCTGCCAGTGGGCGTTAATGGCTTTAGCAGCGGAAATCCGCTACAAATGTAAAGTCCATAGCCGGCTTTGAATAATTGAAAGCCAATGTCCCGTGGCTTGAATATATTAAAAGCAGCAGCGGCAAGTCAAAGTAAAAACTCGGTGTGCCGAGAGAGTGTCCGTGTGACAGTAAGAGAAAGGGTGAATGGTGAACGGAAATTCAATAAATTAAATGTATTTGCGCGTGCAATTAGCTCAGATTTTTGTCCCAGACATTCGCATATTTCATGCACGAGTGTGTTATCAGTTGTTATCTCAACGACACCTTTGAATCATATCAAAATCATGCCAGAATGTTTCGAATATTCTAACAAATTTAATGTGTGAAAGTAATTAGTGTATAAAAGTCACTCCTGTCAAAAGTAATCAAATTCCTTCAAATTGTAGTTTATAATTGGAAAATGTTACATCGAAGAATCTTAATTACATGTTTTTATACTTTCTTCTAATAAATGGTTATTTGTTTTGTTGTGTTGCTTAACTTAAATCTTCTTTGAAATGAAGTAGTATTTAGGGCACACATTTTTGTTAACTTTGCTAGCAGCCAATTATTTCCTTTTCAATCGAGGTGTTTAACAAAGTGTTTTTAAGGCATTTGTTGCTCAAAGTCAAACGAAAAATCAATATAAAAGAAAATTAATTGTAACTGAAGCCAGTTTAATATTTCAAAATCCCCCTTTACCTTTTGGTATAAAGCTGCTTAGGTATGGTGTGTTTGCCATAAACACAAAATCCATCCTTTAGGGATGTGCCAAGCTATACAATTGAGAAATAAATTTCAATTGCGGCGAAAGAGAGATTGTATAAAACCACAACGGAAGCAGCCATTAACAAGACGATCACCAGTTTGTATTGCTTTACCTCCTCTCTGCGCCACGCCCCGCGGCAAATTAAACAACTCGTTAGTGGAAAATAAATGCTCCTTTTTCATTTACATATGCCACCACGTCTGCTCCTTCTCCTTCTTACTGCACCTTCGCCTGACAACCTGGCATCCTGCTATCCTCTCCATCAGTCGCTGCGATTGCGGCTGGCCGGTGCAACCGCTGGACCCGCTGGCACAGGCAAAACGGAGACCACCAAGGACCTGGGACGCGCCCTGGGCGTAATGGTTTATGTCTTCAACTGTTCGGAGCAAATGGACTACAAATCTTGCGGCAACATTTACAAGGGACTGGCGCAGACGGGAGCCTGGGGCTGCTTTGACGAGTTCAATCGCATCTGCGTGGAGGTCCTCTCCGTGGTGGCCGTCCAGGTGAAGACCATACAGGAGGCGATAAAGGTATGGCCACGGCGATGCTGTCCGCTTGCAAATTGATTTTACCCACTCTGCTCCCGCTTTCCTGCTTTCCTCCATTCCGCCATGCTGCATTGATTACTTTTCCCGGACACTGCTGTCCTGTTCCGTACTCTTCTCTGCTGGCCCCCACTGTTTGCAGATGCATAAAACCCAATTTATCTTTATGGGCGAGCGCATTTCGCTGGAGCCGTCGGTCGGAATTTTTATCACCATGAATCCGGGCTACGCCGGCCGCACGGAGCTGCCGGAGAACCTGAAGACCCTGTTCCGGCCGTGCGCCATGATTGTGCCGGACTTCGCCTTGATTTGTGAGATTATGCTAATGGCCGAAGGCTTCCAGGACGCCCGTCTGCTGGCTCGCAAATTTATCACCCTGTACACGCTGTGCAAGGAGCTGCTGTCCAAGCAGGATCACTACGACTGGGGTCTGCGGGCCATCAAGTCGGTGCTGGTGGTGGCCGGCACGCTGAAGCGGGACGACCATAGCCGACCGGAGGATCAGGTCTTAATGCGAGCGCTGCGCGACTTCAATATTCCCAAGATTGTCACAGAGGACGTGCCCATATTTATGGGTCTGATAGGGGACCTCTTCCCAGCATTGGATGTGCCGCGCAAGCGGGTCTTTGAGTTCGAGAAGACCATCAGGCGGGCAGTGAACGAGATCAAGCTGCAGCCGGAGGAGGGCTTTCTCATGAAGGTGGTGCAGCTGCAGGAGCTCCTGGATGTGCGCCACTCGGTGTTTATTGTGGGCAATGCGGGCACGGGCAAGACAAAGATCTGGCAAACGCTCCGCGAGACCTATCGCATCCAGAAGATGAAGCCCGTCTGCCATGTGCTCAATCCCAAGGCTCTGTCCAATGACGAGCTGTTTGGCATTGTGAATCCCACAACTCGGGAGTGGAAGGACGGTCTGTTCTCTTCAATTATGAGGGAGCAGGCTAATATGCCGCCGGGAAACCCCAAGTGGATAGTCCTGGACGGAGACATTGATCCCATGTGGATCGAGAGCCTTAACACTCTGATGGATGATAATAAGATCCTTACCCTGGCCAGTAATGAAAGAATCTCATTAAAGCGCGAAATGCGCCTTCTCTTTGAGGTGGGACACCTAAAGGCAGCCACTCCGGCGACAGTATCTCGGGCAGGCATCTTGTACATCAACCCTCAGGATCTGGGATGGTCGCCGTGAGTAGCCTCGAGGAATCCCTAAAAAAATAAAATATTTTAAAATATATTTCAATAGCTACGTGTCCTCCTGGCTGGAAACTAGAGTTGACATGATAGAGCGAGGCATCCTGACCACTCTGTTCGAGAAGTACTTCCCCTGTCTGATGCAGCGGCATCGTGATTTCCGCCGCATCACTCCCATCACGGACATGGCCATGATCCAGATGACCTGCTACCTGCTGGAATGTCTGCTGGACAGCGACGAGAGCGGAGGCGATGGAAGAGGCCATGGCGGTGGAGTTGGCGGGGCAGGAAATCCTCACAGCTTGCATCACGGCGAACTCTCGCATGAGGCGATGATAACTGCCCTGGAAACGATCTTCGTGTACGCCACCGTCTGGAGCTTTGGCTCTGCCCTTAGCCAGGACGTGATCATTGACTGGCACCGCGAGTTTCACAAATGGTGGACGGGCGAGTTCAAGGACATCAAACTGCCCAGCCAGGGCACCATTTTCGATTATCAATTGAATGTGCAAACCCTAAAGTTTCAACCCTGGTCAGAGCTAGCCACACAAGAGCAACTTGAAGGACTGATTGATGCTGAAACTCCTTTGCAGGTACAAATTCTTTAAGGATCTTACCCTTATAACCAGAGTTTTTCGTTTTATGGTCCAGAACATTCTCATTTCAACGGCGGAGACCACGCGACTGGCCTACTTCCTCCGTCTGCTCATCGACCGCAACCTGGCCTGCATGCTCGTCGGCAGCTCTGGCTGTGGCAAGGGTGCCATCTTCCGGGAGCTATTCAGCCAGTATGCCAGTGACCAGGAGCTGCTTGAAGTGGCTGTGACATCGGTTTCCGTGGCGGACACACACCAGCAGCAAGCAAATCAAACTGCTGCCCAGTCAGGTGTGGGTGTTGTGCGCCGGAAAGCCTCCTCCTCGGCCACTCCCCTGCTAACCACAGTGCAGGCCACTCACTTCAACTTCTACACCAGCTCGGAGATATTCCAGAAGATGCTCGACCGGCCGCTGGAGAAGAAGTCGGGTCGCTGTTATGCGCCCAGCGGTCCCAAGCGCCGACTTATCTACTTTGTCAATGATCTTAATATGCCGGAAGTGGATGCCTATGGTACGGTTCAACCTCATACCATAATGCGCCAGTTCATGGACTACAGACAGTGGTTAGTAGGGTGTTCAATTGATATAATTTTCGGATAATATTAATGTTTTTCCTGCTTAGGTACGACCGACAGCGGCTGCAGCTGAAGGACATCCGTCACTGTCAGTTTGCAGCCTGCATGAATCCGACTGCCGGATCCTTTACCATCGATCCTCGCCTGCAGCGCCACTTCTGCGTGTTCTCAGTGGCCCCACCGAGCGAGGATACCTTGCACCATATTTACGGCAGCATTCTGGGCAGTCACTTGGAGAGCCAGGCCCAAGGATTCAGCAAGGAGATCCGATCAATCGGCAGTTTGCTGGTTCGTGTGGGTATTGCCCTGCACAGACGGGTGGAATACGCCTTCCTGCCGACGGCCCTCAAGTTCCACTACCTCTTTAACCTGCGGGATCTAACGGGCATCTATCAGGGTCTGATGAACAGCATCGGTGCTCCGGCAGGTATGGGGGGAGGTGCTTCCGGCTATGGCGGCACCATTTGCAGCCGACCCTCGGAGCTGATAAGACTGTATGTCCACGAGGCCTTTCGGGTCTATCACGATCGCCTGGTGGATCCATATGACATCAAGTCGTTCAAGTCCTCCATCCGGGATATTTTCAAGAAGGACTTTGAGGATTTCGACGAGGACTTTGTGTTTGCTGAGCCACTAATCTATAGTCACTTTGCGCAATCGCTGGTGGACCAAAAGTACATGCCTCTCAAGAGCTGGGACTCGCTTTATCAGCTGCTAATCGAGGCCCAAGGTAGCTACAACGAGGTGGTGGGATACATGAATCTTGTCCTCTTCGAGGATGCTATGATACATGTATGCAGGTAAGTGAATTTATTGGATATTTTATATAATTTCTTTCAAATTTATCAACTATATTTAGGATCAATCGCATCTTGGAAAGTCCGCGGGGCAATGCTCTTCTTATCGGAGTCGGTGGTTCCGGCAAGCAAACCCTGGCCCGTCTGGCAGCTTTTATCTCCTCTCTCAGTGTCTCCCAAATCCAGATCAAACGAGGATTTGGGTTGTTTGATATGCGAGAAGAAATTGCCAGCCTTTACATGAAGGTGGGCCTAAAGAATCTGGCATCAGTTTTCCTCATTTCAGATGCCCAGATACCCGACGAATCCATTCTAATGCTCATCAACGATCTGCTGGCTTCGGGAGAGATTCCAGAGCTCTTTAATGACGACCAGCTGGACACCATAACCAACGGGATACGGAATGAGGTGAAGCAGAGTGGCACCCTGGACACCAAGGAGAACTGTTGGCGGTACTTCGTAGAGAAGGTGCGCCGCCTGCTAAAGGTGGTGCTCTGCTTTTCCCCAGTGGGCCAAACGCTGCGAGTGCGGGCCCGCAAATTCCCGGCCATCATTAGCCGCACGGCCATCGACTGGTTTCACGAGTGGCCGAAAAGCGCCCTGGAGTCAGTTTCCCAAAAGTTTCTCAATGAAATCAATGGGATTCTGGAGGTAGGGAAAGTTTTTCAAGTTTAACAGTTTTTAAAAATAGATTTTTTTTTGTGTTCTGATTTATTTTAATTCAACCTTTTTTTATCTACAAATAATAGTTTAATTAGTTTTTTAACCTAATGCCTATTTTTTCCGAGTGTTCCGGCTGCACCATCACCATTTTTTTTGTTTGTTTGTCTGTCGGGCACAATTTACAACTGCAAAATGTCATGCTGGACACTTTAAGCCCCCCGGCACAGAAACGACTGACCTTCCTGAACTTCTCCTCTTTCACATTCCCCTGAAATTTGCATGCAGCCCGGCCTCGTGCCGCCCATCGGCTGCTTTATGGCTTACGTCCATGGCACCGTGAATCAGATATCGAGAATTTATCTGCAGAATGAAAAACGCTACAACTACACGACCCCGAAAACTTTCCTGGAATACATATTCCTCTACCGCAAACTGTTGGTGGACAAAAACGGCGAGTTCGCGGAGCGCATTGCCCGGCTGCAGAGCGGCATGGCCAAGCTGGCGGAGTGCGCCCGTCAGGTGGACACGCTGAAGGTGAGTAAGTGATGGAGTGGACGAGCAGTGAATGCCACGCATGCGACCATATGCCATATGAGAATGAATTGTGAAGGTGGATGTGAGTATGCCTGAGCTTGTAGTGAATCCTGTTCGCGGGTGTAGCAAAAAATATGCTTTGCTTTTTTGGGAGAATAATCAATAATAGAATGAAGAAATAACAAAAGAAAATTTTAAGTATAAAAGAAGATAGTTTTTAGTTTGAATTAAATTGTATAAAATATATATTCTGCAGGAAAATAGTTTATGTTCATATTTGATGCAGTAACTAAACTAAACTAAATTTAAGATACTTACATAGAACCCATCCATGACCTTTCAACAATATTCAATACAAATAAAATTGATCTCAGCGTAGAATGAAGCTTAAAAATAGTCTTTTCTGCCATCAAATATTAATTAAACAGAATGCAGAATGCCCTCAAGTTGGATCTTCACGGGACATCGGTTTTCAATGGACATTCAATCCGGTGGCAACGCGCCAGGCGAATTGTTGTTGCAGCAAATCTCTCAAAATATTTTATATTCATATTCGATGCAGAAACTAAACTAAACTAAATTTAAGACTATTTTATCTCCATAAACACTCACATTGAACGTTCTTTCAACAATATTCAATACAAACAAAAGTGAACAATGGACATCTCAGCATAGCTTGACGCTTAAAAAAAGTCTCTTCTGCCATCAAATATAAATTAAACGCGAATGCAGAGTGCCCTCAAAATGGATCTTCACGGGACATCGGTCTTCAATGGACATTCAATCCGGTGGCAACGCGCCAGGCGAATTGTAGTTGCAGCAAATCTCTCAAAATATTTTATATTCATATTTGATGCAGAAACTAAACTAAACTAAATTTAAGACTATTTTATCTCCATAAACACTCACATTGAACCCATCCACGTTCTTTGAACAATATTCAATACAAATAAAAGTGAACAATGGACATCTCAGCAAAGCTTAAAGCTTAAAAATACTCTCGCCTGCAATCAAATATTAATTAAACACGAATGCAGAATACCCTTAAAATGGATCTTCACGGGACATCGGTTTTCAATGGACATTCTGTCATTCGATCCGGTGGCGACGCGCCGGCCATTCAATTAGTGCGCTTAATTGAATTGTTGTTGCAGCAAATCTGGTGTCAACCGGTCCGCCCTGCTCTGGTCATTTTTTTTTTAACGTTTACTCTCAGCCCAGGGCCAACATCGATATCGGAAACCGGAGAAGCGGAAGGCTCGGCACAGAGACTCTGGCTCTGCCATTCTTTGAGTTTTTAATGCCGTTTCCGGTTACATCGCGTATACGCAACGGAAGCCCACCGGCTTTGCGTCGGTGTTGCTAAACAACGGCCCATCGAATGACCAGTAAAAGGGGGCGAAATGTTATTTAAACTAATTGAATTAAATTGAATTCGCCACCATTCAACGAAAACCGATTCAATATTCCTGAAAGCGGGTTTTCTCCATGCTTCTCTTGTAGATATCCAGGCGTTTTTTTAATTGTTGAACATATAAATTTAAGCTACTTATTTGTCCCTCGAAAGTTACGAATATTTTTGTTATTTTTATTATTAGTATCTAAAAAGTATTATTAAATATAGTATTATTATATAGAGTGGTGTTAAGAGTGATTTATATAGATTTTTAGGATCCCTAAGCTCTAAAAAATTAACTCAACTACCTTGATACAAATCCTTGGCATCACTATAACCACCCCAGGCGAATATTTGCCCGCAGTTTGTGCGCTAAAGTTGCTCTGCGTAAATATTGAGCCATCGTGCCGTGGCTTTAATTATTTTCGTCAGCCAAAAAGTTTTCAGCTCACTTTGATTTTGGCTTTGAGTTTCAATTGACGTCCCAAACCCCCTCCACTTCCCAATTCTTCCGCAGCACCAACTGGCCATCCAGGAGGTGCAGCTGGCCGCCAAGAACGCTGCCGCCGACAAGCTGATTGTGATTGTGAGTGCCGAGAGCGAGAAGGTGAAGCGGGAGCGACACACAGCATCCGAGGAGGAGAAGCGGGTACGCATCATCGAGGAGGATGTCTCAATTAAGACTAAGATGTGCGAGGAAGACCTCCGCCAGGCAGAGCCTGCCTTAGTAGCCGCCCAGGCAGCGCTCAACACTCTTAACAAAAACAACCTTACCGAGCTCAAGTCCTTTGGTTCGCCGCCCAAGGCCGTGATCAATGTTTGTGCCGCTGTAATGGTCCTGCTGGCCGTCAATGGGAAGATTCCACGGGACCGCAGCTGGAAGGCGGCCAAACTGATGATGGTGCGGGTGGACCAGTTCCTTAACGATCTACTCAACTACAACAAGGACAACATTCATCCCAACATCATCGAAACCCTGCAGGAATACCTTAAGGTGAGTACATGGTATAAATTGTAATTAATCTGTAAGGATAACAAGGTATTGATGGGTTTAATATCTAAATAACATTAAAAAAAAAAAAATTTTATGTTCTACATTTTATCTACTGTTTGGTATTTCAACTACCAACCTGTTTGCCAATCTGCCAACCACTTTCGTACAAAAAGTTACTCAAAATTGTACTCCCGGGAAACCGATTAAAAGTTTTACCTGTGCGTTTTTATAGTTTTCGAATGAAAAACTAAACTTTTTCCCTTTTTTAACTGATAGATTAATCTATCGATAACTTTTTTAATTAATGCTTCCAGGATCCCGAGTTCAATCCCGACAAGGTGGTGCAAAAGTCAGTGGCTGCTGCCGGTCTGTGTGCCTGGGTGATCAACCTGCACCGGTATCATCAGGTCTTCCTGATCGTCGGACCCAAGCAACAGGCTCTGCAGGACTCGCACCAGGAGCTGTTGGAGGCCCGCGAACGGCTCCAATACCTCAAGGCAAAAATAAACAATTTGGAGGCCAAGCTGGCCGAGATTCAGGCTGAGTTCGAGAACGCAGTGGCGGAGAAGCAGCGCTGCCAGCGGGAGGCGGACAAGACCTCCTTCACCATCGACCTGGCCCACCGGCTGGTGAACGGGCTAGCCAACGAGAATGTGCGCTGGCGGGAGTCCGTCCAGAGGTGAGTTTCGCATTTATCCAGTGGGTCAGTGGCTTCCACGGTGGGTGCGGGTGCGGGTGCCACTGCGGCTGGGTGCACTGCATTTATGCGTAATCAATTATTAAATTTAATTTACATTCTGTGTGCGCCGCAATCGCTGTAATTGCTTTGCCTGCCACTTGTTCTGACACCCTCGGAGGCCGTCGAAGGCACCTGAAGAAAATACTGTATACTTGAAGTTTTATTCTTTAAAAAATCCGGCAACTAATAACCTTTTAATTTAATTTTTATTTCTTTTTTAACAAATTTAATTAAAAAAATAATGAAAAAATTGAAACTGAAATAAGTCTGATTTACAAGCAACTAAAATATCTATGTTTTACTTTAAATATGGCTCTTATACTTAAAACAAATATTAACATCCTCTTTAAAAAACTGTTCACTTACCTCAAGAAAATCTCTTTAAAGATCCTTAATTTCTATACAGACCTATCGCCTTTTTAAAGTTACTTAAGTATCTAATAATCTTTTACAAAAAATATTAAGGAAAACTCACAATGGAAATATAATTGCGAGTGTATGCGAATTTCGCTTACTTGCGGGCCACCGCAGCAACAAAAGGCCGTAAATTTTATTTACTCGCTCCCATTTGGCGCACTCCGAGGTCTGCGACCCCGACACTCCGACTTCAATACCAAATGGCGACCCCGACCCATGTGCTCGATGGCCGGATGATGGCAATGAACCGCCAGGAGTGGCAACAATTTGCAAAAATCATTGGCAGTTAACCGAAATGCATTTAAACAGCTCTCACGTACTCAGACTTGAGGAGAGGAAGGAGGACGGAGGAAGGATGGATCCATGCTAATCCTGGTCCTGGCACTCCTGGTGACGTAAGCCACGAAAACTTGGTGCCAAGATGCGACAAGCTCGGCTGCCTAACAAGCCAACAATTGCAGTTGACAAGTGTGAAAGTTGGCGCTATGAGAGGGATATATATACATGTATATATTCAGAAGGATATGCAGGGTAGAAAGGAAAGCAGCTTGTTGGGGTGGCAAAGCCTATTAAGATTTGGAGGCACTTCAGGTTCAGGTTCTGCTTAAGCTTGCAATGCATCTCAATATGGATAACACACGAACGTAAACAGATATACTTAAAGACCTCCAATATCTGGATAAATTTAAACATGAATACATCACGTTTCACATTAAATATTTTCACTTATATTTTTATTTGTAAATGTTTGTAACTCGAGGTAAATGAATCAATTCAAAATTAAAGCGGAGTCATTTAATTATCAATAAAAAATATGATTCGCACATTGACAGTGTTTTGCGGTCATGTTTATTTTTTATTGTAAACCGTAAATTAGTGCTTTCAATGCTCGACTTTCGTTTCATCACAAAATTGGGAATATGGAAAAATATATCAAATGCAAATGCAAAAAAATAAAAAATACCTAATATTCTGACACTAGATGAATGCATATTAATAATATATAGGAGTGGACAGTTGACATCATCATTTCTCAATAATTTCATATATTGCATGACCAATTTTGATGTGATTTTAGGACTCGTCCACATTTTTGCTGAATAAGCCAACTAATGAATATCCGCCGAGAGCTCCGCCCTCTTTTGAACTCAAACATGCACCTGGTGGGGCCATGAATTTCCCAAAATTTCCACTTACTCGAACGCACCCATCAATTATATAAACCATCAGGCCACAGGCCATAAGCGCAACGGCAAAAAAAAAACGTAATCAAATTCATATAGATGTCAATAGCAGTTCAGTAGCAGTACCTGTACCAGTAGCATATATATCCCAGTACACACAACACGCACTACACTCCGACACCTTTGGCTGCCCATTGACTGGCTGACTTGCTGGCTGCCTGGCTGCCTGCATTCATTGAAATTCAATTGAGTGCGCGTGCAAGCCAAAAGAAAATCCGTAAAGGGCACCGATGATGATGGGTTTCGGGTTTGAAAATATAAAGAGCAAGGGCGCAAGGGGAATAATGTTCAAAATGCTGCAGCTTTCGCACCTAAACAAGTGCAAAGCTCACAACACGGGCAGCGGGCAGCGGGCAGCGGGCATTGGGCAGCGTCAGCAGCCAAATCGCTTGGGAAGCAGGAAGCAGGGAATTTATAAAATGCATATGAAATACGTATTGAATTACGAAAAATGAGAAATTTTCCAACTGTGCCGGGCTGTGAATTTATGCTTTATATGGGTGTGGGGTGGTGGGGTTTTCGGGCAGTCCTTGGCCATACAAACTAATGCCCATTGAATGCACTGCCAAAGGAGCAGCAGCAGCCTCGATTCTGGGTCCTCTTGGGAGTTGTTCAAATATTTATGAAAATATAATTTGACCCACAACAGCAAATTGTTTGTACCTGTGGGGGCGATGGTGTGTGTGTGGATGGTATGTGTAAGCTGTTCTGACTTGCATATAAATTTCTGCATATTTGACAATGACATTACGCACGCACACACAGACGCACACCTCGGTCCTGTACGCAAGGATTACTCGCATTTGTTTGCCAACTTATTGTTGTTGGTTCTACAACTGCATCTGCCAATCCCTGGTCTGCTCGGGTTGCTGCCTTCGAAAAATACTATCCGTTATAAAACGAGAATGCTCTTATGTCACCTGACAGGCATTTCACCAAAATTCAACACAACAGCAGCTCGGCAAAAACAATTATTTCATAAAGGTTGGTATAGGGGGAGTTATGAGGGGGCAACTGGATTGCAGAAGCAATTATGGGATTATTCAATTACAAAGCATCGTCTGCCAGAGTCTTTTAAACATATGAACATGCTCGCCAAATGAGCATAAATCATTCGTGCTTTTAAAGTTCTGAGGAAGCCACGGCGAAGAACTAATTGAAAATAGTTTAAATGCCCCAAGAATGTCGCAAGAAGTGGGCTTCTGGGGCAGGATGCTGTCCGGCGCATGCACTGTCATCTGACTTAATAAGCTCAAATATTTCAATAAGAGCTGGCATGCAGCAATTTCCGATAATTTATGCAACCTCTTGAGCTTGTTCCCACGGCATCCTGGCATCCCGGGCATCCCGGGCATCCTCCCATCATCAACAATGTCAGCAACAAAGACAGCAACAACTTGCTACTTCCGCTCCGACATCATTATTTTTTCAATTTCCCCTCATTTAAATTTAAATGCAGCGGCAGCTCAAGCAGGAGGCTGCATCGGAGTGCCTGTCGGAGTGCCTGCAACCTTTGGCTTCCTGCTACCGTAATTTATACGATTTGTTAGCATCAAATGGGAGATTACCACCCGGGTCCACCCAACCCCCCCGATTGACTTCCGCAGCCTTTCTTATGCCTTCCCCTTTCCTTTCAAGCAGCCTGCAGGCCAAGATTGGAACCCTGCCCGGAGATATACTGTTAATTTCCTCGTTCCTGTCGTACGTGGGCTGCTTCTCGCGACGCTACCGGGAGGAGCTGCAGCACAAGATGTGGCTGCCGAACTTTCGCAAAATCGATGTAAGTAGCCGAGTAAAAGTGCTGGCACTTTCACTTGACAAGCCGTGGGACTTAGCTCCCTATCCTTGCGCATATCCTTGCTATCTTTACTTCGTTCGCTCGTTTCCATGGTAGCCACACATCCCGCACACCGAAGGCGTCGATACACTGGCTCTGTTCTCCGATGACGCCCAGATAGCCGCCTGGAATAATGAGGGCCTGCCCATGGATAGAATGTCGACGGAGAATGCCACCATTCTGCAGTACTCCACGCGTTGGCCAATGATGATTGACCCGCAACTGTGAGTTTAAGTTATTAGCATAAATAAATATTTTCTCTTTAATAGTAAAGCCCTAAAAAGGTAGGTTGTTAAGGTTAATTTTACAATTTCAATTAATAATCTACTTCCAAGGCAGGGCATCAAGTGGATCAAGAACCGCTTTGGCATTGATCTCGTGGTCCTACGACTGCGGCAGCGGGGCTTCCTCGAAGCTCTTGAAAAGAGCATTTCGCAGGGTGACACAGTGCTAATCGAGCAGATTGAAGAGACAATGGACACCGTGCTGGAGCCATTACTTAGTAGGGCGCTGATCAAGAAGGGGCGTTACCTGCGCATTGGAGACAAAGAGATAGAGTTTCATGCCAACTTTCGGCTGATTCTGCACACCAAACTCCCTAATCCCCATTACAAACCGGAAATGCAGGCTCAGACAACGCTCATAAATTTCACAGTCACACCGGATGGCCTGGAGGAGCAGTTGCTGGCCGAGGTGGTCAAGATCGAACGACCCGATTTAGAGCAGATGAAGACAGATGTGACGGTGCAGCAGAACAAGTTTAAAATATCACTAAAGGCTCTCGAAGACGAGCTGCTGGCTCGGCTGGCCTCCGCCGGCGAGAACGTCCTGGACGATCATGCGCTGGTGATCAATTTGGAGAATACCAAGCGCACCGTGGACGAAATTGAGGCAAAGGTGCGTGAAGCAAAAGTCACAACTCTACAGATCGACGACACCCGCAACATTTATCGATCGGCTGCCAAGCGGGCGGCCATCCTTTACTTTGTGCTCACGGATCTGAGCCGCATCAATCCCATCTACAAGTTCTCGCTGAAGTCCTTCATGCACGTCTTCCGGCAGGCCATTGCCCAGGCCGCCGAATCCAAGATATTCGAGCGACGGGTCCTTCATTTGGTGGACTCCATCACCCTGCAGACATATCGCTACACTTTACGAGGGCTTTTCGAGGCGGACAAGCTGACCTTCACCTCGCACATGACGTTGCGCATCCTCATTGCCGCCGAACAGGTAGCCAAGGACGAGACGGACTTCCTCCTGCGCTATCCCCACGATCCGAGCACCCTTTCGCCCTTGGACTTTGTGGGCCGTAGCGCCTGGGGTGGCATTAAGTCACTGACCTTGATCGAGCACTTCTATGGCATTGACAAGGACATGGAGAACTACACGAAGCGCTGGCGCAAGTTTATGAGCAGCGATGCCCCCGAGCGGGAGCAGTTTCCCGGCGAATGGAAACACCGCACTCCGCTCCAAAAGCTGTGCATCATTCGAGCATTGCGGCCCGATCGCATGACCTACGCCATGCGGCAGTTTGTGGAGCAGACAATGGGTAAATCATATGCCGAGGTGCAGACGCCACCTTTTGGAGCCATCTTCCAGGAACTAAATGCAGCCACGCCTGCCTTTTTCATCCTTTCGCCTGGTGTGGATCCCATTAGGGATGTGGAGCGCTATGGGCAACGGCAAGGCTTTCACACAGAGTCCGATACTCTGGTCAACATCTCCCTTGGACAAGGTCAGGAACTGCTGGCCGAGCAGGCCATCGTCCAAGCTTTGGCTTCAGGCCAGCAGTGGGTCATCCTGCAGAACATCCATCTGGTGGTCAATTGGTTGCCCACGCTGGAGAAGCTCATCGAACGCATCGTACTGCAGAGCGAGACGCAGGGCGAGTCCAGCTTCCGACTCTTCGTTAGCGCCGAACCAGCTCCGGATCCGCAGTACCATGTAATACCGCAGGGCATCCTCGAATCCTCGCTAAAGGTGGTCAATGAGCCGCCGTCTGGGATGGCCGCAAACCTGCACAAGGCGTGGGACAACTTCTCGCAGGACGCCTTGGAGACGTGTACCCAGGAGGCGGAGTTCAAATCGATCCTGTTCGCTCTTTGCTACTTTCATGCTGTGGCCGGTGAGCGGCGCAAGTTCGGTCCGCAGGGCTGGAACAAGGTATACCCCTTCAACATAGGCGACCTTACCATTTCGGCCAGCGTGCTGCACAACTACCTGGAAGGCAGCAATCGGATTCCGTGGGAGGATTTGCGCTACCTCTTCGGTGAGATCATGTACGGCGGCCACATCACGGATGACTGGGATCGCCGTCTGTGTCAGACGTATCTGGAGGAGTTGCTCCAGCAGGATCTCATCGATGGCGACTTTGAGTTGTGTCCGAATTTCCCAGCTCCACCCAATCTTGACTTTGAGGGCTATCACTTGTACATCACGGAGATGCTGCCCGAGGAGAGTCCCCTGCTGTACGGATTGCATCCAAATGCGGAAATTGGTTTCCTAACCACTGCCTCAGAGCAGCTACTGCGCACCATCTTTGAGCTGCAGCCACGCGAATCGGAATTGAGTTCCCATTGTGGGGCACCGCGCGAGGAGCTCGTAAAGATCATGATCGACGACTTCCTGGACAAGCTGCAGGATGAGTTCAATCTCCAGGCACTGCTTAATCGTGTGGAGCGCAAAACGCCCTTCGTGGTGGTTGCCCTGCAGGAGTGCGAGCGGATGAACGCCCTGATCCGGGAGATCAAGCGATCTCTGCGAGAACTGATGCTGGGATTACGGGGCGAGCTGACCATCACCCAGGAAATGGAGCGCCTGGATCATGCCATCTTCTACGACCATGTACCGGGTGCCTGGGCCAGCCTTGCCTATCCTAGCATGCTGGGTCTGCAAGCCTGGTTCGCGGACCTGCTGCACCGCCTCAAGGAGCTGGCCGGCTGGCTGAATGACTTCAAGCTGCCCTGCGCCATTTGGCTGGGAGGACTCTTCAATCCGCAGAGCTTCCTCACCGCCATCATGCAGGAAAGTGCGCGGAAGCATGACCTGCCGCTGGACAGAATGCTAATCAGTTGCGATGTCACCAAGAAGCAAAAGGACGATGTCACGTGAGTCAAAAATATAAAATTTCTTAAAGTTTGTAAAGTTTGAAATATAAAAACGAAGGAAACCTAAATCATTTAAATTTAAATCCCTTGCCATCTTCCAGGCTGCCTCCCATGGAGGGTGCCTTTGTTCATGACCTGTACATGGACGGAGCTAGCTGGGACTGCCAGCTCAACTCCATTGTGGCCCTGCGACCCAAGGAGATGCTCTGCGCCATGCCCGTCATCTACATCAAGTCCATTGTCCAGGAGAAGCAGGAGCTGCAGCGTGTCTACGAGTGTCCTCTGTACAAGACAAGGTGGGTGGGATTCTCCTCTCACATTTGGTATTTAATATTTGTCAACTAACTTCGTCCTGTGTCCTTTTAGGTCTCGTGGCAACACCTACGTTTGGACTTTTAATCTGAAGACCCGAGAACGCCCTTCGAAGTGGATTTTAGGCGGAGTAGCACTTCTACTGCAACCATAAATATTGTGTATTTTAATTGATATATATTCTTAGAATTTAAATAAATACTATCAGTAAATCTGGTTTATTAAATAGATTTCGCATCACCATTATCGCAAAAACATCGTCATTGATGGAAGGTCAAGCCGCGAGGAAACGCTTCGTCACGCAGTTCCCCGATATACCCATGAATGTATGACTAATCAATTAGTAGATATTTATAACTTCCAGCACACCGACTGACGCGGCATTCGCAGAGCGCAACTCACGTGAACCTGGCGAAATTGTGACGAAACGGAATATATATGTAGCTTATCTAATACTGGGGGAATCATGTGCAGAACCGGTTGCCTGTTGTCAAGCAAAGTAAGTCACGCACCAGAGAGGTGAAAATAAGTTTCTAAAATTCTTCAGAATGAGTTCGAGAAATTCTTCGTTCATTATCATATATACAACGAGGAACGTGGGTGTATTCACAGTGCAGTTTTCACTGGTTTATTCTAGTTTTTCTTTTAAAAAGAAATTCTAATTTATATATTAGATTTATTCCTTTAGAATTGGTGGCATTATTCCCAAATTATTTGTTTAATTACTCCGAAATCTGACTAATCTACAGACCTAATTATTGTTTAAAGTCAACTTCCTCTACTTGATTTTCTTTTTTTAATGGCGTACTCTAGTTTTTAAATCTAATAATAGACAAATAAATATATGCTTTTACATAATACTTTAGTTTATCAAAATTTGGGAAGTAGTCTTGCTTTCTCTCTTGGCCTTCAGGAAGTGATCTGAAGCTTTTGTAATACTTTAAGGCCATGTTCCTGATACTCCTGCTTGGATATCCAAAAGCCGTCGCGGTCCTTAGCCACCTCGGCCAGAACTGCACCACCAATGAACACCATCTCCTTGCGTCGTGGCGGATCCTCAATGCGTATTTTGAATTTCGGCAGCTTTTCCGAATCGTTCTTGAGTACTCGCTCCAAATACAACTGCTTGATCTCTCGCTCCAGACGACTAGGCAGCCCAGGGAACATGGTTGAGCCACCGGACAACACAATGTGTCTGTAGAGCTCTGAACGGATATCGATATCCGCCGACTGGATGGTGTTAAAGACAAGTTCCGCAATGCCCGGGCCCTCGACGTTGACTAAATGTGGCTGAAACAGAGCTTCCGGTGCCTCAAATCGTTCACCACCCACCCTGATCACACGACCATCAGGCAGAGTGTATGACTCCACCAGGACCGTGGTCTCCAGTGCCAGGCGCTGCTCCATCTCGATATCGTAGCCGATGTAGCAGAGCTTCTCCTTCAGAATGCGCACAGTTTCGAAGTCGGCCGAGTGGTTAAAAGCATAGCCACGCCGCAACAATAGCTTCGTCAGGTAGTGAGTGATATCGCGACCTGCAATGTCCAAACGCCGCGTCAGGTGGGGCAGGGAATACTCCTGGTAGACGGGACATATGTGGGTCACACCATCGCCAGAGTCAATCACAACCCCCGAGACCAAGCCTTGAGCGTATAATGTCAGCACGGCCTGGATGGCAATGTAGGCGGAGTCAAAGCCGTACTTTTCGAACATCACCTCGATCATTTTCTCGCGATTCTTGATGGGATTCATCGGCGGCTCTGTCAGCAGGATCTTTGAGTTCATCAGATCGATATCCATCTTTTTGGGCCCGAATGTGTAGTCCCACACGTGGCACATGTCCTCCCAGTTGCGAACCACACCCTTATCCATAGGATAGGTTAACTCCAGCAGGGAGCGCAGCTGTGTGGCTTCTTCGCCGACTATCACATCGTCAATATGTAAATCCTTGACTGCCTTGTCGTCGATTCTGTTTCCCGCCCGGATAACGGGCCGTCCCACCATCGAAGGAAAGACAAAGGCGGGAAAATTACTGCCGGCATATCCGCACTTGATGAACCCTGACCCATTGTCACAGACGATGACATTGCGACCCTTGCTGTCCATGTCTGCAAAACTCGGACTGGAGCTTATGCTCCTTCTTCCGTTCTATCTTCGTGTCGATGAGTGTTGTAGTGTTGCTTTAGTAATTTGCCAAATTATTTTTCATTTTGTTATTTGTAAAATAAATGAAGTTTATACCAAAAATGTAAATAGGGTTACTATGAAGCAAAACTTGCATGATGTCGACTATATTTTGTTGTCTCATTGTGACGTCTCCTATTAAATTTATTTAAAAATAGATTAACAATGAGGTTCAATAGACAGCGTCTAGAAAAAACTCAGTCTACATTTAGAATGGAATATTTCAGTGACGACATTGCAATTATATATTTGAAATATTCCAGAGAGCAGACTTGAATAATTCCATTTAAAATAGTACTTTTGTTGAGATAACTAAATCGTCTTCATGAAACTTGAAAACCAAATTACGAAATATTCCCGCTGATAAGGAGTAACGACTTACCAAAGTCCAGGAAAACGCTAGACGATTGGAATTTATATATATACAATGTTTGGTTTTATAAAGTTCATTAAGCTCAATTATGAACTATAAATAATTTTAAAGATATTTCTTGCCCATTTAGATTACATTATATTATTTCCCTGGAATATGGATTAATTTATGGAACTTAATAAATCATTGTATGAAATATTTTCCACTTAAGAGTATACTTTTTATAGACATAAGTAGAATTTTTTTGATACATTTAATAATATACATATGTCTTTAATATAAGCTATAAATATAGACTAATATTTCTCTTAAATGTTGCTAATTTCTTTGTAGTTTAGGGAGCATTTAGTTCAGAGAATATTCCGACACATCTGTAAACTATTCCCCCTTCGATTTACTGGGAAACTAAACTAGACCTCAACCGACAGTGTGTTTTTATAGAAATACCTCAACACGTCGAGTATTTCTTGATCGGCAGACCGGCATGTTCCGTCTGCCATCCGGTGACTTTGACCACCAGCTGCCCACGTGCACGCAAAATCGCCAGACTGACGCAATCGGCAGACCGATTCCAGCTTACTTGCTCCGCTCTCCGCCGATCGCCATGAGGCCCCTACCACAGGGCAATCACGTGAATAGCTAATAATGTTAGCTTAACATATTCGTAATTGTTAGTGGAATCAATGAAAGTCTTACGCGCCGCCGGAACCCGAGCCCGCTCTGCGTCTGGATGATTAGCTGCTTGGGGTGATAAGGTGTTGTTGCTGGCATTTGCCTTTAGGTTTCGCGGAAAGGTGACACACACCACCCGGCGAACGACACCACCCGCCAGGGGAAAGTTACTGACTAGCGTATATAAAATCGTGGGGGCTCGTCACCGGGTCCACACGACGGCTGCGTGATCTGGCTGATATAGTACTTAGTGGAACCCGCTAAGCAACTGTTAACGAGCTTAGCCCCCAACGAATAGGGTTTATTGACTGACACTTAGTTGTAGTACGTCTATATATGCATTTGTTGACATTTTCCTTTGACGTCATAGCGGAGGAGCCTTTAACCTTAGTCCCCTGGAATATGGACACCCGAACTTGTTCATAAATTGGGGTTTTTTCTTTCCTATAAACTGTCACACCGAGAAATATTTTTAGCCTTACCTCGAGAACTCAGAAATTAAATTTACAAATCAAATTAGCTTGATAAGCCTCAAGTGGAAATTGTATTTTTTTTATAGCGACTTAATTTTCTACTTGAATATATACTCGTTTATTTCTACAGCTTTCGGTTTTTTTTCATATAAAACACAATTTAGATATTAATAAACTTTTTAAATATTTGTTTTTATAATTTTCCTCAGTGTGTGACAGTGCTCCAACATGAGAAGAGCCCGTTACCTAATTGTTTCACCAAATGTTTGCCTTCGTTTTTATGTGCGAAATATATGGCTGTCTGGGTCTGTATGCCCAACTCTCGCACCGGGAGTATTCCCCGGCCACGAAGGCTACACGTGACAGCGAATGGTGGGAGCTGCTCAAGCCACCTCCACACAACCCCCCGTGGGGCGCTCCTCAAGATCAGGGCGATTCAACTTGGCGGTGGGCTTTGCACATAGATAAAAAAAGCGCCCGTTGCCCCGACAGCGAAATCGGCCCTCGAACCAGACAATTCCAATAGAAGTCGGAACGGACGCTATCGCCAGGCGGCAGCAGCGGACGCCGACGTCGACGCCTCGTCCGGCGGAAAAGTATTTAAGCGAGAAATGATTGGGTATGACAAATCAGAAGTGAAATAAGTGAGCAACAGCAAGCAACAGGCTGCTAGCCGCAAAAAAAAGCACTAAAGAGACGTCTTTGAAATAGCTCAAGGTAAGAGGAAAGGGAATTTTAATTCACAAAAAATATTTGGCACACTTTGGCTTGCCAAGAAATATAGTAAATTTATGTGACCGGTGATCACGCTCAGTCAACGTGAACTAACCCCCAGTTCCGGTTACGTTTGCAGAATCCGAGACACGTCGAAGAAATCGCAGCAATGGCCACCGCATCCGCTCATCTGCCCATCCAGAAGCGCCAGTCGTACGCGCACAACGGCGAGCCCGGCTGCCAAGGACTAGAGGAGGTAAACCGCATGTTCCGTAACTTCTGGGACCCGACGGCCTACTGGGTGTGCGATAAGCAGGGAACCCGCGCCCGCCTCCAGCGTTGTCCGCAGTCGCAGCTGTACTCCGAGGAGCTGGGCCGCTGCATTCCCTACACAGACTGGGCCTGGACGGAGCCCAAGGAGCCGCCAAGCCGGCCCAAGAACAGCCAGTCGGTGTCGACCAAACAGTGATACTTAGCTATTAATTTATATCCTACTCCCTAAGACACAAACAACCTCAATAGGCTTACGTTTTATGTTTACAAAATACCTTTATTTTTTAAATGAAAATAAGAACAATATCAGTACAAAAATGAAGAGTTGCTCGTGTTCAACAATTTGAGGGCATTGTTTACTTTTTAATCTTAACTACATGGGGAATGCACGCTTCCGGCAGGACTAAAGAAAATGGAATGTATCGAGTGCTGAAGCGAAACAAAATTATATGCGATGCATATAAAGCGCTGCCTGCCCTTTGGAGGATGGAGGGATCATCCGAGGAGCTGCTATGCTTCCCGGCTAGTCAGTACATTTAGCTACGTATTTGGACTAATGACTGAAGTTTTGGGAATGTTAAACCAGTTACTATAATGGATATCCCCCGAAAATATAGCTGAGATACTGGAGGAAAAAAAGGAGCATAGGATAGATAATAGAATAACCGAATCTCGCGTTTGGGAATATCCCACGTTAATCTTCTGTCTTAGAGCTCCACGTTGACGCCCTGCTTATTGATCACCTTGAGCTTCTCCTTCTTCGGCGGCTGGGTGTCCGAAGGAAGGGGCTCCTCCACAGGGGCTGGCTTTTCGGGCACTGTGCGCTTGGTGGTTGTTGTAGTCGGCTTTGGCGTCGTGGTAGCCGGCTTGGGCGTAGTTGTAGCCGGCTTTGGCGTTGTTGTAGCCGGCTTGGGCGTTGTGGTCGTCGTAGTTGTTGTTGTTGTTGTTGGAGGTTTAGTTGCTGGTGGCTTGGTTGTTGGTGGCTTAGTCGTAGTGGTGGTGGTTGGCTTTTGGGTAGTCGTTGTTGTAGGTTTTGGTGTGGTGCTGGGCTTTGGCGTCGTTGTGGTGGCTGCCGCCTTGGGCTTCGGCGTGGTTGTTGCGCTCGGTGGTGGTGCACCAATAGAAGCCTCCAGACCATCACCCTCGACGCGAACGTTGCGCACCTTGAGCGTGGGCTGTTTGGACTTTGGCGACTTCACGCGCGCCACATACTGGTTGACGGGCGAGCCCAGGAAAAGGAAGTCCTGGAACTCCAGTACGTGCGACACAGAGGCGGTCGTCTTATCGAAGCCGTGCAGGGAGCCTACAATGTTGCCGTTCCAGTCCACGCGTACCACGGTGGTGCGCTTGGGGGCCAGCACAGTAATGCTCTCCATGTGGCCCACGAAGTGAACGAAGCGCTGCGAGAACTTGTTCGGATAGACGCTGTTCAGGTAGCGGAAGGGCAGCTCGAACAGGGCCAGCATACGGGCCAAAAACAAACGCACGCTGGGGAAGCGCGTGAACATCGTGAAACCGTTGGGGTGTTCGCTATCGGTGCTGAGGACCAGCGGAACCCAGATTCCATCGGCGTCGGGAGTTAGGTTGTCGGGCAATCCAGGCAATCCATCTACGAACACCTCGCTCTGGCCGGCCTTAGCTCCCTTCAGATGGTACTTGGTCAAGCGCAAGGCGCCCGTCTCGGCAACCACAAGGAAGTCCTCGTTGGGGCTGATAACCACTCCGTTAGCAAAGACCAGTTCGTCCAGCAGCACCTGGCTCACATTCTTCGAGCGGTCGTATTTGAAAAGACTGAAAGGGAGAAGAGAAGAAGAAAGCACGGACCGTTAGAGTGACCATTAGACCCGTTGAACCCGAAACCGGTTTTGCATTCGTATTACAGTCCAGCGTCTGTAATTTGAAACACGTCGTTGGCGTTAAGATAATCTTTTGGTGAAGGGAATTGATTAAGTGGAACTAATATATCCCCCTAAATCGACTTTAAAATTAAATAAAATTCGAAGGAAAGGAAAATATTTGTTGTAAAATAAACTAAAATAAAAATAACTTAAATTCCGCTAAAGTATTTAAGAAAATATTTAAATATTGTCATAATATAACTTATTCTTAACAGAACCTTCGCATTCATTCTTTAAATCTTTTAAGCTTTTAGCGTATCAATTGAAATCTATCAAATCAAATTCATAATATAAACTGCTGTATCTAAGAAATAATGATAAATGGCAGACTTCAAGATATAAAAGTTTGGCTTAATGAAGCTCTGCTGGCTAAGTTAGAAAGCTTTCGTTATAATTCGCGATGAACTCACCGGCCCGAGGGGTTAGTAAAGCTGACAAAGACCAGATCTTCGATGGTGAAGTCCGAAGAGGAGTCCGTCCAGTAGATGTCTCCCTGTTTGCTGACCGTCACACCGTTGAAAATCTTGGCGGGGCGATTGATGGACTTGCCGGCAAGCTCCTGGGCCGGGGACACTAGCAAAGTCTTTTTGTTCGTTCCCAGGTCGACCTGCCACAGGCCGTAGTAGGCGTCGGCGATGATGAGGTTGTTGCCCTGCGTATCAAAGGCCAGTCCCAGAGGGCGGCCGCACCTCGATTCCTCATAAATGTCCTCTGAAAAGGGGAGGAATTGCTAACTGATAAACTCTTTTTTGGTAACCCAAATACTTACCACAGGGCTGGCCGATCTTGGTGACATGCGTGACATGGTTGGTGGTTAGCTTGATGACCTCACCGCCATGGATGCCGGTATAGATCTCGTTGTTTCGAGCTATCAGGCATTCGGGGCCGTACACACGCCCCTCCAGCAGTCGCTCGGCGCCTTCCAGGTGAAAGTTCGGCTCCAAAGCGCCCTTCAGCTCCTTGGGCGGTGTCACACTGGGTGGGCCGGGAATTTGACGGGAGATTAGAACGCTTATTACGTCAATCCTAGCCGTACTACTTACATGTACTCCTTGAAGGGGAAGGTAGTGCGCGGCGGCAGGCCGGGCAGCAATATGACAATGAGGAAAAATACCATGAAGTTCATGATCCTCAGACCCAGCCCGTACAGAAGGCCCATGATTGCTTCGATCTGTGTCCGCCGATCACAAAATATAGACCAAAAGAAACGCCTTTCAAGCAATATCACCGAGAAAAAGCGACACGACGGCAAAGTTCAACCAGAAAACACAAAAGTCATCATCGGTGCCGGCAGAGCTGGGCAAAATATCGCTATCGCTATCGATACAACAATCGAAGTGGCATAGATAAAAATAATTTGTAAATTTGCTTTTAATACAGATTTAATATAAGCACTTAATAATTTATGAATAATAATGATTATCTAATATTAAATATAAGCGGTTTTAAATGAAAAAGTACATATTTATAACAAGTTGTTCTTCTTTAAAACCCAATGGTATTTTAACGTTATTTGGCAACGGTCACTCGGCCGCTGCTGGTGTGTTTGTTTTGAGATTTCTTCACAACGTCGCAGTTTTGAAAATGAGTGATAATAACAACACGGCTGGCAGCAAGGACGACGCCTTCAGCATGGACCACGACCAGGAGCTGACCAGCAAACACTACTCGCGTTGCAGCAGCGCGGGAAGCACCCACACGCCCAACTCCTCGGCGCACAATTCAGGTAAATACATATGCATGCGGAGCTGTCACGCTGACTAGGAGTGTTGGTGGAGTGGGACGGAGTGGGGGTCAGCTGATAAAGCTGGCATTGAATTTCTCAGTTTATCAGCAGCAGCGTTTTATTACATTTGTGCTCTGTCTCACGCTCCCGCAGACGACGACGACGACAGCGGTGGCGATGCCCGAAACTCGGCAGCGGCCAACTCGACGCTGAGCTACAAGGAGCGACGACGGGAGGCGCACACGCAGGCGGAGCAGAAGCGGCGGGACGCCATCAAGAAGGGATACGACAGCCTGCAGGAGCTGGTGCCACGCTGCCAGCCCAACGACTCTTCCGGTTACAAGCTAAGCAAGGCTCTCATCCTCCAGAAGTCCATCGAGTACATTGGCTACCTCAACCAGCAGAAGCTCAAGCAGGAAGACGAGGGATCGGCGCTGCAGAAGGAGGTGACAGCGCTGCGGATTATTAAAAACGGCTACGAGAATATGCTGCAGCACCAGCAGGCGAATCCCGGGCCGGAGGAAGCTCGCCTCACCGATGAGGCCAAGTTCCAAGTGGTTAGTATTTGGTTTAACTGTCAAAATTTCGCTCTAAAAACGGCTTCTGCTTTCCCCAGTTCCAGGCCATCATGGAGGAAATGTTTGAGACATTCCAACACATACCCATGGACAACTTCAAGCAGCTCACCACCGGCATTATTCCCTGGCTGGAGGAGCACTGCAAGCCGCACATTCTGCGCAACATCCTCAGTCGTACGCTGCAGCAGATGGCCCAAGAGGCCCAGGAGAAGCAGCAGCAGGCCATGATGGAGCAGGAGACTGGCGAGGGCTTCAGTTGATCGCGCGATGGTGGGTTTTGGGTTCATTCATTCGTTATTTTATAGGTTCTTTCGTTTTCGTTTCGTTTACTGCGTACAAAAACATTAAATGCGTCATTTAAATAGTTGTAAAAGCTGAAAGATTGCTACATTTTTGGCTTAATACTAGGTTAGATTAGATAAAAAACTACATTTTGCTACTCTGAGCTAAGTGTCTCCGCCAGGGAAGCCTTTGTGTTGGTACCACACAGCATCTTCAGCAGTTCATTTAGCACGTTTCGGGTGTATGGTTTAAAGCGACTCACTCGGGTTTCTGTCACGTCTAGTGAAGTCAACAGCTCTTCGAAGAACTCTTCCAGGCGTTGCTCACCCCAAACATGCCGTGCTTCGTGTCGAAGTTTGTGCACACCCGATGTCAGGGCGTAGATCAGTCCTTCGTAGAAGTTCTCTTCGTCGATACGGGCAGTGAGCTTGGCGCTGGCCAGCAACACCGCTGGCAGATCGCAGCGGAACTCGTGCGACCGAACAAAGCAAGTGGCAGCCAATTGACGCACTTGGTCGCATTTATGACGCAGGAGCCTCCAGCTTAGGCGACGAAAACGAAGTAGCAAGGGACTAGGAGCCCCGCCGCCAGAGGTGCGCAAGTGCTCCACCTTGGACAGGAAGGCCAGGAACAGAATAATCGATGAGGTAACCTCCTGACGGTCACAGCACTCCAACATATGCTCGCAGGCCTTAGGCAAGAGGCAGCCCAACTCATCGTAGTCCAATTCGCTGGGTTCCCAAGTAGGACGCGTCTCAAACTCCGTGGCCTGCCGCTGACCGACCAGCTTGCCAAGACTGGCGCCAAACAGCTGAAGCGCTGCATTTGAGATAGTCCACTCGCCGTTGTCGATGTGTTCCATAGCCACCAAGAGAATCTCATTATAGTATTTGCTCATTACCGGCCTTAATTCCGTGTCGCGCACCAAAACGCAGAGGTAGTGCAGCACCAGGGCTTCCCAGCGATCATGATTGCTAGTGTCCAGGGGCGTATTTTCCACCGGACGCTTTTCATTTAGCCTCTTAAGTATCTGCTGCACCGCTCGGTGCAAGATTAGACGCTGTCGCGGATTGTCGTTCTTGAGGACGTGTAGAAACATGATGGCAAAGCCAGCTCCACGCCTCGTGGTGCTCACCTGCCGACTCTCTGTCAACAGTTCTCGTTCCAGGCAATCATGAAGCATCTGGAAGCCGGCATCGTGGCTCTCCAAGCAGCTGGTAATTCCACGGGTGAGTCTGCCTATGCTTAGACCGGCAGCCTCAATGGCACCCTTGTGTCTGCATAAAGTCAATACCGACACGTTGATATCCAGACTGCGCCGCAGGGCTTCGATGTTCACATTGGCAGTAGATTGCAGCAGGGAACAGCCAATGCTGGTAGCTAGATCGCAACAGCCCTGCAAGGGATTAAAAGATTACTCTTAGTTTCTTAAAAAATCAACGATTTCGCAAAACTCACCTTTAAAGTTAGCCAGAAACTCATCAGCAAATATTTCCGCGACGCCTCTGCACATTCTCCTGACTTAAAGGAGGTCTCACTGACTAGCAGATGCAGACTCTCGTCCATGTCCTGGAAGCTGGCTGCGGTGGCAGCCATATCATCCTGCCGTCGGGCATTTGCCAAATTGAGAAACTTCAAGATGCCGCTAAGAATGCGCTCTAGCAGCGGCAATAAATCCTCTAGAGGCGTTTCCACCCCTGGCACTCCTGACCGCACCACCTCGTCCAGTCCACGAAGGTAACCAAAGAGATGTCCTCCAGCCTTGGCCGCCAATAGAGGATCCTCCATGTATGATTGCACTTTTTCCCTTAACCTCGTGAGGCATTCGTCAAACAATTTCTTGGCTGAATCCTTTTTTACCACGGCCAACTGAGCGTAGAGTGACACGAGCGAACATTCATCCACATCAGAGTTGAGACACAGGCTGAGACAGCGCTCTACACACTGCTCGGTATCCACCTGCCCCAACTGAATTAGCAGGGAGACCGTCAACTCCAAGGCATCGTCGAAGCCCTGAGGATCGTTGAGAGTATCAAAAAGCTGCTTGGTCACCACCTGAGGCCGAAAGACGCCAACCTCCAGAAGGAACGCACCCATCCGTTGGTTCTGCTGGGTGCTGCACATCTTGGCATTCTTGGCTACGTTTTCTGCGTACAAAGACCTGTTTAGGATCTCCAACAGTTTCAATGCAAAGATCTTAGGCTGATAGACCTCGCTTTTGATGTCGCGCTCAATAAGTTCCTGCAAGTGCGAGAAGAATCGCTTGATGTTCACCGACAGGCCATCGCCTCCCGTCTTGAGCGCCCTGTGGAAATGCTTGGCAGTGTGGTTGATGATCGTAGGCATCTTGCCGAGCATCGTGTTCCGAAACTCCGAACTCTCTACGCCGCGATGCCGATCGACGAAGCTGTGAAAGAACTCCAGGCAGTCCTCGACCGCAAAGTTGGCCAGATTGTCGACCAAAAAGCGGAACACCAGCAGCTGGGCCTCAGTTTCCAATTGACTGCAGTTGGTTAGCAGCTCTGTACTAATTTTGAAGAAGTGCAGCTTGGAAGCTGCATAGATCTCCTTTGCAAACATGCTAAAGATCAGGATAAGGCGCAACTGATCCGCCGGCGACCTTAAATCTTCGGAGCAGGCCAGAAACTCAACGATCTGCGGGTTGGCTTGGAGCAGTTCAAACAATACATCGCGCTGCTGGATGCGGAGAAACCATTGCGAGTGAAAATTCTGAATCTCGGCAACGCTGCCGCTGACCAACAGCTCCACACTGGCTGCGAGTAGTGCTGGTGAACGCTGGTTGCTCAGGCTCTTCACCGGATACTGGCTGGCTGCCCTCAAACCCTTGTAGCTCAGGCTGAGACGCAGACCGTTGAAAAACTCCGCCTCGCTCTGGTTGGTGGTTGCCAGAAGCTCCGGCAACGGGTGCGAGTTGAGGATGCCGCTCAACAGGTAGTACTTGTTGCGATTAGTCCAAGGCCAGAACTCGGCGATCAGCCGGAAGTAGGAAAAGGCCCGTTCCTTCTGCTTACAGCAGTGATTGTAGAGCGTTAGCGCCTCCTCGCGGGATCCCGTCTGGTTCTGACGCTGAAGGCAGTGGTAGAAATGCCCCAGTCGCAGCGCTAGCAGTTCTAGTCGGGGAAACTTCTTCACCAAGAGATTTGTTGCCTTGAGTACGGCCATCAAACTGGGGCTGTTCATTCTCAGCGCTTCAATTACGGCAGTCGTGCACTTCTCCTCTAGCAGGTCAGCATCCAGTTGCTTCCAGTGGTCTGTGAGCAGTACGGACTGGAGCATGAGAAAAGCACTGGGCTGTTCGAAAGTCAACCGTTTTGGGAGATCCCCGAAGTGGGTGTCATTTAGCTCATACTTGTGAACTATGTGGTAGTACACACGGAAGCTGACGTTCAGGGCGGCTTGGTTGGCGCCGCCGCACGTGTCTCCCTGCATAGCCTCTGCCTCCTCCTCCTCCGCCCGAATTCGCTGTGCCAGCTGCAGGGCGGCGTCCTCCGGCAGGACATCTCCTAGGCTCTGGAATACCGAAAAAGCTATTAGATCTGGGAAGAATGAAGCGATATAGCTCACCTGCAGATAGGACAGACAGTCGCTGTGGCCGATTTTTGGGGGTTTTCCGCCAGACACCGACATGCCCAACAGTTTTCGTGAAAACAGTGTTACCGGTAAGTGGGAATGGGCTAGATGTGCAAAAACATCGATGAAAATTTTCGAAATCATCGATGTTTTTTTTCGACCATCGATGTTTTTGTGCCGTTACTATTAAGAGGAAAACCGAGAAAAAGGTACGAAAAAATAACAGTTATTTGTTTTATTTTTAAATTATATTAATAAATTTATTATTTTGTAGTAATAGAACACTGTTGGTGACGATTGATAGTGCAAACATAAGGGCGAAGTCAAAAACACTACAGCACGATCTGAAACAATTATAATGCTAAGGCAGAATGAGGAAACGATCAACGAGCCGGAAGTCTGCGAAGCGTTACAGTATTGGAAGGTAAGATTCAAAATTAATGTATATTATTTATATTTATGTAAAAACATGCTATACGGGGGTGCCACAGAAATCGCTTCCGCTAAATTTCACTTCAATTTCATTCCGCGGAGCCACAGGCAATCCGCGGAAGTATTTTGCGCTGAATGAATCAGCGCTCAATCAGCGCTAAATCCGCTAAAGTGTAGTGCTGCCAGCTCGTTTGTTTCTGTTTTTCGAAGTCAGGGTCAGCGATGCCAACTTTTATTGTTAAAAATTCACTTAAGGGAAATTAATAAAATATATATGAAACCGCTTTTGTTTTCGTTAAAATAAACATTAAAAAAAATCAGTCTTTAAAAGTAACATAAGTTTTACTCCACAATTATTTTAATATTTGTGCAATATGTGAAAACATTTGTCGGACATTTTACGTCTGCCATGTGGCATCGCCTTAAAATAGTCATCAGCTGTGCAGTGTTGATTATAACAACAAAGCAAATAAGAAGAAGAAAGCGCACTCAAAATGTAAGTAAATTTGATTTTATTTTTAAATATTTATACATTTTGTGCCTTTCTAAGGGGAAAACATCGCATCGGAAGCGCATCTTAGTATTTTCCTCTGCATATTCTCCCTTCTCATTTCCTTCCGCCGGAGCTCTTCGATTGCTAAAAGCCTAGCTAATGGCATTTTAGTTTAAATTCAATTTATTTTTATTTTTAATATTCGCTCAAAGTAATTATGTGTGTATGTTGATATTTTTGCCAAAATTTGTTTACATGAACATGTGTTTAATTGAACAGTTAATTGCAGCGCGAAAAGTGTTGCCAGACATGGTGAAACTAATGGCTGA
>VNJQ01000860.1:0-78506 GCA_008042515.1 Drosophila truncata | reverse complement strand
CTGTCTGTCCGTCTGTCTGTTTCTACGCAAACTAGTCTCTCAGTTTTAAAGCTATCGACTTGAAACTTTGCACACACCCTTCTTTCCTTTGCACGCAGTATATAAGTCGGAACGGCCGGGATCGGCCGACTATATCCTATAGCTGCCATATAACTGATTGATCGGAAATGGTATAACTTCGGTGTTTTTAGAGTTAGAGAATTCAGATTTTGTACGAATGCTATTGTTGGCAACATAATACGACATATCAAATTTCATAAGGATCGGCCGACTATATCCTATAGCTGCCATATAACTGATTGATCGGAAAAGCTATAACTTCGCTGTTTCTCAACATATTTTCATCAAACTTTAAATTTGGCCACTTAATATTATTCCGGAGTTTTGATTTAAATTTCATGAAAATCGGACGATTATATTCTGATGCTGCCATAGGAACATCACCGAAATAATAGAAAAAATCATAACTCGGTTGTTTCTTAACATATTTTCATCAAATTTGAGATTCGGGCATTTAAAGTTATTTTAGAATTTCGTTTTTAATAACATAGCTCAATTGTAATCTGCAAGGGTATATAAACTTCGGTAAGCCGAAGTTAGCTTCCTTTCTTGTAATATATTAAATGGTGTTTAAATGAATTATCATTTAAACCCATGACTTATGTTTAAAAAAGGCTATTACTTTTCCACAGTTTTTGTTAAACAATCTACCGTAATGTAGTGTCTGTTTTATCTTGTCAGGGACAACACACTTCAACTCCCTGGAAATTGAAAACCACTAACGAGTTCATTCTCAGCCAACCGAAGTTGTCAAACCATCTCAAACATCTAATTAGGCTGCATCGTGAAGTGCAGAGAAACTGAAATAGATAGTTCTTCATGCATATAGATACGTTCATATATACGGACAAAAGGTGGGATGCAATGTGACAAAAGAGATGAGAGTTTGTTAGGCGACACATACAGACTTCGAGGTAACATTTTCGTTTCTGGCAACGCTGCGTATGCGTAATTGATGTTGCAGGTGCTTGCTCAACTGCTAAACGAAATGCTAATGCGGTAAGCTAAATGCAAAAACCATTTTAATTAGCACGAAAATCATTGTAACTCGTTAACGCTGCTGCGGCTGCCATGGCAGTAAAGGCATGCCAGGTAACTTGCCACCATCCGATCCACCATCCCATAGACAAAGAGCCAAAGAAAAACAACTACACATGGCCTCGTCCCGGCAAAAAGGAGTCGAACATGGTCATGATAGCAGAGATGCCAGAAAATCTGGCCAAAAAAAGACATATGAGACTTCCGGGCATTTAGTGAAGGGAGAAGGTATCACTTTTAAACTTAATTAGCGCGAGCGAGTGCAGCGGAACATTTGTATTTGAATTTGTGCCTATTATTCGAGAATGCGAACTGTCATTTTTAATATTATGAAATTAGCAAATTGGTAATTTTTCCATTTTACATTAGATATTATTTTCGGGCTTAAATAATAGCAGATATGGTTGAAACCCCGTCCAAAAATTGACAGCTCTAGCTCCAGGGCATTCTGCGGAGGGAAAAGGTATCATTTTATCAGCCTAATTAGGGCACCAGAGTGATTTTTAGCTTTTATAATGCTTTATATGTAGTTATTGCTGGAAAAATGAAATACAAAAATTGCCAGGCATATTATTTTTTATTTTATACAAAAAGAGGAAGGTTCAATATATTCTTGTGCTTAAAACAAAATATGATTAAATAATTAAATTAAGTAGAAGGCTCGTTTCATACTTTGCCATCACTGGTTTGCTGGTAGAAAAAGCGGATAGCGAACTCTTTGCATTTTCTCCCAGTTTCCCACATTCTTCCGAGGCACCGGACAGAGGCTGCTGATGAAGAGATAATATTGTGATCACGTTCGGCAACCTGCGGAAATGCAAATACTCCACTGCTCCCTTTTGCCGGCTGGGCCAAGCCGTGTATGTAAGGCGAGTGGCGCTAATGAAACGTTCATTAATCATACGCCACTTGGCAGCGCCGGGCTGCTGGCTCAGCCTCGAAATTATTTTGGATATGGGGCCAGGGATCAAGTTAGTTAGCAGAGCCGGCACAACGTAACCGGGAATGTGCCTTCAAATCTGACAATGCCAAGTGCCAACTGCCAACACGAGGGACACACACACAGAGACGTGAGCTGGGAGCTTTTAGCTGCAGTGCAAGAAATTTATCGACAAAAAGCTAATCATTATTATAATCAATAAATTTAAGGACTTTATTATTTAATTTACTCAATTGGTAAGCCATTTTATTTTATTCTATAGTTGTTTAATTAGATTATTACAAATATTAATTACAAATATTGGCTTCAGAAAAATATAATATTGAATTATTGAAATTTACCTTAATTTTCTGAGTGCACTTGACAGTGTTACGTGTGTATGTGTGCAAGAGTATGAGTGTCCCAGGTAGTTAGTTAATTAATATTCCCGTTGCCGCACGTTTCATGTTTGCATTAATTTGGCAGGTAACTTGTCAACATTGTTGTTGTTGCCCAGCGCTGTTGGCCCCTTGGCCTGATGAGGATGTCGGCTGTCGGCTGTAGGATGTAGGTTGTAGGTTGTAGGATATAGGATGTAGGATGTAGGATGTCGGCGATGGCGGGCTTTGTCTAACAAGCTGCTCACAGATACACCCGCAGACAGGCAGACGGAGGAGTAGATATTCGCACAGTCAAGGGGGCACGCGCACACACACTTGCCGGGCTGCTAACTGTATGTTCCCGGCTTGTAATTAGCAAAGATCGAAGTGATTTAATTACTTGGGCAAACTTTTAACATTGCCTACATGGCATACAAAAACTTGACTGCGTAATCAGGCCGAAAAGACGTTTGCCGAGCTGTTATCGATATCGGTGGATGTTGCGTCATGTTTACCCGGCTTATAATCAGATGTGGTATTCTTATCACTGATGCGAAATGAATGTAATTAGAGTTTGCCAATTGCCGCCGACGCCACGGCCTAATAACCCTCTAATTAGGCAGTTGGCCAGGCTAACTCTGCATCCCCCTGAAAGGTACTTCTTGTGCTTCTCGGGGGTTGATGCCAAACTCCTCTAGACTTTTGGATAAGGAATCCCGGCTGTCAACTTGTGGTTTTTCCAAGAATTTATATCTAATTTCGTGAAGTAGGGAGAACAGTAGTTGTATATACATATGATAAATATTTTACAAAAATAAAAAAATTTACAGCACTTCAGATATTTCGTATATACGCAGTTACAGACAGCCCGACACATGTAAATAGCAGCTAATCAGGCTTATTTGTTCTGTCTGTGTTAGCTGGTCTGACTTTCTGCCAAACTGACTTTTATTAAAAGCGACAAAAACACGGCTAACGATTGCGCATACGCCGCGTATGCCGCATGCCGCATATGCCGCACCGACACCAACACCCGCAACCGAATCCAAACCCCAATCCTGTCGCGTTGCTCAGCGAGTGTTACGCCGTGCTTTGCGGCTTCACATGTACAAGTAATCTAATTAGTTTTATGCTAATTAGCACGCGGCTTTAATTTAATAAATTATTATAGCGCATTATTTGGCCAAAACTACACGCACTTCGGTCGCTAGAAGGGGACAGACATAGAATGTTTACGGCTCGACTGATTTGCGTTGTCATTTCGCAAATCGCTGGGCAAAACCAAAGATTAGAATAGTTAAAGCTGTTTAATGCCGAAAATAACAGATGTCGGAAATCACAAAAAATTCAAATTTGCACCGAAAGTTGTTCCACCTAAATTCCATTGCAATAATGGAAATTACACTCCTTTAAATAAAAAACTGAATCTTTCAACATTTCTAGTTAATTTAATTAAAACATTGGCTTTTAGTTATTATTAAGGTGCGCTGATCAAGCTTGAAAGCCGGCGAAAGGACGTTGATTTTGTAACTTCCAAAAAGGAACATACTTTAGAGTTTATAAGAGCGTCGCATCATCAGATCGAAGTAGGCGTCATTGTCAATCGAGGCACTGATCGTGGCATAGTAGTTGATAAACTCCTCCCTGGTCACAATGCCATCCGGGTTCGGAGCACCAGCCTCAAAGTTCTTGAGGAAGACCTCAAAAATCTCATTCTCTGTCATCTCGCCGCTTTGATACTTCGGATGCTCCCGCACCGAATAGACGTTCTTCAAATCGGCGGAAGTTATTTGGCCATCGCCGTTGACATCCATTTTGTCAAATGCCTTTTCGATAATACCGATACGGGTCTTATTCATTGGAGGCTGTAAAAAACAATATTTAAATGCATTTAAATCTCAAGTGTTTCTCCGTGCGCTTACCCGAAGTTGTACCAAAAATTCGGTCATGTTGATGGTGCCGCTTCCATCGGTATCGAAGCTGAGAAGAAAATATTTATTAATTGCTTTAAATAATTTTTTAAATTACGAATCGGATAATTTATTTTGTTTATCTTTGTTCATAGCTTGCATTATAGTATTTATCTACAAACCTGGTGAACATCTGCTGGATTTCAGCGTCACTCAACTCCAAGCCAATATCAGTGACTCCCTTCTTGAACTCCTCCGCATTGAGGCTCTTGCTGCCATCATCGTCCATCACTCGAAATGTCCTGGAAAATTGAAAATAGAAAATAAGAAAATCAGCATAACGAAGCGCATCGAAGACCGCAAAAATAATTCCCAATATTGCTGGCGAAATGGAAATATATTCCTATTATTGCCACGGGACAAAGAGCGCCGGATAAGAATATGCCATTGATAGATGCTCAGAAAAGTGTGGGCGGCTGTGGGCGGCTATGGGCGGCGGGCTCATTCAGCTATGCATTCGATGCATTGAATTTTCCGGCTGGCAAACAAACAAATTGCATAAATACAAATGAAAATGCGCGCTCACGAGGACGAGGCCAATAGGCGCAGCCACCATCCGACCAACAAACAAACAAACGAGCACACGCCGCGCCGTACATATGTTGCAGATGCGAGGATTTTGTACAAAATGTCTATATATTCAAAACGGAAAATTGTTAGCAGACAGCAGGACGGCCAGAACGGGATAGCAGAGGGTGGAGAGAAAGGTGGCAGGCAGGTGGGTGCGGTTGGCTCCTCGGAGCTCAAATTGAAATAAAAACTAACAGTGGGCCGATCCCCCTACTGTGTGGATTGCGGGCATGTCGTTGCACTGTCAAAAGAACTGCATTCGGGATCCCGAGATGGTTCTTCAATTTATTTCAATTAGTTTCTTTGCATATTTCATTATAAAGACCATTTCATTGTATATTTTTTTATACTTTCAAACACTTATTTACTCTATTTTAATATTATTTAAGCTTGGTCACGTGATTATACATTTATTGAATGATAAAATATGCTATTAAATATTGCATTCCTTATTAAAATAATTTATAATGTTTCGAAAATGATTAATTTTCATTTGCAAATGATTGATTGAATGATTTTTTTTTTCATAGATTTTCTTCGAGTGTGGCTTTACTCACCAGCAACTAGAGAAATCCAATTATGTTTGTTTGCATTCAGTCAGCGATTTTTGCCACTCGCACTCAGCCTTCCCTTCAGTCTCACTGCCAGCATCATAGTTATAATTTTTTCTCTATTTTTTTTCTATGCAGTTTCCCCTGTGTTTTTTTCCTGCCCGGCCTGCACACACTTGAAAGCGCTTTCGAGAATGTTAGTTCAACATGCACTCGAACTCTCGGCAGGCTTGTATTTACATGCGCCTAGGCGAGCCTGAACTTAACATCATCATCAGCAGGATCAGGGGCAGCGGCAGGACCAGGCAGAGCCCGCAAAGTTTCAGTTTCATTTGCCACCGACCATCTTCACCTGCCCTATACACGTCGCTATACTACATGTTCTAGCTCCCGTTCTCGTCACTTGTCGGACACTCAACAATTTCATCATTTTTATACACCATCCCGGGTATGTTGCGCTTCACGAGAGGCTCATCAGAGCAGACCCGGAAAAAAGAGTATATATATATTTTTTTTTAAATATGTATCTGTACCTTGGCTTTGTACATATTCCACACGAAGGGGCATAAATTGGCCAAAATGCAGTTACCCTAAAATACCGCGCTGCCTCTTAAATATTTTACTATTAAGTTTTATTTACTTTCTTTAGCGTTTAGTCTTTAAAAATCTATATATAATATATCTCCTTACAAATAAGATTAAAGAGTATTATTCCAGCTACACAATCTGAGCCACTCCTAACAAGTGTGCAGATAAGAAACAAATAGCAAACACTCCACTAACTCTACAGTTCTCTCGAACATTATGCAAACAGAACGAGCCCACCTAAGCCAAAGCCCCCGATTCCTTGATCAAGTTAACCCGCCGAAGGGCGGAAGAAACGAACGGATGTCGTGGTTGTGGCCAACTCACCTGGACAGGCCCAAGATGCCAGTGGCGCCGCGGCTGAAGCACTGGAGGCGCAATTTGTAAATTGGATCCTTGTCGAGGCCATTGGCCAACTCGCGCTTGGCCAAGTTACTCAATTCGGCCTCCTTCGAGTAGGCGTTCTCACGTTGCATCTGCGGAAGAAACAAATTGATTTAAAACCAGCACTTCCTTTGATGTCAAGTCCTAATAAAGCAATGAAAGCCAAATACATTTTTATGTAATGTTAAATAGGGGCCCATATTTCAGCAAATGAAATTTCTGTGGTCCTCGGCTGGGGTGGCAAAAGGATACAATTTTATTTTAAAATTTTGAAAATACTGAAAACACAATTTTTTAAATAAGTAAAAACGAGAGGTACAAACTTTTCGGTGCCGAATGAAGTTATGACACATATGACACTGCCAACATAAGACTCAAAGAAACCTATGACCATATAACAAAAGGTAAAGTAAAAGCTTCTTTTCTATAAAAAAGAAGGAAAACTTTTGTATGGATTTAATTAAGATTCCCCCTCTCTCGGCTTTTAAGCTGGCTTATAAAACGTCAATGGCCCAGGGCGATTAACGGGAATTTGTTTGATATTTAATTTTTGTGCTAAGCTGCCACAATAATTGTCAGCTCGGCAAATACTTTTTTGGCCCTGGCAATTGCGATGGTGTCGGTTGCCGAGCTTTGACAGCCATGGCCGAGGGCAACTACACCCGGATTTGATTTACTTTAGCTCAAAGGCGCCTAATTATGCCTGATCTCCAGGAAACCAAAGTACGCACTGTAATTTACCGAGTTGATTTACATTTTAAATTAAACTGGCCAAATATGACTTGCCAGCTATTTATGGCACAACGAGTTTACGGTTCGCTTCACTCAAAGGCTTGCCAGTTGTTTTATATCTTGAATGTGAATCTGAATCTAAAAGCTTTTCAGCCTACAAAAATGTTTAATTAGTTTTCCTTAGCATCTTGGTCTTAAATAAACATTTCCAATACCGAGAACTTGCCTAGCCTAATGTACTCACAAAAAAAAAATTAATAGCTTTGTTTAGCAAGTCTTTTATTTTAATATATTTATCATTATAATTTTGTATACTTCGCAGCCATTTCTCGCTGTGTGGGCTAAAGCACACCTCTAATGTTGGGCCACAATCCCCATTGATCTGCCACCCACACGGGCGGGGGATAAACTCTGACCAGGTGGCACTTGGCTCAATGAACTGTGACGACTCGAAGCCCAAACTAGTTTGATTAGCACTCAATTTGGTGGGCGGGTGCAAGTGTGTGCACTCACCTCAATATTTCACGGATGACATCACAATAATAACAGATTCTACATACATATAGCTATGACCGATGACAACATTTGCACACCAAGCAAGCATTTAATTAACGCTAAGACGCTTCATTTGGGAATGCATTGATTTAATAAGGAATTTAATCAGATAAGCACAGATAGAAACACAAAATTAAAACAGCACAAAAGCTAATTTACTGATTACTTTTGATTTTGTTCAAAGTTTGTACAGCAAAGCACGGAATGTTTTTAGTTTTTATTTTGTTAAATACGTACTTGTAATTTAAGCATTATTCTGACACGATGTATTCCAGAGAACTCCTTATTTATGTTTTTAGAAATTATTTAATTATTTAATTATTCTCTTTTTTATGCATTTCCTTTAACTTCTTAGTGGCTGCTTTGACAAAGAACAATATATTTCTATATAATTTTGATTGAAGTTGTGCCCCCGACTCAGGCAACTAATTCCCCAATTTCCTTTGATTTCATGTAGTCATCGCCGGTAATGAAGTAAACAGCCCTGAATCGTCAAATGTTTGTCTTTCGAATCAATAACATTGATTTGGCTATTCAGAAGGCAAACTTACACACGGAATTGGAGAGCAACTGGCATAGTCACTGAGCCTTGACTGCGAGAAAGGCTTTCGAGGACGAAATTACATCGATTTATGTGATTTGAATAACTGGCATGTCAAACAACCGCACAAAGCTTTTATTCCAACTTTTTATGTGCACATATACATGAATATATATAATTATATATCCGGTGGGGCTCCCTGAGCTGATGACCTCGTTAGATAGACTGTTAGACAGTCACGACTAATGCGGCCTGAGTAGTGAACGGTGCTCTAATTAAGAGCCCCAGGTGGCACTTTGGTGTCCTTAGATGACACACGCAGGTCCACTCACAGGTCGCTGAGGAAAGAATAAATATAAATCTCATTCCAAAAGAAAATTGGCATTTCTAGGTCATAGGAAGTATGACATAATGTGGAAAAATATAAAATTCTCTTTAGAAGAATTTCCTAAATAGAAAGTTAAAGATTTAATAAGTTTTACTAGTACTTGGAGGCCCAGCTGTTTTTAATTTTCCAGAGCTTGGCAAACTGTAAAGCTTTGTCAGCGGGGATTTCCCGGCTCTTGGCAACATTTGTTTCTGAGCAACAAATGCATCGGAATTGGCGAACTGCAGCATCCGTGGTGGAAGTCAAGGTCGTCCGTAAAATCGATTTGGGCCGGGTTCTGTTCTGAGACGTTCCAAACACACGTAATATAGCGCATACGCCACGTATGCAAAAAGCAAAGCGACAGCTAACGAGGAGAAGGCAAAAAGATATCAGGAGAACGAAGAAAGGAGATGCTAACGAACTGCGATAGAACATGAAAAATAAATTATGGCTTTATTGAGGGTAAGGGTAAACCAAAAGACGATTTAACACGTCAGCAGGACGCCGAGTGCGACAGGGATAATGGTGGAACACACAGAGACACTGGAGGCAGTGGTGACACAGGATACGGGGACTCACAGGACAACGGCTGAAGACCTATGGCAAATAAAGCAAATAGGTCACGTTCAAAGACAACATCGATTAACCATAAATTGCGAGTTAAGCAAAAGGCAGCAAGGACAGCGCTAAAAGCCGGCAAAGGGACCCTGGAACAGGCCGAGTTTAAGCATGATTTGTGCGTGTCTTTATGACACGGACCAGATTCCGGGATACTGCAGATACTCCCATATATAGAGACGCGATGACGGGCCGCTTGTTTCGCTAACAAGCAAAAGTACGAGTATCGGCTACTGACACCGCCAGCTGTCGCTCCGAACAGTGAAATGAAAAAATAAAGAGAAAATATAAAGAGACAACGCGGAAAAGGAAAAGTCAGCTCAGCAAAAGGAGCGACGTGTGTGCGGAAAACTTTCACCATAATTAACAGACATGTCGATTATTTCTTTGCCACACTTTTTACCTTTCCCGGCAGCTGCTGACACTCGGTGTCTATTATTATTTTATTCCAGTTTCAACAGCTCCAACTTTTCACAACACAATGCACAATGTCGCAACAATACGGAGTTGAGTTTTCCACGCACGTGTCGCGTGAGCGGAGCGTTGCCAACGAATGAGGAAAAGCCACCACCTCCGGGCCAGCCACTCACCCGTTGCAGCTGTGGATAGTTTCCCGCTGTCAAGCCGCCAGCCCACCCACCTACCACACACCCATTTCCATAAGCGGCGTCCTTACCCAACTAGCAGATACACTTGGAGAACTAAAACAAATTTAGTGATTAACTTTTATAACTAAATAATAAATATATAAATAATGTGTTTCTTTCCAATCGTATCTCAAAAGTCTTTTAAATTCTGTTTGCTCTCTGATTTAAATATTAAAGATAGTTAGTTATTTATATATAGAAAAGTATTGCAAATATTTATTAATATTTTTAGAAAAGTGTAATATTATTAACTGTATAAACAGATTGCAAAAAATTAGATTAGATTGCTATATCAAAGGATATGTTAAATCAATACTGATTGTTTGTGAAGGTGGACCTATATTAAAAAAAATATTAATACCGAATTTCGTCGCCCTACCCAAATTAGGAATATTTATTTAATTTTCCAGTGTAGTGTAAAGAAAGCTTAGCAACACACTTATTTCGTTGCCAATCGCCAGCGGATGCATAGATACATTTTATGAGAGCTTTTGTGGCTTGTTGTCGCACTTTGTTTAGGTACATTCTTTGGGCTCCCCTTTTCCGGTTATTATTGGGGTGCTCACCTTTTTTTTTGCCAAGAGGGTGACATCGGGTGTATCACATTTTTATGACGCGACACGGCATTATCATTACCGCTTTTTGTGGTATTGAAGTGCATAAAATTTATGCGCGCATATCATGCTTCCGTTATACCAAATTGATGTGCGCTTTATGAGTTGTGTTTTACTTATTTTTCAAATACCCTTTTAAGGAGTCCATTAAATGGTAATAGAGTTGACAATATAACACAATACATAAATACAATAATAAATAATTTACAGTGCATTAAATTGTAGATATTAAAAGAAAGGGTTGTATTTTATTCTCGGATTTCCTCAGATTAAATTCTTTGTCGCTATAATAGTGAATTCAAACTTCCATATAACTAGGTCTAACATACATTATATGTATGAATATAATTTATCTGAATTCTTTGGTTGATTTGATCGGTTTGCAGACAAATGTCAGGGTACTTTATTCGTGACATGATGAATAAGACTTGTTATGACCGAACACTTAAACAGGAAGTAGTGCTTGGGAATAAAAGAAAAGGTAAACGTATTTCCATAAAATTTTTTAAATGTATTGCTAGCTCTTAAAATAACTGAAGTGATGGTTGTCAAACCATCTGCTGGGACATAATCTTCTTTAATCTTTTTTCTTTTATTAGAATACAATATATTTTAGCCTTAAATAATTACTTCGAAAACGCACACTTTCTTAAAGTTCTCCAGTTCTTCCTTGAAGTAACCCTTTTAACAATGTTTTCATAATAACTTTAACACAATTTTTCTATATTTTAATGCCAGTGCGTTTGTCGCATTTCTCTTTTGGGGTAATGAAACGGCTCCTGCTCTCCTCTTCGTGGCTATATAAGTAAGAAAAATAGCCCCCATCATATGGTGTGGGGGGTAAGGGGATTGCCGCCTCCCCGTTGGCCAACCGCTGTCATCAGCTGCCGCCCAAGGCCCTCTTACACCCCTCGACTTATCAGTTTGCCGCCGGAGGAATCCTTCGGTGTGTTGTGCATGTGTGCATGGCTCGCTGCTTTTTACTGTCAACTACATTTTGTCAAATTACTTATGCAAATCTTTCAACTTTTACAAGCGCGTCGTTGCCACGACATCAGCGGCCCTACCCCCACCACAACACCCCTTCCCTTTTCTTTCCTTTTTTTTATAACAAGGACAGCGTAAAAAGCTCGTTTAGTGACGCTGCTCAAGTTATTTTTCCCAAGAAAAATTACGCCCAAAGCCTGACATGAAGTGGCTGAGATCCTGAGATCCAGCGATGCCTGGCTGCTGCTCATATCACGCACAGTCACACACAGTCGCAGCGTGGGGCGGGGCTGGACATTCACAGAGAGGGGGTGTGGCACTCCAGCCCCTGCTCCTGTGGCTGCCAACACTCTACTTTCTGCAGGACAGTCTACTAAAAACCTATTTTGAATACCGCGCCACGGCAACAAAGTGTTGGCCAAGCATCTCAGGTATTAGACAAACAAAGTTGCCAGCCATCGGGCGAAAAAATGCGAGGTGGGTGTGTACTATTTGTCCTCTTAGAGAACTGCGAAAAAAATACATAAAACCAACATTTAAAATAGGTTTCATCTAGATTTTTGCTATCAGAAATAAAAAACAATAATTATTTTAATGATAGCATCATAGTTTCAAATGATATACAAAATTAATTTAATAATTTCAGATTCCCTGTTAATTTCTTAATGTGTAGGGAACCTCTTTTCCTTGGCCATGGCAAGAGCTTTATGCGCTTATAAAATAAATAAAATTTATGCTGCGACGCATTATTGCCTTGTCCTTTGTCCTTCGTCCCACACCCCTCTCCCTACAAAGCCATTCACTGTGCTCTGCGGAGTTGTTGTATTTAAAAGATGACAAATCGTCGCCAGGTGGAAATGGTGGAAGCTGGGCTGCGGAGAAGGAGCCTTCGTCAGTGAAACTCATTTTGTGGCACTGATAAATTTTGTCGTCTATTAAAATGCTTCTGTAAGTGTAGATGCCCTTGCAAAGAGCTATTTTTTTTTACTACAAAATTAAGACAGTAAATTTTTAAAAATATTTAAGTATTTAAACAAGCAACTAGCTCTGAAATGAAATTATTTGTTCCTCAACTAAATTTTACAGCTGAAAGCTGCTTAATAGTTTAAAAATAGATTCTGCCCATTCTGTATTTTCTTGTTTTTGTTTTATTTATTAAATTTGTTTCTAGAGGGCTCTACGGTATCCAGTAGTGCACCTTAAATTTTTCGTCCTGCTTATGATAAATACTGTGCTGGCTTTGTATGTACCTGGCCACTTGAATCTGACAATGCTGATGATGATGGGGCTGGGGATGGACCTGGAGATGGGGCTAGGAATGGGTGGCGAGTACAGCCCTCAGTCCATTATTTATGAGTGTGTTGACATGGAATTATTCTTAGTCCCCATTGTGGTAGCCGGAGGATAGGCGGCGACTCCAGCTTTTGCCTTCTGAAATTTCCAGATAACTTGCCACTAGAATCGAAGCGAAACGAAGGTCCCGGAGGGAGCGGTCAGTGTAAATATTTGCTTAATTAGTGAAATGGCGACCTCGTCCATCCCCCATGGCCCCCTCCGCAGCCCATCGGTGCAATAACAACGAGGAGCCAAGGACATAAGCTGGCTTTAAAGCCGCGTTTTATGGCCATTGAAAGGAAAATCCTACCCACGGGTCGGTGGAAAAGTGGAAATGTCGCGGTTTTGTTGATTGTTGACCCGCCGCTTATATTAATTGAGTTTGCTCTGGTTTTTGACCTTGCCGCATACTTAATTGAGGACTCTTCTGTTCGCATAATTCCGTTGCTTTGGCAACAATCGCAGAGCGAATCATTAATCATGGCCAAAACGGCGACTCGGCTCATACATCATGGCCAGCATGGCAGGCCCTTTCATATGCATGAGGTAATCGAATTTGGCAAATTGCAACACTGTCCATAAAGGACCTGCCCTGAATATATTTTCTTATTGAGGGAATCTGCATGGATCGAAGGAGCTGCCGGCAAAACAATTTACTTGTAATATTTCACAAAAACATCAAACTGTCGTTGACAATTACAACAAGCTAACTTTATTTTATTTAATGAATGTTCCGGCTCGGCAGGACACAGGATATATGCTCGTCATTTGCACTGAGAGGAATGTGAGAGCAAAATATTGTTTTAAAAACAATTATTTTCGTTATAACTCGTTATATAAGAATTAAATTGAATCTTTCTTAATATTTATGAATTTTTAATTTGAAATCGTTAACAATCGCTTGATTTTAAGGAAACCCAAACTTAGACAATCTTTACATATTTTCTCTGTAGCTCTAGGCATTGACTGACATTTCAGAAAAACTATCAATGGAAACTTGTAATTTTAAGGCAATATTTCACTCAGTGTGCAGATATGTGTACATGTGCGTGTGCAGCACCTAAAATAACTTTGTTCCTAGTAATAAATTATGGCCAAAGACAGCTCCTCATGCTAGCTGCCGGCCAGGCATTGTCCCTACTCGATGGTGCCTATATGTGTGCTTAAATCTGCCCAACTAGTAGTAGAGTCACATGAAGTGCACATTTTAAATACCTGATTCTGTGGCGCAAATTGTCCATTGTCCTGGCTGGGCGTCAACTTCGTTGTCAGGACGAGGCCGACGTCGACGATGTCGGCAGGGATGGTGAGTTCGCCGAGTAATTTGCAAATATTTCAATAGAATATTGCATGCAAAAAAGGCGAAACATATGCGCCACACATGGGACCAGGATCCCCGTCTGGGCATCTGCAACAATAAATTTCAAACGAGAGCGGGACTTGAATGGCGGACGGTCTGGATGTACATCCCAGACCCCACTCCAGGAAGTCGACAAGCGAATACCATTTCAAACCAATTTTTTATTAATCGTAGAAACTGTTCGGGATGTGATGAAGAGGTTTTAGTTGGTGAGTTGTATGTCCTTTTTATCAAGACGATTGCAATGGAAGCAGCAGGAAGGATTCACCGATTGAACTGTCCTTAATAGAGAATTATAATTAAATTTAACTAAGAACATTTAATAAAATTGTTAAATAAATTATTAAAAGATTATATTTGTTTAATATTTAATTATTTAATGGAAACTCTTTATTTGCAAATTTCACCCTTCTTATCGTAGGGAAGCTCACCATTGTCCTCACTGTACTGCAAGTAGTGCGAAGTTGTTACTGCAGCAACTTTTCAGTCTTGTTCAAAGTCCTTGTACCTTTTCCTGTTCCAGCTACCGGTTTCCTTACTGTTGTCCTGCCGCTCATCTGCAGGTGAAAGCTTTATTAAGCCAGGTGAGTCCTGGGTGCCAGGGAGTCTGTGTGTTCGAGGAGAGTATTGTAAAAGGGAGAACTGGTAAAAGCATCGCATTTGGAAGGGCGGACCTGCTGTGCCGGAAATTTGAGCAGTTGCAAATGTGAATTTTCTTGAGGCCTGCAAGTCCATTGTAGGAATTTTCTAATGCATTTGACATATCCTTGTCGAGTTGTAGGAGGAGAAAATCGGTGTAGTCCTGCCAGAAATGAATTAATAGATAGAATACAGAATGCCAAAGAAATCAAATTTCCCCCAGCTTCTGGTTAAGTCAGTTTAAATTACATTAAATGGGTAATTTGGCATTTGGTTTTGAAATTATGCAGTATTATTGTAGAACTTATTACAATTATAAGGATTCATTGGGAATAACATTTACAAATATGATTATTTCAATTGAACCTGGAACTCTGAAAGGAGCTAATAATAATTACGAATCTCCTCATATTCCCGAAACCCTCTTGTGGCTAAATTGCGGTTTAGGCCACGCCGTCAACCATGGCTCAATATCATAATGAGAAATTCCAGCTGGCCAAGTATGGGAATTTGAAAATGGATTGGCGCACCAAATTTAACGCCTCCGAAAGCGATCACGAAATGTGGCCAATGCAACTGCACATGCCACTGCCCACCCTCCTTCTGCCTTTACCATTGATGCTGCATTTTTAGACGGCAATCGGTACTAGTAGGCCAAAAATTTGGCGCACAAAGCAATGGACTAAGCAAATTGAAAGCAATTTGCATAAATTGCACCGATGCAAACGCAGAAAGCACCAAACACAGCCAGCGGCGCCAAGGGGGCGGCAACTCACCTCATTCGCTTTCAGACACCCTCACACCCATTTGCACTCCCAAAAACGGATGGACATTGCAGATTTGCGGCCTCTCCAACAGCTGGCCAGCAGGTCAGGGGTTCGGGTTTTTGGTCAGGGCTTCGGTTTTGTTTTGGTCCATTGACTGAATAATTTCTCGGGGCTAGACAGCTTGAACTCGAAATTAGAAGGGCTTAAATCCTTTATTTAAAACACTATGAAAGCATTGTAAAATAAGCCTGTCAACTCTAATACCTTCACATTAAATCAAAAATAAATGCACAATTTTAAAGTGAAAATAATGGAGAAGTAATCCTAATTGATTGAATCATAGAAGTCAAATTGGCGCTTTTGAGTTAAATTAAAGGCATTGCTTTCTCTCCTAATTTAAACAAGAAGATACGAGAAGGGGCCACATTATTAGCTACTTGTTTTTTATCAATCAACTTTAACAACATGGAACAATGGCCCTTAATTCGTTATTGGCAATCATGTAAGCTGGTGATTAGGCTTCCCTTTACAGCTGCGGCGAAACTCGATTGATATGCATCCCCTATGATTTGGACTCACACCTCGGTCTCCGAAGGGACTAGTCGGCGATGTTTCGGGGCCTGTCATCGAGCGTCGACGACAAGCGCGGCAATTGCATATTTGATTATGAATAATTAATAATGTTTGGCGTTCATTGAATTAATTAGGAACCCTCTCGGATCCGAGGACCCGCCTCCCCGCTTCCGGCACAGTGTCTTCCGCGAATCTCTTTATCTGCCATTGTAATGAGTTTGGCGTGTGCGCATTGTAAATTAATTAGAGGCCCGGTTTCAATGCATTTATGTACTATATACTATATATCAAAATAGCGCGATCCGGTCAGCATTCTGTCATGGCAACGTGAAAACTCACACCTGTATTTTCGGTGGGCGGACGGGGTCGGAAAATTGTTAACAATTAGTCAACTGAGCCCGCAACAATGGCAAATAATTAATTTTAATTGTATGCCACGCATAGCTGCGCAGGAATACCAATGAACGAAAACAACACGTTAAATCATTTCAAATTCAAATTAAATAGAACGCATCGCATTTAAATGTAATGAATCGATGTCACATTCGATTGCTAATCACGGAGTATTATTTGTGCAAAATATTCCGATTCGTTTTGGCCCCATTCATTTAAATCAACTTTTTGTTTTGGGCTTTCGACGATTTTTTCAGAAAGAGATTTAATTTACAGAATAAATACAGAATAAAGCGAAAACAATGCAGGAAATGAAGAGTGGAAAAACACTCTCATTGCTCGAAAATAAGTTTGTAAAATTGTTTTAAAATGTAAATAAGCAGCTTTTAATTAATTACGGCGTTTTTGCCACACTCTTTTTTGTGGATATAAAAGTCTTACCCACACTGTAGCATACCTTCATTTATCAGTTAGCGAGGAATCCCCTTTTCCCAGCTCATAATACTGCCAAAACAATTAACGAATTATTTGGAGTTCAATTGTAAGCCAGTGCTTTCAGTTTGGGGCTTCCCCCACACAAATAAAACCCACTCTAATGCCACAGACAAAACAAAACCCAAAATAGAAATGTGGGGAGAAGCAGCTGCAGACAGAGCTGCTGAAAAACAGACCGCAGATGTGGGCAACGTCTGCTTTGGTATTAATTTTTAATTACGCGCTTCAGTTTGCCGGCGAGCCCGTAAAAGGAAAGGAAATTCCCGAATTCCCCAGAGTCTAAGTCAGGACATGTGTGCCCGTGTATGTGTGATACATAGAGGACGTCCTTATATGCTCCCTGCAGAAGCATAATTGCTGCAGTATTCCATCTGCTTTGTTGCCCCGAAAGCATTTGCAAATTGAATAACCTTGCAAGAGGGCGGATTAAAGGCAGCCAAAAGGACAGGCAATGGGATATTTTTAGGGATGCTAAGCCCGTCGATAGGTAAGTAAATTTATCGAGGTATTTGTTATCGACTGCGAAAGGAAATGATATTTAAATACTTGTTTACTTGTCTTTGCTTAAAATATTAAATATATAATATATAATAGTGATTTCGTTATTGTAATATAAATTAAATATTTTATATACATTTACATTGAGTATTTTGTATTTACAACTTTCTATTGCTGCTCCATTTCACATAAATGTCATATTTTTTGTACTTCACTTTTCAAAGTTTCTCTTAGCTTTGGTTTATTTTATATTTATTTATTTTATGACTTGCCATTTTGGTTTCTGACCAAAAAATAGTGAAAAATATATAGAGTGCAGCCAAGCTTCCCAGCTGCTTAAAGTTGGCTGTTCTAATTATTGTCCTCGGTCCGAGTTGTTAGTTCTCAGCGCTCGTTGGCAGCCACTCAACATAATTGTTAAATCCATCAGCATCAGAACTTTTCTGCTAGCCTTAACCCATTCCAACCGTTGTCGGCCGGCCAAACAAACTAAAATGTGCAAAGTTCTGCTAAGGACTCTCCGCAGTAATAGCTCCGACCACAGGTAACAGTTCTGCTTTCTGCTCTGCTTTCCTAGCCGCCGCCCGTTCCTATCGCAAATCCACATCTCGACCCCTTGCCAATCCTGGTGAGAGCTCTTTCAATATCCTTCATTACCCAAAAAAAGGAACTGGAAAATGCGCAAAAATAAAATCATTGAAATCCAGCTAGACGGCGCTTTGTACGTAATGCGTTTGATTCCTCAGCGAAAAAAATGCAGGTCGTAGAGAATCTAAAAGAGCAGAGCTCTCTGTAGTTGCAAATAGATAAAAAGTTGCATAAAGAAGTTATCGAAAAGTGCTGGTCCAATCCGGCGTATCAGGTTTGCTACTGCATTGCACTGGGAGAAATATATATTATATATAAATTCATTTCTGGATTTAGCAGAGTTCTTTCGAACTCCCGAAAATTCAGAGAGTTTTGTAAATGATTTTCCATGATATTTGTAGAATATTTCGGCTCAGTGCCTTTCCGCCTATCTGATTTCTTTCTGGCCAAGTCTGGTTGTTAAGTGAGCTGAGCTGGCAGGCAGGCAATAAGAAGCATTCACAGCGATGACGACTTATTGGCGTAAGCATGTTCGACGTATTAGCCGAACGTGCATGTGTGTTTGTCTGGAGCATACACCCCTTCCCGCTGCGACTATAGACTCCTTCCTGTACTCCGCAGGACTCCTGTACTTGAGCAGGACGTCCATCTTTTTTGCCCAACTGTTTCCTACACTCGCCGGCAATGAATCGTGTCAATCTATTTTCGCAGCAGATTGCAGCTGGCCGCGTCGCAAACTCCCCAGGGGATTTCTCGTGCATTAATGCCCGGAGTCTGGAGCCTGGAGTTCATTGCAGTGACACTGGCCTAATGACCGCCGGACCATTGCTAATGAACTCGCCGGCGGGCCTAATGCACTCAACTACGGCGCAGTGCTTACTGCCTACTGCCGACTACTGACTGCTGACTGCTGACCACTGCCCTACGACTTTGCGGTCACTTTCTGGACCCCTAACTCGCTCCTTTGCCCAGCCGGCACGTTCTGCTCGAATCCAGTCCCTGCCTGCCCTGCTTGCTTTGCCATCCCGTGGTCCTTTCCCGTGGCAAACGTATCCTATGCTGATGACGCCGGCCATTTGCACTGATAGAGCGGCTCTAATGAAGTCATCAGCGCCATCAAAGGCGCACAGCCAAGTGGAGAGTGTGTGGGCGTGTTTTTATTTGCAACATTTCGGGGCTGCGACCACGCCATACATGCCCAGAGAATATGGAACAAACACACTGAACCAAAACAGGAGCAGTAGCTGCTTTAATATACATCCTTCCTCACAGGGATACATACAGAATTATCCAAAATATATCGTGGCGGCGGGGTAATTGCAAAATACCTTTAACTAGAATGAAACTTTAACACAGAACTCTTTCTCTTCTCTCGAGAAACACCCCAAAATGTTGTGAAAACGGATAAGCAGGCCACTGTGCGTATTTTACAGCCGATGGCATAACGATGCCTACGTGATCTGGATGAACCGCCCGGAGCCCAACGAATGTGTGAGAGTGGTGAAAGTTTGCGCCGGCCAGCGAAAGTAGCCGGGGGCACAACACGCTCTGCATAGCTAAGGGCGACAGCAGGAAGGACATCTTTATCAGCTGGTCCCCGTTCCCTCTGCTGTGCTGTCTGACTGTCCTGTCTGACTGTCCTGTCCGTCCATCTGTCCACCAGTCAGCCAGCCTGGGTGTCACACATGCATGCATAACTCGGCTTAGTCTGTGGTATAGTTTTGACAGCCCAGCTTCACCACGGAGGTCCCTGGGAGCCCAGTCGGGGCTGGCTCTCCCTCCTTTTTGGGGCAACTCGGAGGCATTTAAATTGTCAGAGTCACGTCGTTGTCGCCCGATGATGTTTACCAAGTCCATTGTGCCCGGCTTGATTATCCTTCGACAGCATCCGACAGGGTTCCTTCCCCCGATCTACTAATGAACGTAATTAACCCTTTCAGAGGGAACAGCAGAAACTTTACTTTATTTCGTAACATCTAACTTTTGATAGTTCTAGTGGTGTTTTAAATTACATGTTGTGCACTAAGGATTATAAATTAAATTATTCACAGCATTCCTTTGGATAGAAATAAGTTTATTCCAATCTTAAATATTATTCAATACAAGAGATTTTGTGAAAAACTTAATAGAATTCAATTCAAGCCTTGCGAATTGAATTTAAGTGTCTGCCGTCGTTTTATGGCCGGCATTAATTTTCATATGCAAAAGTGCTTCTGCATTAAAGCTGATGTGATTAAGTTGCTTTGCATTATTTATTTAAAGGCCATGGGTAAGAGGAGGATGCTTTTTGTGGGGGGTGTTGGACCACATAAAATTTATTTACGCATTTTTACGTTTTGTCGTGAAATTTGCGTTGATTGTTTGGTGGGTCAGGGTCTTTGGTCCTCGGCCCTTGCTCCTTGGTCCTTGGTCCTTTTGGCCTTTGCTTCAATCTACTTGACGCTGCCTCTTCCACTGTTCCACTGCTGTCCCTGCTCCCCTGATACCCTTCTCTTGTCACATACCTTTCCCGCTCTGGCCAGTGCTTATATGTGGTCCATTTGTTTGTTGGCCACATAAACATAACAAACTCGTCGTTAACTTTTTATTTGTTGCCTCGGCTGCTTTTGTTTGTTTGCTAGTCGCATTATTGCGCACTTCCCCCCACCAGGACGCTGGAGGCCCCCCTTTCGTTATCCTCTGCCGCCGCCGTGGACGCCCATTTGACCACGCCCACAATGCGTTACAAATAAGCGTATTACGGAGGCGCTTGTCCTGCGGAATGGACAAAAGCAAATCCTTGACACGCTGTGATAAGGATTTCTTCATTTTTTATCTGCCCCCAGGGAAATAAAGTGAAAAGGTTATAAAACAAGCAGCCAGCCCAGGAGCAGGAACAGGACTCGTACAAGGACCAGAATCAGCACCAGAAAGCAGGACCATCTAGGCACTGGGCGAAATTGGAAGTTAGTGGGAAAGGGAAATTACAATTTAGACTGTAAAATATATTTTTAAAATTTGTTGTCCAATTTTTAAATGTAAGTTTTAATTAATTTAAAATTAAATGTATTGTATTAATGGTATTAGGCTTTTTTACCTTTCAGCATTTCAACATTCGCTATTTCCTCAGATTACATTTATTATTGAATTTTAATTCAATGATCTTTCCAATTTGTTGAGTGCAGGGACACTCGGTTAGAGATTGAGGCGAGGCTAAAACGCAAAAGAAATCAACTCCGGAGTCGTCGACACGATGACTTCGTCTTGCTGTTCTTAACTACCTCAATCCTTAAGGACGCATGTGTGTGTGTGAGTGAATGTCCGAGAGAGTGCTCAATTCCTCAACCTCAACCTTAACTCCATCCTCAGCCCCGACCCAGCCCACGCACTTTGGGATGCCATCCCTGTTGGCTTTTATTTGCCAAGTCGTTATTATTTTTAGACACACACGTCCTTTGTTTTTGGGTCACATGTTAACCAATCCCAGGGCTGAGTAAGTGAATCAACTGTGATTTCTGAAGGAAGAACTGTGATCTCCGGGACACAGATATCAAGGATATTACTTAAAAATCGAGCCAAACCAATAAAATCTTTAAACTTTTGAAGCTGTACAAATGCGTGTAAAGATATTTCAAATTATTTGAAAATATTTATAATTTACGAATATATAAGTTCCATAAGTTGGTTCAGAAACTGACTCGACATAGAAAATCATGACGTAAATCCTCATCCGCCAGCACAATAAAGCACTGGCTCACGCCGTTGGCTCCTGCTGTCTGGTTACACTGCTCACCAGATCCAGATCGGTTCATGACAATGACAGCTCATTGTCCGAGAAGCCTGAGCTGAACACTGGGATGCAGTACTGTCCGACTATCGTCCGACTGTATCTGGACAATCTCTCACCCTTCCCTGCAGGGCTCGTGTAATAAGAATAAAATGTTTCTGTGCGGTTCTGTGTGGAAGCGGCGACGACGCTTGGACGCTTGGACGCTTATGTTGTGGTCCCATAAGTCCAATTCAAATGTCCTTTTTTATACATTTTCATTTCAACTGTGATTCCCTCTGTTTGCCCTTGTCTTTTGTGGGCAGCCTTCGTCCTTTTCTGCGCCTGCCTGTGTTTTATTTGCGAATGTAAACCGAAGGCGAGCATGCAGCGAGTTAATGGCTAATGTCATGTTCCGGACTTAACAACAACATTACAAACGACCAACGAGGACTGAGCACCGAAAACCAGGGACCTCGGACCGAGGACTGAACACCAGCGGGCAAACAACGGTCTGTTGGAAAAACGGAGAAAACTGGAGCAGTGCAGACATCAATTGTCCATAAGAAAAGGTTGCGTATACGCAGTGTTGTCCGGCTGCTCGCGTAGAGTGCAGACACTGAGGTAAAATATGAACGGAGACATTGGAATAAGTCTCAAAAATCATGGTTTTCATTATTTGAAAATGTTAATGTTATATTAGATGGGTAAATATATTTTCTAAATATATTTTCAACCTAAGTAAAGGTGAATTTTAAAAGTTTTCATTTATTTTCCCAATTATTTTTGCCCAGTGCACAAACACACAAGTCACAGGACAGAGTGCGTTGTTGTCCTGATGGCACTGCCTTTATGTTTCGGTTGTGATTTGCAGTCATAAAGCGAAATTACAGTTATTGTGGCGGCCAAGGCAGGCAGAGGGTTAATAAATATAAAAAGTAAGGTTAGAGCCCCTTCCTCTCCACTCGCATCCATAATGGCATCTCCAGCTCCCCCGTCTCTATCTAATTTCGTTTTATTTTCGAGTTAATTAAAGCTGCACGTTATTGTCGTTAACCTGTGACCAGCTACCTGTTCTCGAATTGAGTCATTGTTGGCAGGACAAAGCCTGATTACCAGCAGGACTCTCTTCTCGCCAGGGCCTGACCCCTCTCCATTTATTCTTCATATCGAATAAATATTGCCCTGGCAGCTGCTGATGTCCGGCAAAAACGACTGTGTCAAGTCATGATGTAATAAAATATATAGAAATCAAACCAAGCATAAAAAAAGCGAACGCAAAAAAGCTCTTTGGAATATGAGTTTATAAAATAAAAGTGACATTGATGTTTTTGCACCCAAATAGAACAAATGGTTGAGGAGTTTTTCTATATATCAGAGGATATATTGGTGAAACTACATGTTTAGAAACGGAATATCTTTTCATCTAAATATTTAATATATTTAGAACCTCATAATTTCGAAAGTTTTCATAAAAACAACAGCAAGATTTATTGCAGAATGTCGAATGGAGTGGAAATCGCTATGTTTATATATATATAAATATACTTCAAATGCTGAACATAAATCCTACTGAAAGTGTTACCTAACTAGAAGGAAATCAACTCGGCACACATAGGATTCTCTCTGGTCAACAAGTGTCCCCCTTTGACTGGGCCTATTAGGCTGGCTATCATGCTTTATGCATGTACATGGCTTCTATATTTTCTTCACGTGCAGTGGGCAGCAGGTGCCAGAGATATATCCTGGCCTGGACATATCCTGTGGCCCACGTAATAAGTTGCATACATAACCAAATGGCCTGGCAACGGTCGCCCGGGGACTTTCCTGCCACTCGCTCCATCTCCAGCTGTTAACCCAATCAATATTAAATTATGAGCTGGCACTATGGCTGATGACAAGTCCGAAGATTGGGCCCCAAACCGAGCGAGACACATTTGGTTGGTCAAATGAGGCATGGAGTTGATTTGAGGCTGGTTGGGTTAACGGTTGCATAAATGGCCAAGCAACCACACTCGTATAGCACTCGCACTCGCATTCAGGTATCCCCGGTGAGGGCTTTGGGATTAGGGACTTCTGGTTTCGATGCCTGACCAAGTGACAAACCGCAAAAGGCTCTGACGTTAACTTTAAGCATTATTTGCCAACTTAACGCACTGGCCACGCACCGCAAATGTTGCTAATTCTGCGGTTATGCCTGCAACAGTTGTGTGCGCCATTCGGTGATGGCCCCTTGCGGCCCTGCCTACAACAATGTTATAATAATGCGCAGTTTGCGGCTGCTTTTGAGTAGTCACCGCAAATCAAAGTCATGATCTGACCCATCCGAATCAAGCCACCCAAAACGGCCGTGTTTGAGGCCCAGCCAGCCGCCCGCAGCCCCGTCAGCTGCCAGCCTCAGTGCCACGGCCACGGCTGCTTAATGAAGTTCAAACAGCGCCGGGCTATTGTGGCTCCGACTCTGGGTCCTGCTCCCACTCCTCCTCCTAGTCACAGTTCCACTTTAGCAGTCCGATGCGTCAGTTGGTCCTCCTTTGAATTTGCCCTGCGAGCGGCAACTGTTGCCGTGGCCCAACAGCAGCAAGTCAATCTATGATAGACAAACAAGACGCTCGCACAGTGGGCTAATCTAAGAGATTTTGCCATAAAATTAAGTCAATAAAACTAACCAGAGTACAAAAAGAGAATACTTAAGATGTTTTCTAAATGGACTATTTTTTAAGCCTAAAAATTATAAACCCAAGTCAGAGTTCGATAAATTTGTAACTTCAAACAATATGCCATACGTAAGTCACGAATTAGACATCCTTTATAATAAGGCAGCTCTGGGCTCCCACGGTGGTGTATGGTTCGGCCTAAACCCAACACAATTGCCGTTCTCCTTGTGCCCGCGCCACCATTCATTTCAGCCCGGCAGCCGGTCCACCGGTGAGGTTCGTGTTTGCACAGCCAGTGATGCATGCCAGCAACAGACGCCCCAATACCGACCCATCCCGACAGCCCCATTTCCACAGCCTCGGCCATCCCTCCTGTGTCATCCCTTTACAAACTTCCTGAATATGATGCGGGCACGGGCCTATCACAATATGCGACACGGACATCGTCATTTGCCGTACCAGATGCAAAATCAGTTGCAGCTGCAGTGTTCCTGGCAGTCGTTGTACATAGTTGTCGGTGTAGTCCATGGTGCTATGGATATCCTGTTATCGGGAGCCGAATGTCTGGCCCCGGCATTAAGCTTAACACTAAGCCCAATGCAGGGCCCGGAAAATTGCAATAATATTGTACGAGGCAGCCAGTCGTCGTCTGCTGTTTTGTTCACTTCTCGGCTTCTTCCACTCGGGCAAAGTTCAATGTTAATTTTGGACATTTACCTGTGCTAATATTGCCCACATGCAGACACACAGTCGAGGTGGAAATTGTAGTAATTCAGCTTAAGAACTTGAATAGGCATTAAAATGATTAAATTACATTGATTATTTGATTCTTTGCTTCCTAATTTAAGCCCTTCATCAGAGACTGAGAGATGAAGGTTAGTTTAGCTTCCTTCTTTTTATAAAATTATTAAGATTAAAGAAGAAATCAACGAGTTCATGCTTCATATTCAAAAACATTTATGGCCTTTAGTTGTAATAATTCCTTTATTAAATACCTTCCAAGTAAAATCGATATTGGTTCCAGATAGCCGCGGTTTTATTTTCCATTTTGCGATGAAAATTCAATTTCCTTTTTCCGCCGCACTCCTAATAACATGACCTTTCCGAGGCAGCGGCACGCCTGGCACGCGCTCCTAAAACCATCAGAGGGACGACTAGGGACTAGGGGTAGCCTGCTGTTATTCTACTGTTACCACATTTGTTGGTTTTCTTGCAGCCAACCACCGATCCGAGGATCCACCCGTCCAGTCGAGGCCAGGCAATGTTGTTCTTTCCGATATCGTTTGTTTTTGTTCGAAATTGCGCCATCAGGAATATGCACAGGTGCATTTTAGCACAATAAAAACGTAATTGCTGGCAATTTAATGCTGTTGTTCTTTCGTCGACTCACATGCAGCCACACAGACCGGATGGCCGGCCAGAAATCAAGCCAGAAATCGCACTCGGGACTGTTCAACTTATTAACGGCAAATTACAATGCCTTATTCATGCCACACGGCCACATGGCGTATGAGCAATGTGCCGGACCTGTCATGAAATATTGAGCGAATAATACAAAGGCTTTCGGACGGATATTAGCTCTTAAGGTTTGATTAATGGGCTCTTTAAGCATTTTTAAATTGCCAGCGAAAAATACAACCCAGAAAAAAAGAGGAGAGCAAAGCAAAAAATGAACGAGCTGCGAGTCGAAAGTCAACCCTTTTCAAAGACGAGCCCCGAAAATAATTTGCGCCCTCTTGGCAACATTTCAAATCGAAGTCATCCGCTCGTTTTTCACTCCGTCTTCTTGGCCGCCTCGCTTTGCGCCTAATTAAATTTGGCATAAAGTCCCTTTTTTATTGCACCGCCAGCCACCCGCAAACCGAAGAAGTAGCAAAATTACAAATTGCCAGCTCCGAGCTTGTCCACACAAAAAAACTTTGCCCATTCAAATGTTATTGGATACAGATACAGATACTCGCACATTGGGGTCGGTGGGCTTCCTGCCTTTCATTTCCTTTTTATTCTGCGGCATCTCCCCTTTTTTGTAAATAATTTTTGGAAATTGAAGGGCAATTAATCACAGACACTCGATGCCAAATGAGATACAAATTTGTAGCGGACCGCCCATGGGCTCAGAAGGAAATTCCTTAACCAAAAAAAAGGAGAAAAACAAAAAGGTAGAGGACATGCTGCGGCCAGTACAAAGAGAATTCAGCTGAAAAGTTAAATAAAATACACAAAAAGGGCGAAACTAAATGGACATTTATTTATTTATTTATTTAACCAACTTTCATTAGTCGTTGCGTTGTGAGGAGGGTCAAGTGGGGCGTGGTGGGCTCTTTAAAACGTGACCAGAGTTCTGGACACAAACTTCATTTGATCTCCAGTTCAGGCCATTAAATTGAAAACAATTAGGGGGGTATACAAAGTTGTTGCCACTGAGAAAAATGGAAGTACTTGCTTTAAAGGTGAATAAGGATCTAAGATTTATTGCGTAGGGTATTTCTTTATACAAATTTTAGTCATTTTCATTTTAAATTTAATCAGCAAACACTTAAAACTAAATTCCAAATATAATTATATTATATATTCCTTATACCTTTCACTGGAGATATTAAAACAAAAATTTAAAAGTTTAAATTCTAATAATATTTATAAAATGTACGAATTTGAATTCGAATCTTTTTTATATTCTGCCGGGACTCAGTGATTAAGCCACTCTTTTAAAGGGTGCGAAAAGAAAGTTCTCCGGCCGAACCAGGACATGGCTGTGCGGCCGAGATCCCTGTTCCATGGTCGGAGTTGCCTTTACAGAAGCTGCCGGAGTCATAGCCGGGGGAAGTTTCGGCTGCCGGAGTCTCAGCTATGTAAATCCAATCCGGCGTGCAGCCATCATGCGGTTAACACTTCGTATGACATAAATTACGAAAGTTTGCACATACTTTTTCGCACACAGCCACAGCAACACCTCCTGTGTCCCTCTCTCAAGTACCCCTTCCCTCTACTTTTTAGCCCGATCTATGTGCATTGCCCTGGGCATATTCTTTACCAAAATAATGCTTGCCAGCGTGCAAAATGGCTTTCAGCGGGGAATATGGCCTCCTGTCGCCTCCGTCCCCTTTCTATTCCGCAAAACAAAAGCCTGTGAAGTGTGTCTGGCATTCTTTCATTTCGGCTTTGGCGCGGCGTTTTAAAAAAGTTTAAAAGTTTACCCAAGATAAAGGAAATATATATATATGGTATATACGTATCCACGGAGCACCACCATATACATATATTTAAATTGTCCGGCTGTGTGTGTAAGCCATAAGCATTTTACTGGCAAAAGATAGAACAGTGGGCCTAAAGTTGTGTTTTTATAACATCACTTTCCCTTAAACCCTTTAAAATGTTGGATCATTTCGATGAAAATTTTAGGAATTAATCAGATTGCTTGAATTTTTGTATTTTAATATTTAAATAAATATCCAAAAACTCCTTCGAATCCACTGTGCCACACATTTTGGCGCTGGAGCGTGCCTATTGCGAGTTTATGGTGCGAGGGGATCTCGGCGCACCAGGAAAATGGGGGCTGGGAATGAGGGCGTGGCGCTTTGCAACTGAGAAACAAAAGTTTGCCCTTTCGCCTGTTGTCCGTTGTGTATGAGTGTGTGTGTGGAAAGTGTTAAGTGCACACGCACACACACACGCACACAAGTGTCGCATAAAGTTAACTGCGCATAGAAAAATGGAAATTTTTATTAGATTTCGATTTTCGTTTCTTGTTTGTTGGTTTTTTTTTTTTTGGTTTCTGTGTTTTGCGTAAAATCTTTATAGTCGCAATACATTTGTAAATGTTTGCCATCATTTTATATGCGCGCATTACATTGTCCATTGATATGGTCTCTGTGCGTGCCGAAGATGCCGAAGAGCTAAGAGTTCTTCACCAGGCCAAGGGATTCTTTCGATAAAAATGTCAATTTAAAAGCAAAATGGCAAAAGTCTTCCAAGTCTCTATTTGCCTCCAGAATGGCGAGATATGACTCTACTAAACTGTTGGAGGTCGATAGTGTAAACAGTATAATGATGGATTTTAATATCCTACGTTATCGTGTTATTGTATTAAATATTCATTTAATCTATCTCAATTTTACTGATTTAATAGGAAAGATAGGAAAGCTTAGAACACCTTGTTTTTATATCCTTAAGTTATTATTAAACATAATACTACTTATTTTAAATCCTTAAGTTATTATTAAGCAGTATAGAGATCTGTTAATAGATGGCAGCAGTATAAAATTGATTGTAAAATTTATTACTGCCAGTTTAAATTGCTTGAAAATTTTATAAAATCTGTAAACTTCAACAGAGCAAAACCAACTGCACAGATAACAAGCTCTATTGTCCGCTTATCGTGTTCACCTTGAGCTGAAACATTTTATCGCCATTGTTTTTCCCCTTCTCGACTTCTTTAAGCTGGGTAATTGAATATAGCGGCTTCATCCATTTATGTAAATACGTGTACATTGTTTAGTTGAATTATTTTCCGCCTCTTTGCACATTTTTATTTTGCCGATATTATTTCCATGGCTCATTCTCAACGGTTCCGCCGTTGTCTGTAACCAGATTCCTGAATTTCTCCACTTTTCCGCGCTCGCTTTTCTCTCTGCTTGGCCGCACATGAGTTTTTATAGTTTTTCATTATTTGCATAGGGCTTATCTCTGGGGAGAATTAGTATAAAGGGGCGAGCGAGGGTAAACCAAGACGAGAAAATGGGAACGTGGGCGTGGTCCAGGCAGCAGGAGCCAAAGAAACAACCGTCGATTATCGCATCGCCTGTCGCACCTGCTCTTCTACACAGGCAGACAAATTTTAATATATATATACAACATTAAATTGATAAAATATTAACTTTGTTATAGTGTGAACTAAAGTTTAAGAACATAAACAATTGCCAATAAAACGTAAATAAAGTTTTGGTAGAATTTATGATGCTTTTTGTTTGTATTCTATTAAATTTAATGGAAAATACCAGTGTAATTTTATTTTAAATTCTATATTTAGGTAGAAATAGGATTCACTTACAATTTTCTAAATATTAATTCTATTTCGAAAATATTATTCCTTTCAATATATTTTTACCTAAGCGTATATGGTGCGTGAGCCGGGACTCCATCCCTCAGGAGTGGCTTTCGCTTTGGCCTGGCAAAAATGGAAATTTGCTACCGCTTATTTATTTTTTCCGAGCCATACCCCCCTTCTGGCTGTTCCCCGATTTCCACCTGCTTCCACCGCCCAACTCCCTGTGCAAACGAAGCATGAACCGGGAGCGTAATTCAAGCGGAAAATTGTCGCGCAACGTCGCGTCGTCTTGCCATCTCTCCTGCGTTTATCGTCCTGCGAGCCCCGTGCCCCGGCTCGTCCTTTGGACCGTGGGAATTCCCAGGACCTTACACAGTGCAGCGAGCTATGTAAACGGCACACGGCTCTCAGCGAGTTAACAATGTTTTTAGCCAGGTTTTGTTGCTACTGCCGGCGCTGATGTTGCCGTAGATGTTCGCGTTGTTAATATTCTCGGCTTGCACGCCGCTTGAAATTGACGCACATTAGAGCCGATGGAGGAGGACCCTTCGACTTTGGGTCAGGGGTGTCCAGGATATTCACCCTGACCAGGGTCCAGGGTCTAACCAATCGGAATGTTTGATCAGGCATTGCATTTTGCTCATCATTTCCATCGGCACAAGAACCAGAGAGGCATCGCTATCGCAATTGAAAGCCGCGTCCTTTGAGCACACTGAGCGAAAATTAATTATAACAATTTGACCTTAAAATTTTACTTCCTAATTATTATATGACGGTCTTAACAAATTTGTTAAGTGGCTTTCAGTCTAATATGGGAAAATGGAAGACAAGCCTTCGGTAACGCTTCTTATTCATAACTCTTTTTATACTTTAGAAAATATTAAACATTTATTTATTTTTTTGAAAGTTGTCCTTAGCTTTAGCTTTTTTTAAATTAAATTAGTTCTCAGTGCATTTTCGGTAGATTTTAGGTTGCCGTTCCAGCCGCAAATCGTGTTAGCCACGCCATTAGCAAAAGCTCGCTGCGAAACAGGCGCACCAACAACGGCAACGGGCGTATCAAGGAGTGGTCATGCAATCTGGCAATGGATCCAAGCTCCTAGTCCTAGTCCTAGCCCAGCTCCTGCTCCTGCTCCTGCCCCTATGCCTGGTCCTGTTCCCAGCTCCTCTAATGTGCGCGCTCCAATGGCCGTAAACCAATTCAAAAGCATATTTGCAAGCGCTGATGGACCGTGGACCGCAGCTGGAGAGGAATAGAGAGGATTTGGGGCCACCATCAAGGGAGCGATGTACAATAGACAAGGGCCTTGAAATATAATATTTAGCCCGGCAGCGAGTGAGTTGAGCCCTTGGCTTTGTGTCTGGCCAAAATCACTTGAAATCGACCTCACGCAATGCACTCAGGCAAAAGTAGACTCGCAATTCTCCTTGGGTTTCAGTTGAGTTTAGCACGGCAAACCTTGGTTTTTGCGAGTGTAAATGGAGGGTAATCTCGGGCTAAAGAGCGTCAGCTGATAGCTGGCCTATGTCACCGATGAAGATGCCAGAGCGAGAATGCCAATGCCGGTGCCGGTGCCGATGCCGATGCCTTTGCCCCTTCGTTTGCACCATGTGCGAGCCATAACAATGTGGAAAATTGTTTCCTGTATCAATTTCACACATTAAGGAAGCAATTCGATTTTATCGCTTCCTCATGACTACACGTTCAATAATTGAAGAGTTTACGTTTTGCCATCGGCGTATCCCGCCCCCGAGTTCCCCGAACTCAAAGTCAGAGCCGTAAGTAGTCGCTGTGTCGGCCTCTTTGCCAAAAAAGCATTTTGCATACATTTGCCAGTGAGACTTCTGGGCTGGCGTGTGTGCGTGTGTGCTTTGCACCCGGTTTAGGAGGTAATTCTTTTCAATTGTTGTCTTACAGGGCGTTTTACAAGCCGTTTTCTGTTCGAGCCTGCTTTGTGTATTCCTTGTGCTGTAAAATGGCTTTGGATTCTATGTGATCTCTGAATGGGTGTGCATTTCGTTGGCTCCATTAACCAGTTTGTGTTTGGTTTTTATACAGCATTTTGGCAGAAGGTGAAAAGTGCTTGGATTTGTCAGAGTTGAAGAATGGAATGCAGTTGAAAATTGGTGGATGTTTATTAGTTTATTAGTTTAAGTTTATTAGTTTAAAATTAGTTTTCTAATTTTAGATCCTAAAGATTTTTCAACTACTCCACTTGGCAAAATATGTTTCAAAACCTTGTTTCCAGATATTACCAAATCCTAGAGTATTCACCAATTGAGATTATACAATTCAGAGGACAAGCCAGAATCAAAATTGAAATCTCTGCGCCGACAATGATATTTTAGGTGGTTGGGGAGCTCGACCTTGCCACCGAGTTCCGGGCTCTTTCAGGCCTTTCAGTGCCATCCTGCTGTTTGCATATCAATTTGGGAATAAGCAACTCGCAGCTGACAGCGCCTGTGTCAACATCCACATCAACATCCAGGATCCAGGATCCAGCAGACAGCAGGCAGAGCAACTGCTTGGTATGCGCGACAGGCGGAGCGATGAGGTTGCCATTCGTATCCGGGCCACATACAAATGAGCTATTGTGGGTCACGTAGTGCTCAATGGGTCAACGGGTCACAACAGATTCGTTTCGCTTAGATATATTGGCTTTAGGCCGCTGCCGCCCGCCCTTCCACATGTAATTAATAAACAATGGCCTTCACTGTCTCGGAGCTCGGCTCGGACTTTGGTCGAACACAAATTCAGCGAATTAGCGAAGAAATTAAAAAGTAATTTCTGCACAACAACCGGATTCGCAATTGCCAGTTGCGCATGCAAATGAGGAGAAAGATCCTTAAACGGCTGATGATGGCCTGACAGCGTTGCCAACTGCCAGACCGAAGCTGAAACTTTTAATTTGATTTGCAGCATTTTAATGGATTTTAATGAAATGCAAACAGGCGACGATTGGAGCAAAAAAAAAGGCGAAAAATAAGGCAAAAATTTTGAAAAGGACACTCTGGCAGCAGAGGGGCAGGAAAAACTTTGACAAATGCCAAAGCGCGAAAAATTCACTTCACTTTATTTTCGGTAACTTAGACTCAACTCAAGAACTTCCACTTGATAAGCGTCTGTCTGTGTCTCTCCCTTTCCGTTTCTTAATTGAAAATGTTTGAAATTCCATGCCGACTGTCGGCCTCGAAATAAGCACAACACTGAGTATAAAAATGGATGGAATATTACTCGAAAATAGGAGAGGAAATTGTAAGGAAAGAGAATATATATTTTTCAGGGAATAATTTCTTGCATATTAAAAATTACAATACTTAAAATACATGGTAAATCATTTAATATGTTTCTTGTTTTAAACTGTAGTAAATTTTCTCTTAGTGCTTTGAGTCCCCTGAAAATGTGAAGGGACAAATAATTCAAAATTAATTTCAATTAGGTAGACTTTCCGAATCATGAATATGACAGCTATGCGTCATAAGTCATGCATGTTTTCAGACAGACAAAAAGTCAGCTAATTAAAATCACATAAATTACGCATACGCCATGTGGCCGTTGAGCGCGCGAAATGGACCGAAAATGCGAAAAGTTTGGCATTTTTGATCAAAAGTCCATGGGCCGGCTAATTTGATTAGCTCCCAGGGCCGGGCTCATTAGGAGGTCCTGGCCTTTGTCCGCCTCAGTTTTGGGTGTCCCCACTTATTTTCCGGCCTGTCTCCTTCTCGGCTTTTCATCTTGGCATCGCCCTTTTTGGCCTGTGTGCGCCCTGTGTATCCTATCTCTGGGACAGAACTCATGCAACATTTAGTGGCAACTAATTGCAGCAGCATTGAAATTAATTATTTAACCCTTTTTATTGTTTAAGCTCTCTCGGCTTTCTACTCTCGGCTCTCCGGAGCGGATCCTGTTGCCTTTTCGGGGCCGCGCCTCATTAGCATAATTAATTGTGCAAATTTGCGTAGTTAAACAAGTTATTATTTCAAATTAAACGAGTACGTTTCATCACGGCCAAGAAGACGAAATTGTCAGGGAATTTAATCATAATTTCTTTGAAATTACCCCGTGACTTCTTGACAGCTCCTAACGAATTAATGAAAATAAAGGGATATTTAGAAATAACAAATAAGGTAAAATAACCGAGGGTACCTTCAGATAAAGTAATATATAAAGCACTTCCAAATTTTGCACGTAATATACTGGAAAATAATGTAAACAAAATTTTTTAGAAGAGCTTAATAACTGCATTTTGCAGAAATGAAAGCTGCGAAATAGAATAGTTTTTCCGAGGCCCCCTTTTTAAAGCGGGTTTATATTGATTTAATCGGTCGAGTGCCCACATTGTAAATATATTTTCCAGCCAGCCTGCTACAATTTACCCCGTCTTTTAATTAAAACTGCCACACAGTCATTGAGGTCCAAGCTGTCTGTTTTAATACAGATTAGCGCTTCGAACTTTGAATAAACTCATTGAAATCCATAAATTGAATTATTTATTTACCTTATTTATTTGAATTTTTCATGAACAGCAAGGAAACAAAAAACAAATGCGATGCAGCTCGCCTTTTGAAATATTTTACACAATTTAACGGCCATGCGCCAAAATGAAAAACTATAATAAATGCTCTTATATACATTATCGTTATTTGCTCTCGTTTATTTTTATTTTATTTGCGTGTGAGTTTTTGTTTTATTCTTTACAACCGAAAGATGTGCGAATGAGTAGGTAAATTAATTTATACATTTATATTTTATTTTATGCATGTTTGTTCATCACACACTCTGAGTTTTATTTTAATTGGATATACTGATTAACAAAAAGTGATTTCAGAAGTGTCCAGGCCTCGTTTCATTATCGTCCTGCGGCATAATAGGCTAAATATATATAGTTTTTAGTCGGCTATCTGCGGCCAGATCTTTTTCGAGGGCATTGACCCGGCGGATAATGTTTAGTGTCTATTTGTAGTCGCTCAGCTAACTGAAATGTTTACTGCTTTTTGCTAGGTTTTCGGCTGATTGTTTTTTATGTTGGCTTTAAATACACGCTGAGATATAGTGAATAGCTCTCTATATACATACGTATTTAGTTGCGTGTGGCTCCGGGACATGATTTATAGTTGTTTGTCCTGTGTTTTGAATGTTTAAAATTGTATTTACAGCATATTTATGCTAGACTTAATTATAATGATTTTTACAGCATCTGCATTCTTGTTTTCCACTGATAAAATCGCATGTTATTCCCTTATTTTGACTTACATACGTCCACATATATTTTTATTGTTTTTCATACGTGTTATTTTTTCATACTCTACCCCATGTCATTGGCACGGAGGGTGCACAGATATATTTCCTCGAAAAATGTTCAATGTGCAATACGAATGAAAATCAATTTATAAACATCAATCGAAAAAATTACGTCTATATGTACATACATACATCGGAAATTCGTTTGGTTTGCTGGAGAGTGACTTATTTTGGCTAGTATCAGTGTCAGGCAGGTAAAACAATTTTTTCTGACCGTTTTACTTCGCTTCAAATTTCAGTATATTTATTCTTTCTTATTGCTTGATAAACTAACCGACGTGAAAATATGTTATTACAACGAAAACATGACTTTAACAAAAAAGTAACATTCATGTTTTGGTATACTAAATTCACCACTTCATACAAAAATATATTTTTCCCTTAAGGGAATGCCAACAAATTTAAATTTGAACTTGGAATTAACAAATATTTTAACTGATTTTAAATTTAAGTAATTGTTATATAACTTAGAGTTTTGAACTTAAAGTTTGTATTTTTATTTCCATATAAATTGAATTTATACTGAATGTTTTAGATGCTTAAATTTTACTATAGTTTTCATTGGATCTTTTATACTTTGATACCTTTGGCACCTTTAAAGTTGCCCTTATTCCATAAATCGTATTTACATTTGGCAACCAAAAACTTCTCTTTACTGACTAGATCGCGGTCTTACCTTTATCTGTTGTCCTAACTAACTAACTAACTAGGTGACTAGCTGACTGACTAACTAACGTGATGATATAGTTGACAAAGTTGCCATACGAGGCGATTTTCCTTCTGAATCCAAGGACCTTGCTCCGTCCTGCGATTCCAATTTCCCTATGAACGTCAGTGTTCATGAGGGGCGTCGGCAGAACTGCACGAGCAGAATTGCCGCCAGGATGGCGGAAATTAGCGATGTCCTGTCACTACCAGGGCAAGTCCTTTGAGACGCTGCAGAGTCTTAAATTGATAGAAAGATGGAGTAAACGGAAGGAAATGTCAGGGAGCTTAGTTAATTGCATTGAAACTATGAAGGAAGTTTAATTAAATTAAGATTCAGATTGAATACTTAAGAAATAACAGATTTCTGTTTGGAAAAAATATATAGTAGGAAAACTCACTTGTATTCGCATGTCGCAGTGGCATTTGATTGTTGAAATTGTCGAATTGCGACAGGGATGCACTAAGCGACGTCTCACGCCTCAGTTCAGGATAATTCTCGATTTCAGCCACGCACTTCAGCTCCAGGATTTTGCCGGCCTGGAAAAAGCGCTGTCCTTGCAGGTAAAAGTGTACCTGTAGTCGCTGCCGGCGAAGGACATAATCGTGGGCCGCTATGCTGGTGTCGATGGTGGGCTGCAGCTCTCCCATCAGAGGCTGCCAAAATGCGGAATTGGAATAATTATTATAACAATTATATTACATTTTATTGATATATTAAATTATTCCCTTAGCCAAAATCTTCTTAAATGTATTGTTTACCTGTTCGCCATTGATAAACCAGGTGAGTCGCGTGGGCAGGCTGGAATAGTCCGAGGAGCAGGTGGCGCTTAGGAACTCCTCCATGCGGTACATTGAATTGAAGCTCTCAATTAGCGGATCGCTTTGCGGCAAAGCTGTAAGTATTTTTGAAGATTTAAATTTATGTGATTAATGTTGGTCCAAAGGCTGCCCACCTGCCACTGTCATATTGTCCGCCTTGTCGGCCAACTTGAAGTGCGGAGCATCGCCGCTGACCTCGCACTTGTAGACGCCCGTCGACTTGGCTCCCTGCAAGCTCAAGTCCAGCCTGCAGCTGGATTCATTGCACATATACTTGCCATCTAGGACTTGTAGTCCTGGCACTCCGAATGTCATGTAAATAGGACTCGCTAGCGGGGAATATCTAATAGGGAGGGTTCCGCTGGTTAAAATAGCTTCTAAGAAATAATATGCACCTGATGGAAGTACCTGAAGAATTCCTCGTGATCCTTGTACCACTTTACCGAATTCAGCGTGTGACCTCGCATATCGTAGCTGCACGATAATGTGACATTGTCCCGGAAATCCACAATCTCCGGCACACTGATGTCCGTCACGAAAAGGGCAGAGGCCATTGGGTAGTCTATAAAAAAATGGTTTAGGTTATGATAGAATGAGTGCATTGCTTAGAGATTATTGAACGAGAAGATTAGTGATCCCAAATGTTAAATTAATTATAATTTATTTTATATTAAATATTCGCTTTTACATTGCAACCAGCGCCTGATTCAGCTTGGAATGTTTCCAAAACAGATTTTCAGCTGCTGAATATTTATCATGTCCTCCTGGCAGAGCTCCCGTTGGTTAACAATCCTTCTGCTTCTGCATCATACGCATCTCCCAGCTCATGTTAAATTTATTTTTGCCAAGGCAAAAGTCGAGTCATTTGACATTTTGGTTTGCTGGCATTTCTTATCAGTTTTCGGCCCCGCCACCCACAGCTCGTTGTTTATTCGGTCGGCGGTGGCCAGCTCTATCTCTGCCCGGACCTAGAGAACTACCTTGTAAGGGAAAACTGGAAACTACATATGCCAGTTACATATGGCCCCATATCCATTGCATTTTGTTTCTTTCCCTCACCTTCCAGCTCTCCGGCTGCTCCTGATGCCAGGCTACCGGACTAACTAACTGTTTTGCATATTCATTTCATGAAATTTCAAATTTATTCGATGTCTCATGTGCCAGAAACTTGGCCACAAAGCACCTCCCGCACCTGCCGCGTCCCACGTTACGGCACCGCCCCCGCTACCGCCCCCAACCACACCCATTTTCCATTTTCCCAGGTCAGTCACCTGGGTTAAATTAAAAATTACGCATACGCACACGACACCCACTGCCGCCGAACATGTTCCAGGACTTTGGTGACCAAAATTTTGTCATTGGCCTGTGGGTTTTCGTGTCCGCTGCACGGACATGGCAGAATTCCATGTAAAGTAGTGGCACTCATCCTGTGGAGCGTTCGTGTGCCACGCCCCCAAATCGATGGCAGGAAATCGCTTGGTTGGCCGGTTATCTGACAATATTTTATCATCCGCAGCGGTTGCTGCTAAAGTTTGGGGTTCTTTAATTACAAATGTTGCAATTTTCACAGTGTTGCAGAAGTAATTTATATTTTAAATTTAAACTGAAGGAACTAGAGGTCAAAATATTAATGAAAATAGTGACATGCAACATTGGAAGAATTTTTTGTTTTGATTTTTTTGCTTAAAGATTTCTGCCGTTTAATTTCATTATTAATAAATATTTCATTAAATTTAATATTTGTATATTTTTTTTATTAGAATTAAATTCGAATTAAATAAACATTGTTGCATCCTTAAATAACCAGCTTACGGCTTAAAACTGTTCAAGCTATGCAGAATCCCCAACTCTTTGTGTGGGTTAACCTCTGTTCCCGCTTAACCACACAGAATGGAATGGAGGGGTTAAGCCTAGACAGAGATACAAACATAGATATATTTACACCTCAGCACATGAAAACTTTGCTGATAATTAACCTACACATTTCATTCGAGAAACGGCAAGCACACAGACACGACAAACCCAAAACTAACTCAACGAAATCCCCCGCCCACATACACAGGAGTCTGAACTCAGACACGAATTTTTGGGGCAGGACCCAGGCCGTCCAAGTTTTGGTGATAAATTCATTTAGAGATGCCGAGACGAGACATTTATGCAAACATTTTTGCTGTGGCATGTTTTTTTTAATAGCTATCTGTGGCTCAGAGGAAGAGTAGTGCTTTCTTCCATACACAAAAAATACAATGTTCTCGTAAAGCAGTTCCGGTTTAAAAAAGCAAAAAATACTCTTAAAAATTAATATTTAAAAACGGAATTTTTTAAAAATTATACAGCTTTCTTAAAATGTTAATTGTTGCAACTGATTCTTGTTCACTAAATAGGGTTTTGGTTTATCCCATTTTATAAGGTTTCTGTATTATTTAAAGACTATACTCTCGAATGATGTTTTCTTAGTGTATTCTTGTTCATTTGTCTTTTGTGTTCCGCCCATATGCATAAATATTCATTTCATCGGAAGGCTTAAGCTCAGCCACTAAAACCCACAAAGTGGAGAAAAAGAATCTATAAGAGACTGGCAAATAGTCAAAGTGTTTTTCCCATTTCAGTTGCAACCAAGTCCACAAATTAATTGGGTGCGGAATGACAGAGGGAGAAGGCGAGGGCGAATCCAACTGATTTCCAATGTAAATAAACAGGTCCTGGCCATTTGTTATTTGTTATAGTTGCTTTGTGGTCTCCCAGGGCGACATCGTAAATTGGATGTCCCACAATGGACAATATTTAATTCCATTAGGCTGGCCAAATTGTTGTTGTCGGCAAACACTCGAAATATAGAAGGAATTGAAAAGTTACAACTCCCCAGCAGAACTTTCCTTGCGACTCCATTCTCCGGCTTTCATTGTGGGGCAATCCTTTGTGCTCTTGCCCTGGATTGCATGGGTTTCCTGTTCGCAGTTGCTGCACACAGGTGTGTGTGTGTGTGTGAGTGGGAAGTGTGTGTGGGAAATGTGTCAGCCACAGCGAGAAAAATCGCAAAAGAGGCTAAATTAAACCCTGCACATATACTTTAACCAGGGGTCAGTCAAGAGGGTCAGTCAGTGTGAAGTTAACATTGAATTAAGATACGTTTTTAAGGGTATAATAAGGACTATAAACGTATATTACATATAATAAACATTCAGCTTTATCAATTAACTATCTTAAAAAAGCATCAACACATTTTTAAGAAAACATTATAATAGTTAAGAAAATAGTATTCTATCTTCCGGAATAAAGCTTTTAATGATGTTTTGACTAAACTAAATGTTTTCTTTAATAAATTTGACCATAATTTCCTTATAGTATTTAAGATTACCCAATTATTCTTTTTCAACGAAAGTAAAATTCCTCTTTACTTCAGTTTACCCTTAGCGAGCTTCCGAACAAACCCCAAGCAATTGGTACTTTTTGACGCAACCAGGCCAAAGTGAAAACCTGCTCTATCAGCTGCCCTTTTCCAGTTTACCAACTCCATTTTCCTAAACTTTTCTAGAGCGCCGGCACACATGATGGAATACAATTCCGAGCACTCGCCAGGCGGAGAGGGAGCGGCGAAGTGAACCAGCTCATTTAATGCGCTGCAAATTAATTGCCCCATTGCCATTGGCAATTTCAGTGCAGGAGAGAAAGAGGAGCGAGAGCTCGGCAAGCGGAAGGGGCACTGCCTTTGGCAGTCTGCCTAATTGCGAACATTTCAAAAATACAATTTAAGTTTAAACTGCACTCAAGATGTGCTGCTGCTGCTGCTGCTGCTGCTGCTGCAAAAGTTGTGCCAGCAGAAATTACCAAATGCCAAAAGGGATGGCAAGAGCGCACTGCAACTGCGTCGGAACAGCCGTTGGAATTATGGCGAAAGTCATTAAAAGAGCCAGGAGCAAAAAGTTTGCCAATATTGATTTGCGGTTGCTGTTCTCGCCAAACACCAATAACAATTAAAATAATAATAATAAACCGATTCGCAGTGAGCGAGCAACAAACAACTGACAGCGGCGATTTGTCCGGCTCACATTACGCATACGACGTGGTGTCCACAAATCCGCGTCACCGCTTCATTAAGCAAACAAACATTGTACTACGCGAAACAAAAAAAAAAAAAAACAAGAAAAAAACAATAAAGCAAATTAAAAACAATGATAATTTCCTCCGTTCCAGCGGAGCGTCGCAAAAAACTTACCAATTAAAAGTGCGACGAACAGAAACATCAGCCAGCCGTAATCCATTTTTTCGTCGTCGTCCTTATTGTTGCTCTTGTTTGAATAAAATTAATTGCTTCCAGTTATTGTTGCCTTTGGCTTTGGCAGTGTCGTTGATTTATGCAGCTTATCCCCCTCGAATCGCCGCAGATTGGATCCTTTTGTTTCGAGTGCAGTCGAGAGAGGATGCGACAGCAACTAGAATCGAACAACCAAGTGGAGGTCAAACGGGTGGCTCAATTAATTGAACACTGTGTCCAAAGAAGATGTACAAAAAGAGGACTCGCAGTCGAGATGGCGATGGAGATGGAGATGGCGCAACGGGAAAGAAGAATATAAATAAATAAACTAAGCGACAAACTCATGCAGAAAAGTTCAAAGGATACGCTCTGTCAGTGTCGTTATAAATAAATAACAAACATTAGAGCAGCGCAGAGAAAAGGAAAAGTCCAAGGAGTTTCGAGCCAGGAAGTACACAGAGAAAAGGGAAAAATGTCACAATAATAACAAGGCCTCTTCTAACTTTTTTATTTTGTATGCAATTTAATTCTTGTTGTCTCTGTATAAATATTTATACTCATATCAATCCATAGCATCGAGATGAAGAAATAACTATTAATTATTTAAAAAACAATAAAATATAACAAGAAATATATAAATTTATAAGCCCTATATTCATATATATATGGATATAAGCCATATATTTAAACAGCCAATAAGTAATAATATATTTCTGGGGGACACTTCAGAGTTTTCACTATATTTCCCTGTGTACAAACTCGCATGAAAGGGAAAGCAGGAAAGCAACAAAAAAAAAAAAACGTGAAGAATAAGGACATGTGGGCGTGGCAGACGCCCTGGCATCCTGTTTTGGAGAATGTACACACATGTGCTTCTGTGTGCGTTTGTCAACTTAAATAATTTAAATGCCAAATTCAAACGAATCCATGTGTTTAATATTTGAATAAGCCATCCGCCGACCCCAGCCACGCCCCCATTCGCCTGGGACCTTGTGCCTCAGTACCTTTTCTCTTGTATTTTGTTTTCTTTTTTATTTTTTTTCTGGTACACGTTCACTTTATTTTTGTCTCGGTTGCTCTTGTCAATTTGGTTTTGCCGGAGTTAACATTAAACTGAAATTGAGGCACTCGGCGGAAGCGGAAGTTGCCAGTCCAGTGCAATTTAAACTTGTTTCGTTTGTTTTATGCTTCCTCCTTTTTTGTGCCAGGTTGATTCAAAAGTACTTTCGGAACTTTTGCCTCATTCTTTTCACTGAGTGTTTTGGTTAACTGGAATTTCATTGACTGCCCGCTTTGGTTAATTGACCTTTTACAAAGAATACGGAAACTGGTCTTTACTGCGGTCTTTAGGTTTTCATGTTCATGTCCCGCACTGATAAATTATTACGCGTTACATTACATTAATTTATAATCGGCGTTTTTGGTGAGTTTTTCATTTATTTTCCTTTTTTTATTTTGAACAGAAATCGGTCGGACGCAGAGGAACACTGTAAAAAAGTATCTCCGCGCGGCTTCAGGCTTACGAGCTGACTGAAGCTGTGGATTCGTGACTCGGATTCGTGAGTTCAACTTCACGGATGCCACCGCGGTCGACGTCGCTGCCGCTGCCACAGGACTTCGGGAGCGGCAGTCGTGTAATACCGTACGCTTAGCTTCTAGGCGGGCGCTCGTGTCTTCGGGATGCTCGGTTACACGACAGCTGAGCCTGTAATGGAGTCAAGCGGTGGTCCATGCGAGCGGCAAAGCGAAGAGAGTCAAAGAGAGTCTAACGGGGATTTTGTAGCTTTGTCGCTTGTCCTGTTATCACCCAACAGTGGTTGGTTCTGCTGTCCTTAACAGGACTGATAACATCCTGTGAATTTTAGCTTCTGTTATTCCACAGATTAACTTTGTTTTGTACATAAAACTGGGCGTTTTGGAAAGTTTTATTTGTAATATAAGATGGAAACCCTTTGAAAAAGAACTATTAATTTTATTCAAACACTTTATTAGTTTAAACACTTGTTTACAAAAATATATTTTACATCAAAGTTTAGGTATTATTCTCTTATGATTTCAAATTAAAAAGGAAAATCAATTTTCAATATTTCGTGAAGTTTTCAAACCATATTTAAGGATTCCCCGATTGCCACTTTACGTTGACTTTCAATTAAAAGTTTCTCATATTTTAGATTAAATTATAAACTAAATTATTGACTTATGTAGGTTCCTCCTCGGGGGCTGCGGTTTTTTTCGGGGACTTTTTAACATATTCATAGGACCCTGCCAATAGTGCGAGCCTGGCCAAAAGTTTCCTTTAAAATCCAAAACACCTCACCGCTCTTGTTTTTGCTGGTGATGTGCGAGTTTTATGGTTAACGGATATCCTTGGTAGTTAAATGCAGACAACAAACGGAGGAGTCCGGGGCAAAGTCCGTGTTGCAGCTGCATGTAAAAATATTACGTGCAAGGGGGTTATTTTCTCACCAAGGCTGCTGGGGCTGGGCTGGTGGGCGTTTTGCGGCTGCTTAGTGGGCGGATGGGATTCGGGGCGAATGACGACGTCGACGACGACGACGACGACGACGGCAGCACAAAGTCATCTTATCATTTCATGAATAATGCAGGGATTTGTTAGGGACACATGACTGGAATTTTACGCAAAAGTTGTGATGATGTTGCCGCTGCTGCCGCTTTTGCAGCTTTTGCAGCTCCTGCTGCTGCTGCTGCTGCTAGTTTTTCTTTTGCCAACCGCCAACACTTTGAGGTTGTTGCTATTGTGGCTGTGTTTGTTGCTGCTGCTATATGGGTTACTATATAACTGCAGTCTGCTGGGTGCGGCAATCAACAGAAAATTGCAGATTTTAAATTCAAAGCATTTTGCTCGCCGTTCCTGTTAAGCTCGCTTCCCTCCCTCCCGCTGTAACTTAATTCTAACGAATAATTTCTGATGCCCGAATATGAATATTAAAACAAAAGCAACGTGCGCCCCAGCATATGCCACACTTTCTTTCGCTGTAAATGGCGTTTCCGGTTCCGGCTTTCCCGCAGCTACCTGCCCCTATCTGCCAGCTATTTATTTTATGCGAATTTCGCTCGTCTCCGTTCTCAAGTCACGTGACAACTCAAACTTTTTGCCATGAAAAAAAAGAGAGAAGAACATAGAAAAAAGGTATAGCGAAAAACTTGCCAAAAATGCACGAGCTACAGATGGGTAAAAAATTGCAACTTCTTTCACGCTGCACTCACTTACACACACGCTGGGACCGGGATCCGTCTGCTCGGTTTAAGCAGAGGGCGGGAGTAAAAAAGTTTCCTGCAAATAAATCAGGAATTTTAAAAATTCATAACTTTAAGTTTGCTTTATGACTTTTGTTTATAACGTGTTACCACGCTGCGTATGCGTAATATCTGCCGTGTGTGTTCGGCCGAGAAGGAGACTCAGAAACTTGTTGTGGTTGCTACACCAAAGGCTCTCCATAATTAATAAGATTGGCCGAGGTAACTCTAGAATGACTCCCAAAAGAAATACGGAAAATACTTAAGAACGAGTATTTATTTTAAAGGTTTGTTCTTAATCTTGTTCTCTTATAAACCAAAATATTTGCTTAAATTATTTGGAATTTATTATTATTTTTTATTTATCAATTTTACCATTTACTTGAATCAAAAAAATTATACAAATTTAAGCAGCAAAACTTCAGCTGAAGCATATTGGCATTCAAGGCATTTTCAGCTTGCTTCTTGCTTCAGAATTCTCGCTTGGGTCATTTTTGCGGTTCAATATTGGCCAATTTTTGGTTTGACCTCAGATGTGTCGAAAATTCGAGGAATTTTATTAAATAAATTGATAAATATTTGCATATTCAAAGCTTATCTTTTGGCAGCTCCTTCAAAGGTGAACTAACCAAGGCAGACTACGGTCCCGTCGAAGACAACATCCTAGGTCTTTGTGGGCCACTTTCATTTCCCCCAGACTCCATTGCATTGACACACTTATCGGTTTTAAGTTATCTAAGATGCCGGCAATCAAGGCACCGTCATATTTGGCCGCAATTTCTTGCTACTACATCCTGGGAAACCATCTCCCTGGCTGCCGTGCCCGGCACTTGGCAAAAAAATAGAAGTTTACAATTTGAAAAATAATATTTGGAAAATGTATTTAAAATCAAATTTTAAAAATAATTTTAAGCGTTACTTTATTATAATATAATTTATTTTCACCTTTAAACATTTTAATAAAATAATCAGTACATCGTCTTAGAATATTTAGATTTCCTTTGCATTCCTATTTTCGCCTCAGTGTTTATATGCATTTTTATACAGTTACCTTAATGAAAAACTAAATTGTCAATCAGCCATGAATTGAATCAAATGAAGTGTAAAATTACAATTTCATCCAATTTGCAATTAACTCAACGAGAAGATGGCAAAAAGAGGAGAGTCTCCTTTTTTTCCAATTTCAAATTATTCCATTGGAACGCACATGCAGCTGGACGTCGAAGGGGTTTCCATCTATCCATGTATCTGTATCTTTTTGTATCTGTATCTGTGTCTGCGCGATGGAACGGTTGTTTACAGAGTCTCCGCCCGATACAATGTACACATAAAAACCATAAGGAAAGGGAGAAAAAAAAACGATAAGGAGAATAAATTCGATTTCTCATATGAAGCAGAAAACATACAATTATCGGTAAAGCTTGTACTATATGTATATTATCAAACACAGGATTCACTATTCAGAGGATGCACTGTATCTCGGGGACTTTCACTCCTTTGGCCTCTCTTTGCGGTGTCGGAAAACGCTGACATCGTTTTGAGGACGTTTGAAGCGCGGCCGGGGCGCGGCTAGTTTGGCACTTTTCTTACCTGGAAAAGTGCAAGTTTAATTGCATTGAGTGTAACTAGTTAATGGCTGAAATTGCAAATTGAAATGGTGACAAAGTAATTGAGGTCAGGAAACTCCCCGCGGAGTCGTCGGATCGAGCGCTAATTACAAAACGGACATCGCAGCTGCCAATGGGGTCGCTTGGCAGCTCTTCCGTGCGTCGCCTCGCTTCGCCTCGCTTTTCGTTTCATTTTCCAGCAATATCGGAAAATATGCAACAGCAATTTCCACAACAACTGCAACGGTCATGACAACAACAGCAGCTGCCAAAGTTGTGCGGAATGTCAAAGTTTTCCCGCCACTGCCTCGCTCTTGCACTCTAAAAACATTTACAAATTGATTTTTTGCGGCGACTGTCATGTTCGAAAAATGTATATTTTTTGGCATATAAATGGCTATTCACAAAGCCGCAACGGGACTTACGCATATCCGAATAACGAACGCTACCTGATGTATTTAATGGCACATTTTGGCGAAATAATAAAATGTCCGTAATATGTAAAACGGTCATTTGCATGTTCATTTTTGGCCGCCGGACCACACATGCCAAAAACTCAACTATTCCTAAGCATATTCATAGAGAACTAATGCTGGACTTTGCCTGAAATTGACAATTATATATAACCTGGCTAAATATCGATTAACTGGGCCTCTTTCATTGTGTATACTTTATTTTTCCCTTAGTTGAATTACATACATATGAAAATCGTAACTTCTGACCATACGTACTTAGAAAAACGTATGGTACTTCACTTATTAACATAAATTGCAAATCACACTTGCATACCTTTGAATGGATTCTCATCCCCTTAATATTCAATGAATAAAAATCATTTGCCATCGATTCCCACTTGAGTTTAAAGTGCCGCAAGCACGGAGTTATTATTAATTTTTTATTAATCACAAAAAATGAAGCCAGTTAATCCCATGCAATCCACAAACATTTGTGAAACAATCAATCATTTGCGAATTAAGTTAAATATTCCCAAGAGCTCTTCGCGAGTATCAATAGCCTCCAATTTAACGAGCGTTACATGACAGTCCCCAAGCCACTCACCAAAAAGCTTATAAGGGTGCATTAAAAAAATAAAACCGGGTTAACATGCTGCAAAATGCCACCTCCCATCAGAAGCAACAAAAAAATGTTAACAACATATCAAGAAGGATGTGAGAAGAAGTGTGTGATATGACAGAAATTGTGAATGCTCTTACTAAGCAGTTACCATAAATTATATAGGATAGAATCAGTAGGTGTTCCACATTGTGGGTCGATTAATTTGATTTTAAATACCAACAACTCTTAGTTTAATATCAATTAAAATTTAATGTATCTAATTCTTTAAATAATAAAATCAATTAAAAATTTATCATATAGTATTTGTTCAAGCTCCAATTTTTTCAAACTTCTTTCCTATTAAGAGTATTCAAATCTGGTGATGAGCGAGGAGTGTTTCAATCAATCAAGCGAGAACGGTGTGAAAATCATCCGAGCCGCGTGAAAAGGAAACGGAAATTGCTGCGAATTGTGTGCTGTCCACAGGTAAACACATCCGTGTCCACATATGCATTCACCAGCTGTGAACGCCACTTGATTTCAATATTTCAATCAGCGATGCGCACAGTTAGTTAAGCTTTTTGCATACATTATGCAATTTCAGTGGCCACAAATGATGCATCTGCCACTGCAGAGGCAGCGGCAGCGGCAGCAGCAACAATAACATCATTAGATGCAACCGCGCCAGCTCATCGCAACATCGGCGAAATCCCGCCAATGGCGACATTAAATCATCGATCCAACAAGTACCTGTTAAGGGCTTTTGCCGCATTTCGGGCTCCGGCTTCGTTCCGATTCGCAGTTGGCCAAGTGTCCGGGACACTGGGATTTTCGTGCGTGTCTGGCTACACATGGAAAAGGCTTACGATCTCTAAATATATTTTAATTTCATCATAACTACATAGATACTTTATATATTTGAAAAATAGCTTTAAAGCATATTATTAAATTTATTAAAATTTTTAATTCAAATTACAAAATAAATTTCTTTATGGAATAAAAAAACAGTAATTAAAACATTTCTATTTAGCTCAGTATTCGGAATGATTTGCATAGAAATATATTAAGCAAAGAATTCCTCACTAAATTTCGATTGTTTAGACTAAATAGAAAATATAATTGCATAGCATTTACAAATACAATTTGATTAAGTTCTTACACATTGATTTATTACCTGAAACCTAAACTCTTATCTTAAATAATGAAATAAGGAAATATTTTCTAGTATCAAAACTTTTTCGAGGTGTCGCCTCGCTCTTTTATTTTTTGCTTGTACCCTTAGCCTGTGCATATTGTGAATGCGCGCATTTCGAGCACGTGATTGAGATTTTTACATTTAAAACGTGACTGAAATATTTTGCAGTTTCGTCACTTCGATGCCTACCGCAGGAGGATACATTCTCGCCATTTACCATTCCGCCTCCCACTGCCCGGACTCGTTCTCCATTATCCCTTCGCCGTTCTCCATTTCCCGTGCTTGGTTCTCCATTCTCCACACTTCATTCTCCATTCCGGACTCGCCATTCCGTATTCCGCATGCAATGAAATGTATTCAATACTCCGTCAATGATGTCCCAAGGACCATTCGCCTGCGGCTGCCTTTTATTATTATTATTTTTATGTGCTGCTCCTCCATTTGTCCGGTTCGCTCCTTTGCCGGCCAGCACTGTCCTTTCACCTTTGCCCCCCTCCGCCTGGCCCTTCTTCTTCGTCCTTTTCAATCAACGGCAAATGGCGAAGTGTTAACTAGATTTAAATAATGCATTAGTCGTTGCCGTCCCATCGTTTTGCAGGCTTGAAAAATGTCTGTGTCAGTTTCTTGTCAATCCGAATTTTATACCATCTTTATTTTAAATTATCGAGCTCGTAGCGCAATCTCAACGGGAATTTTCAAGTGACCAGAAAATGTGTTAGCATTAACAAATCTCTTTCCGCCTTAGTGTGCATTTTTCCAACTTAATGTCTCATTAGAAACTTTAAATTCGCTCTGGCATTGATTAGTCAAGTGTGAATGCTAAAATGTCATCGAATCGCAATAGTAATGTCTTTCGATTGCCAATTAATTGAAATTGGCATGCACTCGACGCAATCTGGTGACATGTGTTTTTGGGGGAAATGGAGACTCGAACCTGCCAACCAACCAGTCGAAACAAAAATGGCAATTGCAAATTTTTTGATTAGCCGAGCCATTTGGGGCTTCGTCTAGAACTTTCGGGAAAAACTGAAAAGTGCCACAAATTCTCTGTTGACGTTGGCCACAAACTTGCCAAAAACGAGGAGCGATCCAAACGACAGTTGCCAGGCTGTAAATAAAATTTAATGAAATGATACGATAAAGTTGTGAGTGTGTGATTTACACACAGAAGACCCGGAGATGGCATAGCACAATTGCCTGTGCACTGAACTATAAAGTCTTGAAATAGTCAGTGGAAATATACAGATGTAAATAGATTTCTCCTTGACTTGATTCCAAAGAAATAGTTTCTTTGTGACAAAATTAAACAAGGATCTTCTTGGAGATAAGCTGCAGACTTGATATAGCCAAGTACCACCTAGGTAATTTTTAATTTTTATATATAGAATATTTAATTAATATTACAGTAAGTTTTATACAATTATAAGAGCCTAAAAAAACTATAGAGTGTAGGTAATATCTTTGACAATCTTAGAAAATCTTTTAGCTTTCCACAGTGCACGTGTTTGCTGTTATCCAAGTCGGATTTCTCGGGATTTTACTCATTCGTTTTTGGTGAGGCAGTCTGGTGGCAGTAGCCCGTCCTTTGTCTCAGTGCGTAATTTCCACATTGGCAATTAAAATTTTGTATGAGTTGCTTGCAATCAGTGCACAAACTTGCCACGCACAAACAAATACACAGACAGCGACACACACACACAGAGGCACACACGGACGCACACAGCTGCATGCGGCGACAAACTCAGCTGGTGTCTGCATAATTTAAGGCATACATTTAGGCTGCCGGTCCTGGCTGTGTGATAAATGCCAACCAGTCAGCACACCCGCACTCCCTGACACCCCAACTCCCCCACACCCATATAAATGACATCAGTTCGCTGCTGCTGACAATTCCAAACAATTTGCCGAGTCTGGCAAGCATTTTGGGCTTGAGTCCCTTCCCAGTTTGCTGGTGCTGCTGCTGTTGCTGTGATTGCCGTCTTCGACGCTCCGCCTTGAGTAAAGGCCACGCCCATCCGCTCATAGACACTGCAACAAGTCGGTGGATTGTTATATAAGAGGATTCCTCAAATCCTTATTAAATTGCATGCTCAAAATATAATTACTTTTCCTTTAAAACATATTATTCCCCCACTATTAAGCATTTCTTAATATACTATACATAATATTTCTCACCGTGCATCCAGTCAGACTTTAAATGCATGTAAACTAAGAACAAATGTTTAGAGAAAACTTGTTACTTGTTATTCTGCATATTTGACAAACACTTCACATGCTCACACAGCTAACGAATCCTGCATCCTGCAACTCCTTAGGTTCATTCAATCCGAAATCTCCGTCAAGTATCTCAAATTCGAATTATGAGCCAAGATACTTAATTTCTTTACAATTGGAACAATGCCCATGCCGGGTTCACTCTAAGATTTATCTAATTGCAACGAAAACATTTTATTTATTTGCTGAGCAGTGTATAAATAGAAAATGAGTTGGACTAAATGCTATAAAAGTGATTGAGAGTGCTTGTTTTTTGGTATCTCCAGAGATATGTATTCACATGGCATAGGCCCGGCGCATCATCAGGTCGAAATACATATCGTTGTCAATGGAGGCACTGATGGTGGCATAATAGTTGACAAATTCCTCGCGGGTAATCTGCAACGAATTGTTTTGTTATAAAAGTAAAGAATTAAAGAGATTTCTGCAGAACCTACCTTGCCATCCAGATTGCCACGGCCACCCTCGAAGTTGTGCAGGAAGTCGGTAAGGATCTCGTCCTCGCTCTTCTCTCCGCTCTGGTACTTTGGATGCTCCTTCACCGAGTATACATTTTTCAAATCCTGAATCGTTATAACGCCATCGTCGTCTCGGTCCATTTTGTCGAAGGCCTGATCGATAATGGTCAAGCGACATTGTGGCATTGGAGGCTGTAGAACCAAATTGATTTATAATAATGTGTTTTTAAATATAAATTAAGACAATACAAATGTTACAGATATTGTTTTTTATAAATAATACTTAAATAATGCTTTCCAAGTTCGACCCTCGAAGATTAATATTAATACTTACGCGCAGCTTTAGCAGGAACTCAGTCATATTGATGGATCCGCTGCCATCCTCATCGAATCTAAATTAGGCATAAAATATGGTGCTATAACGAAGTTGACCCATATTTTCAAATTTGTCACTCACGTGCCAAACATCTGCTTGATCTCTTCCTCTGTGACATCCAGACCGGTGTCCCTGATCCCGGTGGTGAACTCCTCCTCGTTGAGCGCCTTGCTGCCGTCGTCGTCCATCGCCCGAAAGGCTCTGGAATGAATAATCCACAATTAAACTGTGACTCTTGCATAATTCATTCCAGTCGGTGTCGTTAAAAGTCAATAAGCCAATCATACCTGCCCAGGCCCAAAATGCCTGTTGCTCCGCGGCTAAGGCAAAGCAGTCTCAGCTTGGTAATGGGATCCTTGTCGGCGCCATCTGTCAGTTCCCGGAGCGATTTGCTCACCAGGTTCGCCTCGAGGGTGTACAGGTCGTTGTTCGGGGACTGGGGATTAAATGGTTGAAAACTATGTAAGGGGAAATTCGTTTCACGAAGTATTTACTGCATATTTAATACACTTGAAAAATCTATGAAATGGGGACATCTCTTAAATATCTATAGAATTGTAAACTACTTTTGACTGGGGAATCTCAGGCAAAAAGGTTTATTTTAGTTACTATATTTTTGTTGGCGTAGCATTCCATTTGTTTGTAGACCTTAAAATCAGTCTTTAAATAAAGTTTTTATTCTCTTCTTTAAATGTGTCCAAAGCTTTTAGTTTTGAAAAGTTATTATTGATTGAAGGGAATTGCCACAAACTGAAAGACTTGTGATATTAAATTGATTTCATTAAACCTGCAAGGACTAAATGTAAAAAGGAATTATATTAAATTAAGGTTAAGTTGGCAGAGAATAATAAAGAAATAAATAAATTAAAAAATTAATCAATTGCTTATAAATGTAATTGTAATGAAAAGAAGTACCCACTATTGGGAATAATTGAAATCTATCAGAGAAAGTCTTTGGATAGTTAATCTGACATTCTAACAAATTAAACACCTCGAAAAAAAAATTATAGTCGAGTCTCAATTAAATTATATTTAATCAAGTAATAAAAAATAGTTCCTTCAAACTCAAACAAAAGGTTTTTAATAATTAAGATTTCTTTGTTTTTTTTTTAGTAATAGCTATTTTAATTGTAATATTATTAATATTATTAAACTTGACGCTAAAGCTTGATTAATATCTTTAATTACATAATGTTTCAGGTACCAGATATATTGCTCTTTTTTATAAGCTTATTTTTATTTACTTTAGGCCACAAGAGGCATATGCCCAGATACATAAAAAACCCTGTGAATCAACGTCAGCAATGTGGATTATTTTCTTAAAATTACTTGTGGCTATTACGAGTATTGTAATCCGAAGCAGGCGCACATTAAAGTGACTAATAATAATCTCCATTTATGGAGCAAGTAATTAAAGCTTTAGTGGAAACCCAAACAGTATAAACAACAAAATGTACTCAAAAAGCAAGTGAATCATTCGTTTTGCCTCAGCTGATGTTTCTCAAGTCGATCAGCAGGCGTTTCGTCACAAACTTAAAGCTGGATGCTTTCAATTAAGTTGATTTCGGCACCAGGTACCGACAGAAAGGCACAATTGCTGTGGGTGGCTGGTGGGTTTTTCATTTCTTTGAAAGCCTACCTCGCCATTTGTCTAATTGGAGCTCAAGGTGAAGGTCGCTAGCCCCACAAACAAAAATGCGGACAGAAAAATAAAAATAAGTCAAAACCAACGCAACTTACGTCCATATTCGTTTCTTTTTTTTTCTACTTTCAATAGACCTTTTTTTCTATTTTTGAACTAAATTTGATGGAGTTTTCTCTTTTTAGGCGCCCCACTGAATGGATAACTGCAAGATACTTGTTACTTTGCCGGCTTTGAAATGCAAACTGAAAGCGAAAAATAAAGCGGCGGCAATGAATAAACAGACGAGTTCGCGTGGGGAGGGACAGGGAGGTTTTCAGAGTCGAAAAGAGAGACGGGGAGCGAGTGGAACTGAAATATATGAGCTTTGGCGGGGAAAAAACTAGTTACTGAAAAGCATTTACGGTCATGTAGAGCAGACAGCCCCCGACACAGTCAGAGAAGCCAGTAGCTCGCTCACACACCTGACTCATCCGCCTAATAACTCACTCATTCTCTCACTCTCTGTGCCAGTGATGCCCGTCTTAAAGCTAATAAAACTTAGTACAATAATCTCAGATTAACATGCATATATGAGAAATTTAAAAAATTCTTTGGAATATTGTAAATGCTGAAGTGATTTCCCCCCTTAAAATATTTAAATCAATTAAATAATTATCTAGGATCACTGACGTTTAAAATATGTTCCATTTTATCTATAAAATATTTAAAACGACATCACTGTCCTCTGCCCCTTTCTGAAACATTTTATTTCAATTAAAGTGACACTATTCCCACACACCAATTTCGGGGCTCTCTCTTTCTGTGGCGAAATGTTTACCTGCGACAAACACAGGCCCACACACAAAAAAAAATGAAAACGAACCGGATGTTGCCTCTAATATTTATCTAGATAAAAAAATGGATTCACCTAAAAGTCTGCAATTCAAAGTGTCCGCCGGTTGAAAATTTATTTGGCTTGATTTTATTGCCACTGGAAGCGAACGAGAAAGGTCAAAGTTAAATAAACGATGACTTTGATAAATTTTATTCCAACGAGATATCGGATGGGAATAAAGGCCAATGTGCCATACCTGATGATTTGTATTCTTTTAGATTGAAATATTAAAGGGAAAATTCTTTGCATTTGATTATATGAAGCTTCCAGGCTAATTACTTAAAAGCATTAAATATTTATGCTCAATTTCACGAACAAATAAATCAAGTAACTATCGAATTTACTTTTCATATTTTTTTGTGGCAAACACAATCCTTAGAAGACAATTTCACTGTTGTGTTTGCTTGATATAAACAGAAAATATTTACCTTGACATATTAAAGGAAAGTCTAAAATTAAATAATAATTAAATAAATAAATAATACCTAATATGGCTGTCTCTTTATCTATGCCGCCTGCGTTCAAGAATAGTCACTGTGGCCTTTTATAGTAGAAGTTTAACCCCCTCGGTATCGATTATTTGTTCACTTATTGATGTTGCTGCTTGTTTTGAATGTCCTTTGTGACTCTTGTTGTGTCAAGGTCTATTTACTTGCACGGACAACGTGTAATTTGCGAAATTGTCCTGACTTTGGTTGCAATCGGAGATGTTCTTGTTGCTGCTGGTCGTATGTGTCTCATACAATATGTATACGCCCCGAGTGCACTGCCATGTCACACGACCGTTAACAAAAATATGCCACGCAAACAGCGTCAGCGCAATATTTTCATTTCGAACCATGTATGTTTGTCTAACGTGGCCAAAATAATCAGCCATGAATCACTGCCGCCGGCCAACACTGCGTATGCGTAATTTGCATTGCAATGCACACTTTGAGGCGCCACTTTGAACTCTCTCTGTCTGTGTACTTTAAGTCACTCTGTTATTATTTGATAATTGATTAATTTATTTCAACCTTGAGGCTCCAGCCCTTCGTGCGAGTGGCCTTTAAGAACATGCCGCCTACCGAATGGAAACCCAACTAACTTCAGCCGACCACGCGGTGTCTCATGCTGCCACCACCGAAATATGTAGTATAAGCCTCGCATTTCCGGAATTGGAGCTAGGCAACAGCTCGGGCTGAACCACAACACACAGGACGACGACAATAAATGGGGTCAAGGTGACTCACATCAAATCAAACGAATCTCAGCGATTTATTTATACAAGCCGCTATACCGAAAGTAAAATGGGAATAATATTAATTAAAATACTTTCTTATTATTATCGCTTTAAAAATATCATTGAAATCAAGGAATATAAAATTATAAGTTTAAAAGAGGCCTATTAGTAATTCGACTTCATTTATGGAAATTAAGCAATTCCTGGCACAACTTGTTCGTTTGCTCAGCTTTGATTACCTCGCCTTTGGACTTTCAGAGAGTGACCAGAGGAAGTGACCTGAAGGTTTTCCACCTTTTCCGCACTTTTCCCCAGTTGACTGACTGCCCGTCCGAGTGTATGTATGTGTACGCGTGGGCGGAGTGTGTGTGTGCAGTGATGTTGTCAACGCATCAACTCAGCCTGAACTCAATCAGTGAATCACTTCACAATTCGCTGATCAAAAGGAAAACAATCATACGCATTTGAAGTGTCAGAAATTGCCAAAGAGGAAAAGCTGAAGATGAGGGGAAGACCGAGACAGAGACATGAAGAGCGGGGGGAGTGAGATGGACAGACGAGAGAAGCAGGACGACCCTTTCGTCCTTTCGTACTTTCTGCCATTTCGCCATGTTGACACACTCAAAACTCGGCGACTCTGTGTGCGAGTGTCTGGCGTGTATTTTCTTTTTAATCAATTTATATGCAAATAAGTGAAATGCTTAACTGAATTTGAGCTGTCTCTCTGACTGACTGGCTTTATTCACCGCCCCCTTGTCCCGTGTCTCCCCGCCGCCTCAATCATGCGACTGATTTTGCCTTTTTGCCAGCTGCTTGATTGAAAACGTTAAACGCATTGATTAACGAAAGACGCCAAAGCGTGCGACTGCGATTTAATTGAACTTGTTTCAACGAAATTCCCTTTACCACGTCCACTGATTGCAACATTTCCGACATTTCTCCAACCGAAGGACCGGAATTTCTCCTAGACTGTCGCAAATATTTGCCGGGCTTGTCAACCACATTTAACTAATATGCCTTTCAGGCAAGCAAACCTCTGACTGAACTCCGTCCCAAGATGCACTATGAGAAATCTGTAAAAATCTAGTCCTTCGACTTGGTCTTAATTTATTCAAATATTATGTTTTTTTATTTATTTAAATGTGATAATTCCCAACTTTGAACTTGTCATTTAACATTTTATTTAATTACCAACAAGCCAGATTCCCTTTTTGTCCAGTGCATCTTATAATGCTCTCTTCCTTCCTCTTGACTTTTCCATCAAAAGCGAAATCGAGTCTCACCTAATCCCAGGGAGCACCTTCATCACACCGGCGCCAGTTTTGACAGGCCCTCGAGAATTTGGGTGTCTTTGTCTGCGGCGACGCCTGTGTGTAAATTGATAAAATCAACTTGATAACTTCATTTCATTAAGTAAACATTAATCACATTAACTTTTGTGCCTGGTGTCGGTTTGGGACTGGTGCCGAAATTAACCCTAAATGCCCCCCACCCGCTGCCACACCCAGAGATCTGTATAATTTTAATAAGAAAATCTGCTCGGGTGCTTTTCACACGCTCTCGACCTTTGGACCACAAAAGGCAAAAGTCTGCCAGGAGTGTGTCAATACAAATTCCTTTTTGTATCTTTGTGTCCTCCTGTGTGTGTGTGTGTGTCTGCCTGTGTGGTGGTCTGTGTGGTGTGAACCCTTGAGGTCAAGGCGCATAAAACTTATTACTTAATTTAAGTTGGGTCCGTCTTGAACCGAACTTGACAGAGCCGAGACACCGAAGAATTTATCATGTTGGCAAATTTAATAAAATGCGAAATACATTTTAATACATTTTTGTTGCCCGCATGTCGTTGGCTTTGTCCTAATTTTCGAAATGAGCATCTGCATATTTCAATTTCCAGCAGATTTACATAAATTTCATAAGCCGAAGTGAGTTGAATTGAGTTATTCATGAAAAGGGTTGGCATACTCTTAGCTGGGAAGGATGTTACTGATCTCATAAGGGGTTTGTGTGGCAAAGTTTGATGGGAGATATATTACAGTGTATTGAGAAAATTATAGTTCTGTCTGCTTATAAAACTTTACGTAAATAATTTGGGTTGTTAATATTTAATTTTTTTATTATAATTATTTTTGTACATGTCTTGAAATATATAATGTATAACCAAACAGTTTAAAACAGTGTCAGAATATACGCTTATGCTTCTAAGATTGTGAAGGATTCTACCCATCACGAATATTGCATTACTTATTGTATATTGTAATTATATTATTTTGTCGGGGTCGAAATATTAGATATTTAATCCTGTTTACTTCCTTAAAATCAGCTTTAAAAAATATTTCAATAAGTTATCCTTTAAAGTGTATAAACCAGTCGATAAATCTTTAACCTTTTTTCTCAATTTGAACTTTGTCGCTGCCGAACTGTCAAGTCGTCTGGACCCAAGTCTGATCCTGATTCCGTCTGAGTTTTGATTAGTTTGAGAAGGGCTGGGAAATTATGAGAACTGCGTTGACCGATCAGATCCGATTATGGTCTTTCGATTCGCACGATTCGGGGAAACTTTTTTCATTTTCTCCACAGAGGCAGCCAATTAATTGGGGCACCTCTCATTTAGGTATGCAAAAAGTTCCGATGCGAATGCCAGGAGCAGCCCACGATTTGATAGTTGTGTGCTTATTACACCTGGTAAGCTTTGCTGGTGTGTGTGTGTGTGTGTGTGTGTATCTGCTTTTTTATTGGGTGAGGTGTGATAGGGTATGTTGTGTGTGTGTGTGGCTGCAATGTCAAACTTTTCAAATTAAGCCAAGATTTGCTCTCGCACACGCTCTCTGCCTCTCTGCCGGCGGTATTTCCTAGTTTACTTAGTAACTAAATCACGTTTCTTATTTAAGCTTAAGAGCTCATTAACGCCAGGTTTGAACATTATCATAAAATGAGCCAGGAACTGGGATCGGAGTCGCGTTTTCGGTGTCTGAGTTCCTGCCAAAGTTGTTTTTGGCCCCCAACAAGCTGTGCCGGCTAATACCTGCAGAGAAAACAACCACACAAGCAGATACACTGAGCGAAGAAAGGATACTATATTTGTTCGTAAACAACTCGAAATATATCAGCTAAAAATAAATAAAATTACTGGTCGATGTCACGATTTAATATTTTTTGAACTGACTTACAATAAATGTGTGTTTTATATTATGTATTAAAATATTATATCTTGTACTTATCTATAAATTTAACAAGTGCAGCATTAAATACTTATACATTTTTCCAAGTGTGCACATACTTATAACACACACTTACACACACATTTAGCGTCATCAATCGCCATTGAAATTCAATCCGCAAATTCTAACGAGCGACGACGACACTCACACACTCGCAGTTTGATGGGCACTGGCAATCAACACACATCAAACGCACACACACCTGAAGAGGAGGGGGCTAAGAGGGATAGCGAATTCCTCACACGTTGCCATAAAAATGTAAAAGGGAAATAATATAAAAATAGAAAGTTTTCGCACTTCACGTGTCAAATCCTTTTTAATGAGTTTTTTGAAGCATCAAAAAGTTTGCCATTTCTTGCACACTTTTACAAAGTACCCGTCACCTTTCCCTCACCCTGTGCTTTTTATTATTATTTTTTTTTTTTATTCGCCCTCGCCACCCTTTTATCCACATCCTGCCGCATCCTTTAACCTTTCACTTCGTCTTGGTGTTTCGTTGCTTGTTTCGCGGAAGGTTGTTGCCTCCAGTTATTTTTTTTACTTTCCTTTTCGTTTTTCCGAGTGCCTGCAGATCCTGTAATTTCTCATTTAATTCCCCATATTTTATTGAATTCAATTAACTTGGACATACATTTAAAAACCAAACTAAAGCACTGAAAAGAAGAGTTCATAAAGTTGGATAATTTGGACCAATAATTAAAAAATAATAGAATTAATATAGAGATACATTGCTTCACTAAATAACCTAATTATTTTTTAAGCTATGGCACAATAATCTTTTTTAGTTTATGCACAATTATATTCTTCTTAATTTTGTATTTACTTTGGACAATTAAGACCTTTTCCACTAGTGCACCACATCCCATAATCACAACAAATCGTTCCGGCATGGCGCGGGGTGCAGTCCATTCACTGAACTTCATCCAAATCCACTTCTCTGTCTGGCCCCAAGCCCATAAATGATGTGGCACAATTAAAGGCCCGGGCATGGCGTCCGTCGTTAACCATATTGCTGGCCAGCTCTCTTGGCCAGGTTTGGGGCCACGTTCGCCACGTTCGTCATGGCATCAGAATGCGTGCGTGCCTGCAGTCGTTGGTCCTGGTGGCCCCGGCACCGAGCATCCTGCCGGGGATTTTGCGGGCTCCGTGTCCATGCAGCTCGTCACGCAGCAGCGTTTGAAGTCAATTTAAAATGAGCATTCGGGCGTGCAGTCATGAGATGCACCCAGCAATACATATACCCCCAATCCCTTGCAATCCTTCACTGGGGGAAAAATGGGAGAAAGTTTTAAAAAAGTTTAGTTTTAAATATTTAAAATTTGTGATTTTCTTGCCTGTGATACAGGGGAAATAAGTTAGAACATAAATACGAATTTTTAGACATTATTTCATTATCGAAAAATACATGTTTTTATTGTCGTTTAATATTTTATTTATTTGATGTTCTTTTTGGACTATTTATTTCCCAGTGTTTGCCAACAGAACATAGCAGAGTTATTGTTATTGTTGCGATGACTAGGCAGATGATTTGCCACTTGGCCAACCCCAAGCGGATTGATAATTTAATCAGCTCAGGCCATAACTTACTACCAAGTATTTTGGTCTCGGGGCTCAAAGCGAGTTCTATTTATTTAATTGATCTGCGGCCGACAAAAGCATCGAGTCTCCATAGCGACTTGCACAGTGCGATAACGATGCGATATAGAATATCTTACTGGAACAATTATTAAAATAAAGTGACATAAACTAATACTAATAAACTAATAAAATAAAAAAAACATTCATTTTAATTATATTAATCTTAGCCACATTGGTTTTTCATACCATTATCCATCCTAAAGAAATTACAGTCATAATTAGTGAACGTTCGTCTCTTGACCAGCCGAAATTGGAATCTAATTACTGGCCACACGAATGGAATTTCTCTTGTCCCCACTTGACTGTCGGCTCTCCGTTCTGGCTTCTGGGTTCTCGGCACTCATTCATCGGTTGGCAAAACTTTCCTTCGGTCGCCTTGGTTATCTGCAAATGCAGGGGCAGAAGCCGGGCCAAATTAGCCCAAAAACAGTAGAAGTCCCCAGCTCAGCCTGACGGCCCCCATCCTTCATTATCCTTGGCCGATGTGACAGGGACCAAGAGCCAACTTTTGAAGCTTCCGTAGGATGACGTCGCGTCTGGTACGCACAGAAAGTTGCTGCTCGCCACATTTTTCATTGCACAACACACACAAATTAATTTAATTTTAAGCAACTTTCTCTTCGGCCACGAAAATTGTTGTCAAATTTATCTAGTAAAACCGGCGAAAAGTGGAATAAAAACAAAGTAAAAAGGGTTGAAATAAAAAATTTTTGAAACTAGACAAACCCAAAAACCGAGAAGAGTGCGCTAAAATAAAATTTAACAGCAAATTTTGTTACATCTAATTCATATAATGAAGTACTCTACACTTACATAAATACGTAAGGAGTCTTTTATGATTCACTTGAATTTTTCAATTTTATGGTAGTTAATATATTTTGAAAGCACTTTTTAAAGTTAAATTATTAATAAAAATAATTTGATTCATTTACAGATTACAATACAAAATTTTATCTTTCTGATTTTAATTTCTAACATTTTAATGTTTGTAAAGTATTAGTAACCTATTATTCTTTTGCTGGTATTAAGAAATTTACATCCAGAAAGGGTATATTCATAGCTGCCTTCGGGTGGCCTTAAAAACTTTTCGGCCATTGTCAGGACCTCGGTTGGTTATATATCAGGGAACAGCTTTGGCAGCATCATGTACCGGCTAGCTGCGCTGGGACATCATTAGTCCTTTAATTGCCATAAATAACCACAGCCGCATTCATCGCCCCCACAGCGCCACTGTACCACCGAACCACCGGACTGTCCCTCCATCCCTTGCGCCACATAAAAGTTGTCAACGTTATTTTTGCAACTCGCTCGCACACTCACTGGCACACACACACGCTAAACAACAATTCCCACGTGCCTGCGAGAGTGTGTGTGTGCTGGCGCATAGTTTACAGTTTTTGGAGCATCATGTTGAGCATATTGTCAAAGGGAAAACGCAGTGCAGCAGGCTCAGGAGACAGGATATGGGATACGGTATATGTTAGGTGCACTTAGGGAAAATACAAGTAAGAAATATATAATAAGTGTTATAAATTAGATGAATCTATCAATAATTGTATTTAAGAAAATAAAACCAAACATTCTTGTATTTTCCTTTAAGGTATGTTTTACGTTGTTATAATTTCGATATAGATATATGTACATTTTGTTAAGCACTAAACTTACAGTTCACTTCGCTGTAAAAATTTCTCTGCGTGTTATATATATGGGACACGGAGTCGGGCACTTTGGCCAACTGGTATTGCTATTGCCAAATGCCTCGCTCGCTCCGTCAGTCAATGTCCCTGGCCAATTCCTATTGTCAGCTGCGTGCCACCAGACCACCCACTTGGTCGCCCCAACAACCGAAAACTATCCGAAACTGGGCGAAAACAGCCCAGTCTTTCCCCGCCCCATGTGCCATCTGGCGCACTCTTGTGCGTTGCACGGCATTTTGGAAATCAGTCAACAAATGCAACCACACGGCATCCAACTGCATTTCCCCTTCTGGGCGGAATTTTGGGGTAGTCGGGTCCTTCGATTTCCTCGGTGGGCCGGATGGTGACTTATGTGGCAGGCCGGCGGCATTGACTCTCCACTTGACAATTAGTTGGTTGGTCAGAAAGTTGGAAAATGCAGCTGCAGCCGGGCGAGTTGAAAAATGTTTCTGTGGCATTCTGGACACACTCAAAAAAGGCCTTTAACTAGAATTCGGTAAAACCAAAATTAAACTGTACTAAATGGTTTACAAAGTAAGATCATTGTGGATAAAGTTAGATTAAAAAATGTGAACTATTAAAAGACATTTCAAACAGATTTTTTCTTCGCTTGATGTTGAATTTTTAATAGAGTTTTCTTGGAGTTCTTGTGATATTATACTATATATTATATTTTTTATTCTTACAAAATTGTTATAAGTTAATAATACTTCTTCGACAAAAGCAATACAGGTAACATAACAAAGAAAATATAACTCTATTTATGTGTATAAGTAAATAATAAACAAAGTAAATAATTCTAAATAAAAGTTAAAATTTAATGGAAATAGTTGTGGAAATAAACAGGAAATAGTGTAGCTGTGTTACCTTGAATGTAAAATGGAAATAAAACTTAATGGAATTATAAAAATTCCTTTTAGTAATTTGTTGCTTAAGTTTTGGGCATCATTTATTCTAAATATCAACTTCAAAGTAAAATAAATTCAAATTCAAATAAATTTTAATATCATTGTAAGTTTATTGTCTCTGCCTAATAGTTTTTCGAGTGTAAGTAAATTCATAGAAGGTTATTTCAGAGAAGCAGAAAGTTCAACTGAAATAAGCTCCTGCCGCACCAATTAAATAGCTGGCAAAGTTGAGCCAATTAATCCGATACTACAATCAAATGCCAGATCATTCAATATCACTGCAATCTGTCATTTGAATAAAGCTTAATTAATGCAAATACACTGAGGTGTGAATCGAATTTGCATATACAAAAAGCTAAGGAAATTCAGCTTGAGATGACTGCAGCTTGGTAATATGACAGACAAGTGATGAATCAAACTGGTTAACTGGACACATGAACTTCAAAATTAAAGTCCTGTCCATCGAAGTGAGTTTGAGCCGCGAACAATGAATACTCGGATAACACAAACACGGCCGGGAACTTAATTAACTTCCAGCAAGTCACCGGCAAATTGAAAATAGGCAAATTCCAAAGAAAACCATCCACCCCCAGCTTGACAAAATGGTAATTTCCGCAAACAAAGGCGGCAAATTATTAACAATAACAATAGAAATGCAGCTGCTCCCGGCGAGGGTCGCTGCAACTCCATTTCAAACCCAATCCAGGCGATGCACTCGAGCGCAAGGAGTTCACGCTCAGACGCATCCTGTGAGGGACTTTGCAGCCGACTGACATCCCGATTCATCGGGAATAGGAGGGAGGGAATGGGGGATCAGGGATCGGGAATGGCAGACTCCGCCGGATTAGACAAAGGGCCCCCAGTCCGCTCCGGGAGCATAAAGGCAAATAAATACATAAGCATTGTTAGCAGCCGCTGCCGGTGCTAGATTTGCAAATGTCTGTGGGGGCCGAGGATTTCAGAGGATTTTGCATTTTCAGCGAGCCATGTGAATAGGGAGTAAATATCCCCGCCAGACAAGTTGACATCTGCCCCAACAAGATGGTAAGATAATGATTTTTATAATAAAACAAAATAATGATTTGACTTCAAGCCTTCACAACCGAATTTGAAAATATAGGTTTCCAAACAGAGAACATTCGCTTTTAATTTCAAACTAATATACATAGGCCTCAGTATCTGTTACCTCGTAGAGACTAGTCTTTGATAAATTTCATAGTATATAGTTCGTTTCATATATTTTTAAACAGGACAAGGACAAGCACAAGGATGCCCGAGGATATGATGGTCCCCGCGGGGCCATACAAGCTCCCAAAGCAGTTCCGTCGAGAGCAAATGCGCCGTCAAAAGAAGGATATGCCCTGGACGAAGCGGATTTTCGACATGGATGAGAAAAAGCTCTTCGGTCGCACCGCTTTGGGCTGGATGCGGATCACTATGTTCTACTTGGTGCTATTCATCCTCATCTTGTTAATTGCGCTTTTTTGGATCTTCCTCTTTAAGTTCTTGCTCATACCGAAGGACCGCCCGCTATCGCGCAAAAAATGGCCGGGTGTGTCGCTGGTGCCACATAACGAAAGCACTTTGGTCTTCCATCCCGCTGAGCCTACGACGATCTACCCGATTGCGGATAAGATCGAGAATTTCCTGCTTGGTATGAAGGACAACGCCATCGATTACTTTAGTGATTTCAATGAAGACGAGCTGTGGGGCTACAGGTCCGGAAAGCCGACCGTCTTTGTCAGGCTAAACAAGGTGCACGGCTTTAAGCCGGACACCTACGACACCCCCGATGAACTTCCCAGCGATGCGCCGGCTCACCTGGAAGACGTCATACGCAAGCACGGCGGCACTCCCCGAATCTGGGTCAGCTTCACGGTGCGTCATGGGCCATCGCCCACGGCCGTCTACTATCCGGGCCCTTTTTTCGATGCCTCCGAGAGAATGACAGGCGTGCAGCGCGTGGTCGCCGTGCAGCTAAACAACTTTCCGGCCAACGAAGACGTCGAGGTTGACTTTAAGGTCTGGGCCCGCAACATCCCAATAGAGGATAGGTACAATGGCAAGGGCCATGCCAAGGTAACTTTGCAAATGAACATGCAAAGCGCCCTAAAAGAAACTATGCGCAGATCTCATAAGCGGGTCAACTTAGGTTCCAAGAGCCCATCATTTTAAACAGAACTTGGGAGAACCGCTTCACGATGGCGTTATGTAAATCAAATATTACGTTTTTTTCTGTCTATAAAAATTCGTTAGACCGAATTAAAACCACTTTGCTCCTGCCCTTCCTGGCTTCGGCTCCAGCTCAAACTTTCTTGTTCTCGCTGGCAAATGTCCTTGTAGAACACTGCTCCGCTGAATGCTAATTACACGCGCATTTGCCTTGTTAATTATCAATTCAGTTTAGCAGACATCGCCATCGTCGGAGTCGTAAAATACCAGAGCGGCGAACATTAAAAATTGCTGGCTGCCTTTGAATTTCAATTGGAGCTCTGCCGCCTGCACATATTAAGTATATTTCTGTATTTTTGCATAAATTAAAATGCAAATCACAAACAGTTTCATTAATAAACATTGCCAGCGGATAAAGTGCGCAGCTTATGGTGGACCGTAAAAGTTCCGTTTTTGCCTCCCCAGGAGGTCAGGGGGCGTGGCCGCCACTACACGCAATTTCCATTCCGTTTGCGGAATGAAAATCCAATTCCTTAAAGTGCCGCCCACGCAGCCATTTGTATGCGAGAATCGGATATGGAAAGCCTTCGAGCAATTAGTAAGCCTGGATAGCCTGGAGAGCCTGGAGAGCGCCTCATTAGTGACATAATTTGATTCAGAAGATAACTCAAACCACTCCAGATGAACGCAGTGCACAATGCGTAGATTTAAAACACAAACAACTGTGAAATTGAAACTATCGAAGACTGGGAAATGCACAACTCAAAGAGTCAAATTAATTACTGCCTTATTACCACCGAAAACCTAAAATTTAATTAATTTTCCTCAAATTGCTTGTAGAATATATACAGTTTTCAACTCATTCGCCAAAACATCTTTAGCTGAAACATCTTTAACTTATTTAACGCATATTTTATGTTATTCTGCGTAATTCCACATTTAATGTGTAGGCTTTTATTCTAAAAACTTTAACAAAATATATATGGAATTACTTTTTAGCTTACGTATTGATTTTAAATGATTTTTTACAGAAAAAATAAACCTACTAGTAAGGAAACTTAATTGCATAATAAATTCCATTTCCTAGGCCATAATCTTCTCAAAGATCCAGCCCATTCAAAATCAGACCATCGATGGGGCTATCGAACGTATCGAACAATTTGGGTCTCTGACTCCGAACTAGGCATTCAAATAGAAAACACCAGTAAACAAAAGGTTTAAAAATATCCTAAAATAAAAGTGTTCTATTATTATTTTTTCCAAAATTTAGTAAACAAATACCTATAAAATAACAGAATAAAAGAATAACTTTAAATAATTCTATGGCTGGACAGATATTTACTCTACTTTTTAAAGCTAAACAGATGTCTCCTTCATGACATATTTTAACTCTCTCATAAATATAAAACACAATAAAGGCAACCACAGTTAGTCTGAACAAAATATCAAATCAAGTGGCATGAATGTGGTTAGACCAGTGTTATCCATATAGACCTTCCCTCTGGGCTGAAATCTTTTCAGACTCATTCATTGGCAGCCGACTGCCGATGCACTGAAATGAAAAATTTAATTTCCATAATACTGACGGAGAACACTGCAGTCCCATGGCAGCAGCCCACCGAGCCCCCTTGCTCATACTTTTGTAATGGAAATTGAAAATATTTTCTCTCGGCTTGCCGTGTTTACACAGCTACCGCCGCCGCTTTTTCGACTCCCTCCTCCTGTTTTCCCTACTCCTGCTGAGGGCTTGCCACAGACTGCAGTCTGCGATGATTTTCAATGCGGCAACGAGGCATTTGTATGCATTTCCATAGGCATTATTTTGATCGGTAGCTGCCAATCGACCGCAGCGCGGCACATATGAGTTTTGCGGCCGAGTCTATTAATTGAGTATAAATATTGGTTAACCGCCGACGAATCATGGCTCCGCCAGCATTTCAATTTCAATGAATTGCCAAAAATTTTTAGCGATTCGGCAAGCCGTTTGTCTGGCAATCGGATATGTTGGGGAAACCCTTGCCAGTTTGGAAAATCGAATTACAATCGTTATAATTTATAATTAAGTTGAAAAATGCAAATAGCAGCAAATTCTCTATAAATAAGAATATTAGATCAGGTCTACAACTAAATACGTTTAGAGAAATTCTCCTCAACTCATATTATTTGTTATAAAAAAAAGCCAACCCTGGCACTCCCCTTGGATTTCCCTGCCGCAACTCCCCAACTAATAACATATTCATACATCTGCCCTGACAGGCCATAAAGATGTGCATGTAAAAAAAAATAAATAAATATGTTGCCATCGTAATGGCAATAAATAACACATATGCATTGCCTGTGATGTGTTATTATACAATATTTTATACACATTTCGGCGCTACCCGTAAATAATTACATGGACGTGTCCGTTCCGCGAGTTAGCGCAACGAATTAAAGGCGCAAACGTTGCGTCAAATACGTGACTCCAATGCCAACAGGGATCGGCATTGGGACAGGGTATCAGGACAACGGGCGGAGCCATAGTCTGTGCAGTCAATATCGAGTCGGGCGAGTTCATAATTCGGCCGCCCCGCAAATGGAATGGCCCTGGCAGCCATAAAGCTGCATAGCAGATTGGCCAACGGCAAGATGCCGGCGCGGCGATTAGTTCGAGTTTAACTGCCTAAAAAGCGGCATCGAGCCAGCAGCCAAGCGGTGCCATGTCATTCATTTGTCCACGCCCGACTTCTTGCGGCGCATGTATAAATTTCCCAGCCACGACCTCCACATGGAGTCCAAGGAGCCAGACCAGAATCAGATGGAGGAGCAGGAGCAGGAGCGGCAGCAGGAGCAGGACTCTGGACCGGCTCTCTGCTATCTTTGACTACATAAATCACGGACTAATAAAGCCGCAAGACTGAATGTAGCAGGAACAAAAAAAAAACATAAAGGAATGTTTGGTCTTATCCAGCTGAAGACTGCATACTCTATTCAACATACTCTATCAACACTTGAGGAATAGAACATCCTTTGTTTTATTAAAAAGTGTGGGAGTGGAAGTAATAAATATTTTGTATAAATCCATATTAAATCTAAATTTAAATTTTATGTAAACCGATGAATCCCTCCAATCAATTTTCAGATAATACAAGACGTATCTCAAATTCCGAATACCTTTTCTGGGAGCCGCAAAGGAAGTGTGAACCACCAAGTGAGCAACGTGGAAAAAAAGGAGAAAAAATGGCGACATGCGACATATGAAGTTTATTAAAATGACGGCTGAAGGAGGTGGATATGGATGGGCTGGGGCAGCTTCTGGCTCAGGACCCTCCGGGCGGGACTCTCTCTCTCTATCCCACTGTGTCGGTTAGTCATACGCATAGTTCAACGTCATGTGGCGCGCGTCGCCATAAATATTGTGACCCTCAGCCTGGACAGGAATGGAGGGGGAGGAATGGAGAGGCGGGGGGACCGGCAGGAACCCTTGGTCCAGGGTATATTTAAATTTTTATTACTACGGCAAACATTTGGCAAAAGTTTTATGATAATTTCTGGCCGGCCCATCTTGTTGTTTCTGCTTTAAAAACTTGCTTACATTGTGCATTTCTGTTGTTGCGTTGGCAAAACTTACAATTACGGCCAATTAACATGTGTTTGTACAAGTGCAGAAACACAAACACAAAGCAACACAATACAGCAGCACAACAGGATACAGGATACAGAAGGGCCTGGCTATATGCAAACATCAAATACAACAATATTTTATTGCTCCTCCTGGCCTAAGGACAACAGGACCCCCAGAAACAAAAACAATGAGACCAAAAACCGAGAGCCGGGGTGCAAAAAAGTGAGCTGGCATCGACATCGCAGCCAGATCCTGGCAATCCTTTGCTCTCGAGTCCCGAAAACATCCTCGTCGCCTAATGAGAGTCGACATCAAAATTCATGGCAGCACCTACACACGTACACGGTGGCAGGAGCGGCCACAGCTTCAGATACAGCTGCAAATACAGATACAAATACAGATGCAGATACAGATACAGATACAGATACAGATCCAGATGATGGAGCAGCTCTCTCCGGTCTCTCCGGTCTCTCCGGCAGGAAGGTCCTGCGAACGTGCTGATGAAAACGGCACAAAAATGAAATATTTAACTAAATTAACAATCTTGTTTATTTATTCAAAATTTGCATAAACAATTTGGCACAAAGACGAAAAACCAAAAGTCTATTTTCTGCCTCCAGCCCCTCCAAATCCTTCCTCCCCCCCTTAATTTCCACCGCCATCTGCCGTTTGGCCTTGAGTGTCTGCTCTGCTTGGATTCGGTGTCTATAGAGATGCCGCGTTTTGTGTTTCCACCAGTTGATAAGGAACAAAAGCCGAAGGGAAAACACAAAACACCCCCCGACCTTTGGTCTGCATATTCATAAGTCACAGGGAAATTGTAGTTCTCTGAACAAACACACTGCAAAAAAACGGAGAAAAATGTTTGAGACGCAATGGGAATATAAATAAATTTGTGTAAGCATTTAAAGACTTATTTTTAATTTATTTCGTCTTGCCTGTTTACGAAATATATTTAACATAGTTTCAGAATTTCGTACAGTGGACAAGCTCCTTGCCTAAATATATATAACTTCATCCAAAACACACAAAGACAAACACTCTTCGATGTCAACCTTCGCAGGCAGCACATTTATTCACGTTTTAGTTTCGTTGGGGGAGTTCTGTTTTTGTTCCGCCGACACTTCATCAAAAACTTGAATGCTAAATATGTCGGTGAGCACAGCTCTCCGCCGAGTGGCAAAACAAAAACATGACAAAGCAGCCAGTCCTATCTTTGGGTTAGGGTTAGGCGAATCGAGGATATGGGAGCCCTCAACTCCATCCCTTTGCCACTTTTCTCGCACTTTCTCGCAGTTTTGCGGTGAGCGGTTTTTAGGTGAATTATGGCCTCCTCGTGCGTGCGGATTTCCCGAGCATTTTTTGACAAATACGCGTGAGCTATTTAATATTTAAATTTAATTATTTTCGCCTGCCCGCGCTCCATTTGTGTCTTATAAATGGCTGGCCATAAATTACGCTTATTAATAGATGAGCGCCGAGCGGCTTTCCCGGGATCCGGGATCTGGGATCCGGAGCCGGGATCTCCGTGCTTAATGGGCCTCGGGCCGAAGGCTATATGTCATCCCCTCATTCGAATCCCCTGTCGCTTTCCAGCATTAATTTCAATTTTAAAGGGCCTGGCAATTATTGGCTATCAAGCGGGGGCTTAGTGACGAAGTTGACAGTCGGCTGAGTGACGGGAGTCAGTTCTGGTTTGTGATTTCTCTTATAAAACCTTGCTTTAAAAATGCTTGAATTGAAATGTGTAATTTAATGGTATTTACCATATTTCTTGGGTACAAAATTATATATTTAACTAAACTCAAATTTCTTAATACTCAGAGATTGGAAAATCATATTGGAACAGGACTTTATCCAGATCTGTGCGGAGTGTGGTTGACAGGGAACAAGCGACAAGTATGTCGTCACAGTTGTCACTATCGACACCCACACACTAACGTTTCGGTGGGTGTGTGTGTGTGTGCAGGTGTATGTATATGTGTGTGTATGTGCCGCAGTCAACCCTTTTGATGTCACTTGAATTTTAATGAAAAATTCACACATGCCACAAGCGTACAAGAAGAACACGAGACGAAAGGAGTTGCCGTTTCCCCCCAGCCCCCATCCACCATTCACCAATCACCTCCTCTAACCCATTACCACCCACACCACCTTCTCCTCCTCCTGACTACTGCCACTTTGTGCATTACGTTCCTGTCACATCGGTGGGCGTGGATGTGATCTGGGGTGGTGTGGTCAAGCCTGGTTCTGTTCTGGACGTTGACAGGCTTAGTCTCGGCGGAACCATTCACGCTGTGCCCCACCTTCCATTCTTCACACCAAGCACTCGAGGCACTGCCAAAAAAAAGGTGTTCTGTTGCCTAAGTTAATTATTAACATATTTGAGGAGAACTTTAAGTATAATAGATCAAAAGGCAACTCAAGATAATGATACGGAAGACCTATTGGTCTTGAAAGTAATCTTATAAGAAGTTTTAAATATTATCTCATTAACTTAAATTTGGTCCAGTGTATTAGCCCACAGAAGTGAGGCTGTGGCAACCAGTCATAGACCATGACGCTGATGACCGACAAGCGCAGACACAGCGGCGACAGGAGCCGGATTTCTCATGGAACTCCAGTTGTCAGTGGCTCGTCCTGGTCAGTTCCGATCTGGGGCAGTGCTCACCCGAGTACCGAACTCTAGCCCCAGGAAGGACTCTTCCTGGGAACGGGTTAATGAGCAAATGTTCATCAGCCATTTATGACATATTAGGCATAATTAGTTTTGTTTTGCAGTCTTTATCAGAGATTAAGTGGTCTCACTCAGTGTTCGGATGTTGCTCAATTATTGGTTGCAAATGGTTCGGGGGAGACTCAACAGATTCCACCTATTTATATTTCTCCCATGGTGATAATGAAAATGAGGAACGCAAACATTCCGAGCACATTATGAGATCAAAAACGGTTTAAGCCGCTCCCCGGCATGCACACCATATAAATGCTTGCCATTTCGAAAGTCCTCGCTCCCGTTTGCCGGGGCTTCACACTTAATCTCACAAATGCACTCTAATATGATTAAGCACGTTTTTAGCTGACAAATAAATCAAGTGGCGAGCGGGAAGCGCGTTTATGAAACCAACTGCCATCCTGCCAGGCAATCCGAGCAAACAAAAGTAAAGTCGCCCGCACAAATATAAGGATGTACAATGTACATACTCATGTGTGTGTGTGTGTATTATATATCCCACCCACCGGCATCCTTTGCGAAATAAACGTCTATTTGGCTGCGAGTGCAAGTGGGAAAAGTAAAAAGTGGGTCTGCAAAGCCAGCAGGAAAAGAAGAACAAAGGTGTTCGATATGCCACGAAGCAAATTTGCTCTTAAAAGCCAATGATATTATAGAGTTAATAATAAATACTGCTATTAATATTACAGTTTTTTATTAGTTACTAAGTAATACTTAGATTTGTAAATATAGTAAAGACAATTATGCGAAATAAATGGCAATTGGTTGCCCCTTTGCCTTTAGTTAAGCTCAAAATAATATAAACGCTATTTAAAGACCAGTTCCGTAATATTTATCATTATTATATATTTACTAATTCAGACTCTGAGAAATCTATTTAAATTTTTTTTAATTGGAAATAATAATGACAGAATAATAATAATTTAATTCAATTCGCAAGTTTTGTTAATTTTACGTATGAACATATATTTTTTATTAAATGCTTTCCTTTGAGTTTGATATTGATGTTGTTTTTAATACCATCTTTAAGGATAGAAAACATAGAAAATATTCCTTTTTTAAATATCCAACCATTTAGTTCAAAGGTGAAATTGTTTTTTAAAAACTGAAACTATGATTCCGATTAAATCGGAATCTTGTAAATTTTATTACAAGAATTTCCGTAAAACTCCGTTGGATCCCTCGGTTAGGGAATAGCCAACAGATACCACAGGACGAAGTCGCACCTTGTGCCAGAATGGAGAATATCCAGCAGGAAGAGATTCGTCCTTGCCAAGTCCCGGCTAAAGCCGAAGCCAAAAGCTAAAGCCAACTCGAGCCATCCTCTTACTGCAATTTTAATGACACCTATATGTATCGGTGTGTGTGTGCGTGTGTGTGCCACGTGCCAGTGTGCGTGTGTTGTTTGGCTACAAAAAGTGCACGTGTCAAGGTGTGGGTGTTAGTTTATGAGCTCAACGTGAAGGTAACATATTTCAAGTCTCTGGCAAAAAACAATAGCGAAGAAGGGGCTGGAGCAAGGGAGCTTTGGCGAAAAATGTGACACACATACACATTATCTCATTTTCACAGCTCTTGGACGCAACAAGAAAGCGCAAAAGTTAAAAGCCGCAGGCGGCAGGGGCGTGCGAAAAAGTGTGCAGAGTGGGGCGTGGCCGGGGCCATATATAATGGCAGACTGCTCCGGAGGGGAGCAGCCAGGCAGCCAGGCAGTAATATACGAGGCACGGGCCAAGAAACGAGATACCAACAAATGATTGTCAGAAGCCCCAAGGATGTGCCGGGTCTGTCTAAGACAGTTATCCTTTGTGAATCCTGCTGCACTAAATTTGATTCACTAAAGTGACGAGCTTTAGCCCCCTCAACTCTCTATAACCAATCCCCCGGCAGCCGAGGAGTGACTGCAAATCAGGATTCGACCGCACATAATGGGTTAGCCACACAAGGAGTGCAAACATTTTGAAATTATTTACATGACTTGAAAATGGAGAAATGGAAGGAGACAAAGCTGAAGCTAAAGCAGGAGTTGGAGTTGGAGTTGGAGTGACTGCAGTGAGCCATCAGCCAGCATAAACATCAAAATCAAATATAAATGGACTGACACTGGCGAGGCAACATGTATTCATATGTATCTGTGTCTGAGGAATACATCAGCTACAAAAGCAACAGACTCCGAGCACCCGGAGAGCACTGAGAGAAAGGTTTTTCTTGGTAAATAAATTATTAAATTGCAGAAGTATTAAATAGGAACTGTATATAAATTTATCTTTGTATTCCAAGAAATCTTTCAAACAATTCCAGTAAACAAAATATATAATTCGAGTACATATAATATCTACATTAATTTGTTCACAGTGAATCCAACACCAGGAGCAGTAACAGCTTAATGTTGGCAAAAGGGCATAACGAGCCGTAACCGTAACATTACACGACTCCCTGTACGGCATCCCCTTAGACGTCCCTTCCCGTAAGCCCTCGCACACATCCGTATGTGTGCGTATGTATCTGCTGCAACGGAAACATCCAACATAAATGTAAGATATGCCTGGAATGCTAATCACAGACGCAGCTACGCAGACACTCACACACTCTGGCGCAGACAGGACACGTCACACGGATACGGACACGGACACGGACACACACACGCACATTGGGGGGCAGTAAAACATTTGTAAATGTTGCAAAGTATCATCTTAAAGAGATTTGCAGCTTAGCGGCCGCATCATGCGTCACGCATACGTAAACAACATCTCAGTGGGTAAGCCAAGGATCTCCCCATTATCCCTGCCCCTTCCCTTAGTCCTTTTTCATCCCGTTTCCCTGCCCCCCCTTCACAGCACTTTGATGTATGCCACGCAACGCATCACATTGATTCCAACAAAAGGACGATGGCAGTGGCAATATCATATCCATTGCATTGTCCGTGTTCATCGAAAGGGGAAGCGTGCAGGAAAATGGGAAAATGAGGACGCCGTGAGGTGGCAGGGCAGTGGGAAAAGCACTCTGGGGGAGTGGCTGCAACTTTAATGTGCAATAAATCATGATATCACATTATAAAGCATAAAAAATGGAACCGTTTCGCAGAGTGACAGGACCTGAACCCCAGGCAGTGCATTTCAACTGGCGAGGGGAGTGCCAATCGCAGGTCTATAGACAGTCAAAGCCAGGGGAATGAACTCGTGGCCACGAAAGGGTTTACTTTCGAAAGGAAAAATTAAAAGGTATACAAAAAAAGTATAAAAAGAGTTGAACAGGAAAATCTTTAATTGAAGATCTAAAACTCACTACAAAAAAGCTATTCAATTTAATTATAAACATTTTATAATTGTTAAGGAATCATTAGTAAATTTCTGTCAAGATATAATAGCCGACAGTCAAGACATTTTGAAATGAAAAGAAACCTGAACATTTCGGTTAGCATTGTGATTCCAAAAGGAAAAGCTGACTGTGTCCTGAAACAAGGACGTCTGTCTGAGCGTTTGTAGAGTTCGCCATCCGTTTTATGACCGAAGGGCATAAAAATCCTTGCAGCAAAGGCAAAATAAGCAAAGTACACGCATTACGTGCCGACCCATTTTTGTCATTATGCGTGAACTAATAAAGTCATAGACCTGTCGACCGAAAAGAGCGGCAATCGGGAAAGGACTGAGGATATGGCCTAGTGGGCCCGGTGACTGTGGCTAAAACGTGCTAAGCCAAATGGAGAAACGTGCCCCAAAGTGGCAGACAAATAACCAGAGACAGATTCCGTCTTAAAGCAGTTTAAAGTGTGAGTGTGTTTGTTAATTAAATGTTAAAATGTTGATGGGAAATATGAGAGAAATCTGCTTCGAGGATGTTTTTACCCCTCTAAATTGGAGACAGATTCTGACTTTAAGGCAGGCCTCTGTTGTATCCTGGGTTTTTGGGGGCCTCCCGAGGCTTAAGACAACGAGATAGTTTCCCATTCGGCAATTGACCCTCCTGCTCCTGCTGAGCTCCTTCGCTTTTGGCCAACTCGTTTACTGTCACTTGCTGTGGATTATAACGGATTTCCTACGGCACAATCGTTCGCAATAAAGGCATTAAGCGCTTTATCATCATTCACTTGGCGAACGGTAAGCTTCACATTCAGGCTGTGTCCTTTCACTGGACACTCCAGAGGTTACTGGCCAGGAAGAGCACTGAGAAAAAGCTTGAAGAAGTTTTAAATAAAATATTTTTTATTTACCAAAAAATTAAGTTAAATTGATATTGTTTTTTTTTTACAAATTTACTTTCTTAAATTTTTCTTGGTAGAAGAATAACTCTTGTTTTTGTTGCGTGTACTCTACTTTTTGGCCGAGGCATTAAGATTATGAGAATTATAAGGCGGCGCTGGAGTAACGCCATAAATGTCAGCGTCTTTGGTCGTAAATGTGAAATGGATGTCCCCAAGCTGCGGGGTGAGTGTTAGGGGATGCACACTGTACTCGGCGATAAATTAGCAGGCAGAGTGGGCCTCAGCCTCAGCCTCGGCATCGGCATCGGCCTCGGCAAGTGTCTGTTGGCTTTACATGTGCAACTGACTATGAAAATCGTTGATTGTCGCTGGCAGAAAGTTACGGACCCAAAACTCGAAAACTCGAACCCAAAGCAAACCGAGACAGCAACCGAAACTGAAACTGAAAGTCACAGTTGCATTCTCGGCCTCCGTTCCAGTTAAAGTTCGGCTCGAAGATGGCAGGGGACTGGGGCAGAGACAGGGATGAGGACTTTCGCAAAGTGATATTAACTTTTAATGGACAAACTGCACGAAAAACTGCTCTTCATTCTCTGTTGTTCTGACCCCGGTCTGGTCTCTGTGCTAAGTGCTGCCAAAAGTGCAGCAGAATGTGTCGTGGCCGATAAAATAAACATTATCACAACTGGCAATGGTAAAAATCATGTGCAAAAAGCACAAAGCGCAGCCCCGGCTCCTTCAAGTGGGTTGATTCGAAAAGTTTTCGTTCGACACGGCATTCTCTTTCACTTATTTCCAATTCTCCACTCGATTGTTTGACTTGGCTTGCCTCAATGTTTAAGTTGTTTCACAGAATTAGAATGAGCGTGTGTCTGTGTCCCTATTTAATGGTCACTATTTAAATGCAGATATGGGTCTTTTGAAATTAAAGCAATTTTCTTTATCAACTTAAAATATTTATAGTTTTGGTAAATTCTTATTTATTATTATTTTGAAAGTAAAACTTAAATACTTGGGAAGTGTGCTGTAAGGAGACGATTAGGTTTAGAGTACAGCGACGTTACTTGATTACGAAAAAGTCAATAAGGCAAACGACGCGAGTTATTCATTATGAAATAAAATAAAATTGGATTAAAAATATATATTTCCTGTTAAGATTTAAGCTAGTTTTCAAGTAATATTTCCACTTTTTATACTACCAAATCTATTAAAGCTTCCCTCGCTTGGCCAGGGCACACAAAATGTTTGTCCTTGTTATTGTTTTGACTTCTTGTGCAAAACTTTGTTCTTAATTTCGGAATGCTGCTGCCGCACGATGGCAGTGCCAGTGCGACAGCTCCTGCTCGTAGAATTTTGCGTTTATTTTACATTTATTATCATTTGCAAGGCATTGAAATTTATTTATGTTGCTAGCGAGCATCGAGTAGCCGGGTGCACGGGGCGTATGCGTGATCCGGGAGAGTGCTCTTTAAGGCTTTAAGAACTCCCGACGCCTTTGTTCGTCGCCATTGTCTTTCACTTGTCGCTCTCATTAGTTTTCCCTGAGTTTTCCCACAGTTTGTTGCAAATTTCTCCACAGGCAGAATTGTGTCCTTATCGCGAATTCCCTTCAACTTTTTCGACTATTGAGCAGTAGCTTTTGTCTATTGTGTTTTATTCCATGTTCTTGGCCATTGTCACTGTCATTGCCATTGTTTCGGTTAGAAAGAGAATTACAGATGATAAAAAAAATGCAAGTGGGGTGCTGTCGGTGGCTCTTTGTTTGCACAAACATCTTGTTTTTAATGAATGCCGCCTGCCAAGCAATTTAACGCCAGGTGGGCAAAGTCAATGTCATTCTTTGGCGTCGAGGTCTTTATGTTTTAATAAAAATAAATAAAACAAACGGTGCAAAAGCCGCAATTGAAACTATTTGCACACCACTCACGTAGCGGGCGCTTAAGACTCAGCTAACCGGAAGCTGCCGGCACCACATCCGGCCGAGAGAGAGGAAAAACCACCCCGCCACTTTGCCATCCAACCGCCTGAGCTGCCCCAAGCCACCCCAAGCCACCCAAAAGCTCATTAACATTTTAAACAGCAACGCTAAGCGGCGGCCCGTTTCCATTTCCATTCCCCTCTTCACCTGCCCGCGTCGCAAGGTGTTAAAACAGCCCTAAACGCAACCAACCACCCACCCACCCACACACACACAGCCACCTGCGTTCGCGGTGTGTGGCTGAGGGCAGGTGTGTGTTGACATGAAGCCGTTAAAGAGCTCGAGCGCACCTCAAGTGGCTTTGTTCAGTTGGCCCTTTGGCGAGTGTTTGAGCTGCCGGAGCTGCTGATGTCGCCACCAGATGGAAAAGTCCTTTGGCCGATCCTTGTGCCCGACGCCACACTCGAAAGAAAAACGTTGAGAGACATTTTGGATATATAACTCTTTTATATATTGATCATTTTTGGAATTCATAAGGATGTCTTTTATAAAATTTACTTCTGCAGATTCCATCTCCGATACGAGTTCCAAATATTTTCTTTCTGTGCAATGAATTGAAAGAGAACCCTAGAATAGTGCACGCTCCGGCACGCCGAAATTAAATGCTAAATTATGGCACTTTACTGTTTGAAAATCGTCCTGGCCCGAGTGTAATTATCCTGATCATTATTCCTTATTTATTCACTCTAAAATTTCGCGTTTTATTTGCGTCATGAAGTTGGCGATTTGCATGCAAAGCCCAAGAACAAAACAGGAACAAAGCACAGGAACTCTCGTTATGCTTATTGCCTTATCTGGGCTGGTAGAAAATGGGATTAGTTGGGAAAAAGGGGGCAAAAGTGTTAGCCAACCCGGGCTCCGTTTCCTCAAATTGGATTCTCTTTAGGCCCGAAACTCAAAGGAGCTTACAATTTTAGTTTCGGCTTAGTGGGCTTATAATTAAATAGTTCACCCCGGCGAGGGCTGCTCAAAGGATAGCAACACCTTGGCGCAGACTCGCACACGAAGTCAGCATCTTGGGCACCCACTTGCACACACAGTAAGGCACATAATAAGCAATTTGAGGAGTGTGTGCGTGGGGTCTGGGGGCAACTTTTATCAGCATCATTAAAATTCTGACACATGTAACACGAAATCAAAACTTTCGGCTTAAAGTGCAAAAAGTGTTGCCTGGCTTCGCCGCCATGTCTGCTCCTTGCCACTCGACACTTTTCCGCCCGCTTTCCCTCCGCAATTTCCCCCCGCAGACGAAAGTCTTTGGCTCCGCCTTCGTCGCCGGCATTTGCCAGCTCTGACTTTTAAGGCTGCCTTTGGCGCATTCTGACTCCTTATACTAATTTCCATATAAGTAGCGTTAACATATCATTTGCATAAATTCTGTTGACATCTTTTCAAAATCACACGAAAATGTTTTAAGGTGTCGCCTTTCCGCACACACACACACACACACACACGTTGTTATCCCCAAATTTTACAGGGATAGGTCTTTGGCTTTGGTGACTTGCACTGGGAAATATTTACATTCTTGTAAAATTAATTAAATACTATTTGAATTAATTAATAAACTATTGACTGAGATGAGTTTCAATCTCTCATTTGTATATAATTAAATATTAAACCTATTAACCACATGAACATAATCCTTAGTTCATGGAATATGCCAAGACTTAAGTTCTAGTCGTACATTCTAACGAT
>VNJQ01000859.1:0-73306 GCA_008042515.1 Drosophila truncata | reverse complement strand
GTTAAAAAACAGCGAAGTTAGGATATTTTCTAATATTTTCCTGATTGTTCCTATGGCAGCTATAGGATATAGTCGGCCGATTTTCATTAAATTAAAACTAAAATTCTGAAAGAATATTAAGTGGCCAAATCTCAAATTTGATGAAAATATGTTAAAAAACAGCGAAGTTATGAATTTTTTTATTTTTTTCTGATTGTTCCTATGAGAGCTATAGGATATAGTCGTCCGATTTTCATGAAATTAAAACCGAAATTCTAAATTAATAATTAATGGCCAAATATCAAATTTGGTGGAGTTTTGTTGAAAACTGACAAAGTTATAATTTTTTTTCGAAAGTTTTACCGATCGTTCCTATGGCAGCTATATGATATAGTTGTCCGATCCGGCCCGTTCCGACATATTTACGAGTGAGAGTATATAGAAGACTAACTGCAAAGTTTCATTCAGATAGCTTTAAAACTGAGGGACTAGTTTGCGTAGAAACGGACAGACAGACGGACAGACGGACAGACGGACAGACGGACAGACTGACAGACGGACATGGCTAGATCGACTCGGCTGTTGATGCTGATCAAGAATATATATACTTTATAGGGTCGGAGATGTCTCCTTCACTGCGTTGCAAACTTCTGACTGAAACTATAATACCCTGCAAGGGTATAAAAATATATATATAATTTATTTATAGAAAATATTTAATTGTGGTTTCCATTGATAAAATAATTAGATATTTATAAATTAAATTTTTAGAATCTTTATAACTTTGTATGGATAAATTGATTATTTTATATTATTTTTATTATAAGTTCTTATATAATATGAACCATATTTAATATATTTATTTAGTTTTTATTATTTAGCATTATATTAATCAAAGAAACCTAAATAAATCACTTTAAATATTAAAAGAAATTAATTAGACCACTAAAATCAATTAAACTTTATAAAACACAAGCAATACTCTAATAAAATATGTAAAATTAAGTTTTCATTATTTAAAATTATAATAATTCAGGAAACTAATCTGAATCATAAAACAATAGATTAGCAAATCAAAAATCAATTCAACTTTATAAAAAGTATCAATAATGAAATAAAAAAGCCTATTTTTATATTTAAACCTATATTTATATTTTAAAGTTTATTAAGAAATAACAAAAATATTTCTTTCCAGTGTACTGTGCGTGTCTCTGTATATGTGCTCCCATATTAGGAGCCGAGACTAAATGGAATCGCTGTTGGTTGTTCCCCCACCGATTGAATCCAATCCGTTGAAAGAGTTGACTTGAGCTGAGTTTTGCTGGGAACAACCCGCTGCTTCCCTACGAATTGGGTCAACTGCCGCATTTTTGGCCCGAAGAAGAAGAGGAAGCTGAAGCTATGTCTATGTACATGGCTAACGGTTAACATTATTGCGACTTTGCCATTTATCGTCGGCCCATTGTTCGCCTTCACCGACTGAGAGTTGGGAGCTGGAAGAGCTCAAGCCAAGTTGAAGTTGCCAGCATTTGACTTTGCTTTACGACCCATTGTGTGTTAGGGAAAGAAAGGGAGTGAATCATAAAGTTAGCTCAAGAATTAACTTCTTCAATGGCCATTTGACCCAAGCACACTGTATGCAAATGTTGGCAAATCATTTCTAATTGCCTGCGCAAAAGTCAATGCTGCACAATTATTGACAAGTTATAATGCTTAATCCAGTTAGTGCACAAAATGCTTGAGGGGCAAAAATGGTTCAACACAAAAGCAAATAAAGACATAAAACAAGAAAAAGAGACAAAGTAAATTAGTTCAATGAAGTGGAAGGGCAAATAATTGCAAGTGTAGTAAATATTGAATAAAGAGACAAAGTAATATCTTTGAAAGGAATAATTTTCATTACGAAATAATATTAAATAATCAAAACCAGAAGCTATGGCTTAATTCATTAAACAAAGTCAAGAGAGGAAGTCTCCTTTTAGTGCAGTCCAGGCTGGAAAACCGCATAATCAAGTTTTAATTATGCACAAAATTGCTACCACACACACTCACAGCCATCAGCTTTATCAGACACTTGCATAATTATATAAAGTTTCCCCTTACTCTGACTTACCATACATACTTTCCATTTGGCAAATCCTATTTGGTTTTAAAAATGCTCGCCAGACAAAGAAACATTTTGAGGGAAACTCAAACAGTGAGAGGAGAAAACTTCAACAGTTTTTCGTAGGAAAGTTGGAGAAATGAAAATGACAAGGACAAGTTCCTGTTCTACTTGTCTCCCTTTTTCCCTTTAGCTTTTTGTAGCTACGCCTTTTTTGATTTGGCTGCAGCAGACATTGTCTTGTTGAGAAATTGCGCATATTTCCGTTTCCGTTTCCGTTCGGCGTAACATGTGTGAGTGTCTGTCTGTCTACAGTTTTTGTCAACTCTTTTGCGACCTGAGCTGCAGTTTTGGCTGCCATTCTGTCGGGCATAAATTAAACTTACATTTTACTAAGGCATAGCCATGTGTTGCGGCCTGTGTTGTTGGCATTTAAATGAAATCCTACGCATTTCTGTTACCAGTTACTATAAGTTATTCACCCATATATTCGGTGATCAAACTTTATTTATAACTTCTCGGCTTTAAAACTGGTTGTCCAACATGATGATGATGCCTATAATCTGATGACAGCAAAAAACCAAGCAGTTTTTTACAAATTTTTATTTTTGTATTTGGCTACCCGACACTTTTTTATAAATATTTTTTTTTGTTCTATATTTTGTTGCGATTTTTTTGCGCATTTGATATTGATGAAATTTAGCTTCCTATCGGTACAAAAAATTTGTTATTTCTGATGGGCAAATGTGTACATGTGTTTGGCGGGTCTGAGGGGCAGCTTTCAGGCAGTTCAATCAACATAGTTGACATTTGATGTAAAAACCTTTCAAACGCATCTCGCAGATATGTAACTATGGATTTTCCATATTTTTTATGATACCCTAAGGCATAATGGGGTATAACAAACTGTGTATTTAAAGGCAAATACCATTAATTTTATGAAGGCTTTTGTTTTAACCATATTTTAGCCACCATTGAGATTTATAAATAATATTTATTTCATTGTTGTAACTTCTCCTGTGTCAATTTCTTTTTGATTTCTTTAATTCGATCTCTTTTATCCTTACTATCCGTGTAAATTTTTACCAATATGTGGCATCCTGCTGACTGACTGCCGACTGATTGCGTATACGCGATGTGACAGTTTGTTGAAAATATGTTGCGCATACGCCCCGTCAGCCATTCCTTTGGCCTTTAGTTGAAATGAAACTGGGAATGTGTTGGCTGTCTGACTGAATCAAACCGTATGTGATTTTTAATTCTACAATTTTTGACATTTGCGTTTGCATTTAAATTAGATTTTACAACGGCCACAAACATTGACATGTTCCCTTCTGCAAGGACCGTCGATTGCCCAGAATATATATATCTATTCTATATATAGAATATACAGACCCAGGGGATGGCATTGTAAGCATGGCAAATGGGATTTCCTCTCGACTGTCTGTCTTCTCACAGAATGTGCAGTGTTTTCGTTGCTCTGGCCAAAGGTAATGGAATTGTTCAGCCAAGAACCAAAGCCTCTAGTGCCATAAATCTGGTAAAGACCTCGCTACCCGCTTCTTCTCACCACTAATTGAAACATTAATTCTGGCCAAAATGTCCCAATCGGATTGAGAATAAACCCCACATTGTCTTGGCCGCTTGCCCAAGGCTTTCCCACTTGATTGCATCATCTTCTTCACTGGCATTTTGCATCTTTTTAACGAACAAAAAATACAAAAAATACAAAAAATACAAAAAAGAAGAAAACAGCGCAAGCATCAGCCACAGAGGCAAACATAAAATTAACCTGATGATGTTCATTAAACGAACGCAATCATAATAACTGCCAGGGCAGCCAATATTATACACGGAATGGTGTAAAAATTAATTAAGCCCTAATAGCTGTGAAGCATTTTCGCGGCAAAACGGAACGGAGAAGCTTGAGGAAAACGCATTTCGTATTTACCCACACATAATTTTAATCGCTTCGGCGGAATATAAACGGGATTGAGTAAACCAATTTAAGTGAACATAATGATAAACATTATTTTTTATACACATTCAAGAGTCATTTCGGTTTACCTTGATGATGGGCATAAAATATTACCCAATGGATTGGCTTATAATATTATTTTTACTGTAAATCCTTTTATAAATTACTTTTTATTTCACTCTTACCAAGCCTTGATATTTCCATCATTAGAAATGTTTTTGAACTTACGTATACCTTGGTTATTTAGTTTATTCCTAGGCCCTAGCTCGTTCGGTTCTAATAACACTATTTTTTTTTTATTAGTTTATTTATACGAGTAACAAATTTCTTGATTCCAAAATGACTTTTACTTATAAGGAGCTGATTGATGTGGCCATTGGTTCGCCAGAGTCGGGACATGTGAACTTTTATGCTTTGCATGTTTTGCTCACTTGTTTTGGCCAAAGATTGGATGTCCTGGATGAGGTTGTCGAACAGGAAGATTACATGACAACCAATGTGCGACTGCAGAGCAGTATGTGTGAGTAAGAGAGGGGCTTAATCTAAAGATTTTTTGGCCTTTAACCAAGTAAGAAAATTCTAAAAGACTTTTTGTAATCTTCAAAAGGCTAAGAGTATGAAAAACTGTTGCCTAACCTCTGTTTTGCTTAAATAACTTCAAATTACTTAATTTACTTGCAGTAACCTTGGCAAAATCATCAAAGTTCCGTCTATTTGCTGGCGCGGATGCCGAGGGAGAAGCTGCAGCCGAGCCTGTAGAGGAGGCTCCCGCTGAGCAGGCACCAGAAGCAGCAGCACCCGAGGAGGCTCCAGCTCCTCCAGCAGAGGAACCTGCTGCACCGTCAGAAGCTGCTGAAACTCAGCCAGAGCCCGAGCCCGAGCCCGAGCCCGAAGCCCCAGCAGAGCCTGAACCTGCACCAGAAGAGCCTCCAGCAGCAGCAGCAGCAGAGCCAGAACCAGAAGCGGCACCAGAGCCTGAAGCACAACCAGAACCCCAACCAGAACCACAACCAGAAGCTCAACCAGAGGCACAACCAGAACCAGAACCTATAGCAGAACCAGCAGCAGAACCTGAACCAGAGCCAGAACCCGAACCAACAGCCACACCAGCTCCGGCATCAGCATCTCGCACAGGATCAGGCCAAATTTCCAAACAGTCATCTGCACATCGATCGCCACAGTCAACTCAGGCTGCTTCGGAGGAAAAGCTCGAGACGAAACCTGAAAAGAAATCCCAGGAAGGCTCGGCACCAGCATCCATGGCTGCGTCCACTACTAGAGTCGATGGGTCTCTGGTCAACAACGTCTACCGTTTGGAGAGACGTGTGTCCCGAATGGAGCTGCAAAAGGAGCATGCCATCACGGAACTGCAAAGATTTGTGACCAACCTCACGGGGCAAATGAAGATCACCATGGAGCAGGTGAACAATGTCACACACTTGTTAATCGACCGCAAACCAAATACGGAGAGGGTCAAGGATCTTCGCCACATTGCCAAACAATTGCGGGTGCTAATGGCAACGACAGGTGATGAGGTGTCTGTCAGTTGGGCGAGTCAAGACATTGGGCCTCCAGACGATGGAGAAGCCATGGCCGAGGAGGAGCACATAAAGGAAAGTTCCACGGAAGTTTCATCGGAGAAACCCGACGAGGGCGAAGAGATGGGATTGGAACCGGTCGTCTGCTATACACCCGATAAAATCCTCACCGAGGTGCTGGAACTCAAGGGTCAATTCTGTGAGATGACCAACAGGATGAATGATTTTGCGGCTGACCTGGCGCAGCAGGACTCCCAGAGAATGAAGGATTTGATAAGGGAACTTCAGGATTCAACTCGCGATATCAAGATCTTTATGTCAGCCACTCGAGAGTCTGGTAATGCGACAGCGAGTCGTGTTCACGATGCATTGAGCGAGATAGCCCTTATAAAAAAGGCCATAGACCATATCAACATCGTAAAGAGCGACAAGGCGGAGCGGGAGATTCTGCTGGCCGGTAAGGTAGACTTTAAGCAACTCGCCACCAAGGTGTCCCTGGAGCAGATGGCCGAGTACAAGGCAAGGATGGAAAAAACCTTATGCGAGGTGCGCGCAATCATCAATTTGAATGAGAAGAATGTCCTTCAGATCGTCGACAATCTGCGCATGACTATGGGCATCGATGCCCTGGAGGTCGGTCTCAAGGATTTCCGGGAAATTCTTGAAAGGAAGGTGCACATGATTGCCGAGGCTTTGCAAAAGTACATGGAGATGACCAATGATGATTGTGCTGCTGCTGCCGGCAGGGTGAAGGTCCTGAAGGATCTGTCCTGTCTTGCCTGCGACACCACCTGTGTGATGCGCACGGTAGAGCGCTCCAAGGTGCCATCCCTCCCGAATGCCAAGGGCTCCTCCGGCCTGGGACCCATTGTCACCTACGAACTTGGTCAGATCCGTAAGTCTGGCATTATGGGCTACTATCGCAAGGACGAGTTCCCCCACTCGACGAATGCCTGGGCCAAGGGCGCTGGTGTGCCTATGGTCAAGTGCACACAAAGGCATGCAGGTGGGAGTCATACCACGCACACGGCTAACGATCATCAGCAGAAGGTGGTCCTCTCCAAGAAGAACACGGGCTGGAAATAAGTGTATATATTATGTGTGTATAGAAATTTCAGATGTATCATCAGATCATTATTCTAGGAAGCTTGTCAAAATTAAACAGATTATAAGTAATGTTCACAAGTTGTTTCTCTTTTTATAAACTAATTAAATGCTTAGGCCTTTCAAGTAACTATAAATTCCTCGACTGCCTTTGTTTCTCCTTAAAATTTAAATAAAAATATAATTTTAATATTCGTTTTTTTCTTTTTAAAGTCCAATCAAATCTATAAATCGAATGTTTAAATCTTTTCTTCAAATAAAAACCCTTTACCTGCCTCTTGGCTTATTTTAAAAATTTATATTAAAATATTATACAGCTTCTTAAGGCTCTCAATTTTCATTTACATTTAATTTCCCTAAGAATCCTTGCTGAATTCCCTTTTAAAATAGTAAAATTAATTGCCTAGATTTTATTACTTTTCAACTCACATCCGGTTTGTTTAATTTACCCAAGAAAAAAGAATCCTGTACTTTAATATTAACTACAACAAGGTATGACTGAAATTTATTAAAATATGTTGACTGTAAAGGATTTATGTTAATGGACCTTTTGGCCAAAAGCATTAATTTTCAAGTTTCCATAGTGGTCTGTGTGCGACACTTTTGAAATTATCAATGATTGCAGTTTTTTACTGAACGACTTTTTTACGGCTACACATACAAATATATTTGAATAATATTTTAGCTTTGCGGCTCATTTAAATTTTTGGTTCGTGCTTGTGGCAGCGATTGATAAATATTTTTTTTTATTATCATTCCGAACCACTGAGAGTTTATTTCTGTTCCTGAATGACTTGAATGGGCGGTCAGGACTCGTTTTAATAGGCTAACGATTAAATGCATAAATTTGCCATAAATTGAAACAAGCAAAACGGCGCCAAAACATGACAGGAATAAATATAAATAAAGTCCAGGGGCGTGTGATTGTTTGCTCAAAGGACATCAGCAGAAATGTAGGAAAAAATGGGAAAAATGTCATTTAACTGAAAGGGCGGACTTCCTTCAGCATGAATTTTAAATTATTATTAGTGAAGTGACATTTACATATTGAATATGAATAAATGAATTATGCGAATGGATTTAAGATTTTCGAAAGGGAAAAATATATTATTCAACTGGTTATGAGCTTTAATGTCTTATAAAAACTTTGCTAACCATTTAAAAAATTCTTTAAATAGACAATTCAATTGAATGTGGCCATATACCTTTCATTTGCGCATTTGGCAAACGTTTTTATAAGCTCGCCTTTTGCAAATGGTAAAAACAAGTGCTTGCCATTAGAGCTATATAAATGCAAGCTGAAATTAATTAGTGGCAGCTGGAAAAGAGAGCAAACCAGCGAATTTTCAATTGAAACAGGTCAGTGAATAAATTGCAAGTAAAACGGGCAAAGCCGGAAGGCGAAATGTAAACAGAAATGGACTAAGTTGGCAAATGACAGCAATACCAATAACTGAATATAAAAGCCAGAGTACACCAAAAGAAATATAGAATACAATTATAGGAAAATTGCAGATGCTTTTATTAATTTTATTTTTTTTATTTTCTCTTTATTTTGCAACTCCATGAATTGTGCAATGGACAATTTGCCAAAAGGGTAGAGAATCAAACAGAGAGGAAGACAAAGGCATCGGGCAAATAAATTAAAATGCAAATTTCAACGAAAATGAGTGTAAACAGTAAACACTCGAGATTGGGGTCTGAGTGCAAGGCTAAGACGGAAGTCTCTCCAACTCGACATCGTGGAAAGCAAAAGCCAAAACCCAAATCACGGAAATGACCCAAAAAAAAAAACCCGACAGACATCGAGCTAAAAAAAGAGGCACATGGGAAGAAGATGCGCCATTGTTGTCGCTCTTTGAAGGTCACATTTTGTGGGGCGGCAGTCTAAAGGGGGGAAAGTGTTGAGCTTGAGCCAAATTGTTGAGCCAATTTCCACGTCTCACTTACCCCATAACCAACTTCGATTGCCGCACTATGTTATCTGCAGCGCGGATTCCCAGGATCCAATAACTCAACGCTTTAAAAAACTTTGCAGACGTACCTAAAACGAAACCAAGAGATATATTTTGTGATTAATATTAATAGTGGGTAATGCTAACTTTTTGATTTGCCACGAAAAAGGCACAAAACTTTAGTTTGTGCATGGAAATTATTTATTGCACATGGGGATGGGTTTCTGCGGTTTTCCCGCCCCCTTAGAAAAACGTAAAAAATATGCCAAGCGAGAAAAAGTTTTGCAACATTTTCAAACCAAACTCAAACGATAGAAAAGTTGTATTTTTTTTCTACTATTAAATGGTGACAAACAAATAAAAAAAAAGACAAATAATTTGTGCCAAAACATAAAAAATAATAAATATTTGCAAGCTTTGAATAAAATCATTCAAGGGAATGTAAATAAAATATTCAATTTAATGCGCTTGCAACAAAAATAAATCAAATTTAACTTTGATTATTTGATCAATTGGCTTTAGCATTTAATATTGAAATCGTAATGGAAATCCCAGATTAGCCATAAGTTCTCGGGAATTCTGTTTATCCTGTCTGCTCCTCACTGAATTTGCATAAATATAAATAGATTTAATTTTCCAGACAAGCAACCCGCCTTCCTTCCTCCTGTTTTGTTATTTCTTATCATTTTCTATACAGCAAATATTTACCCAGGGGAAAATACATACATAAGTAGCAATTTTATGTACGACTTTTTAGCTTTTCACATGTTATCAATTTATTATTTGTATTAAAACAAATATAAAATTACAATGTTGATTAAATTAATGATGATTACAGTCAAAAGCATGATTTTCCTGAGTAATCCCTGATATTATGATGGACATGCTTTTCGTACATTAAGTGCAAAAGAAAAGTAAACAAAATATATTTGGAGAAATGCTAAAACCAGAGATAAATCAAGCCAAACTAATGAACAGAAAAAAAAAATTGAAAATTGCATGGTAAAAAATAAAATGTAATCAATATCGTAGCCCAGCAGGGCAGCAATAGCTCACAGCTTACATAAGCAAACACACACACTCGCATATACACACACCCATCTGCGAAATCGTTTCAATTTCAAAATAGCCAAATGATGTTTAAGTTGGAATTCAATTTGAGGCAATAGAACGGGGAGAAAGGTTTTCCATCAGAGCCAGTCTAGAATGGAAGTCAAAATGAATTATTGCTCTTGGGCCAAAACTCATTTTGGCTTTTATGTGTGTGCCTCAGAGTGTGTTAAATAAACATAAGAGGACGTAAAAGCAAGCAAAAAAAAAAAAAGTAGAAGACGCAGTTGAAAAGAAAGGCATTTCTGGCATTATCTCGGCTACCAATTTTTGAACTTTTTTTTTGGGGCCAAAAGCAAAATGACTTGAGGCCAAGTCGAAATAGCCTTGAACTGCACAGTTTGACGCAGCTGAGCAACAAATAAACACACGTTTCACTTAAGTTTTTCTTGATGGTGTTTCCTCTTGCCAAAATATATGTTTTGGCTACATGCTCTTACCTAAACAAAGGGGTTGTAATATGATTTATTATCAGGATGTGGATATAATCTTTAATTAAGTTTGCTGGCCAATATATTCAATCTGCTGTTGGCTTACCAAACACTCAAGAGTTTAGGTACTAAAAGGTTACTCTTAAATATGTAAACTTTGCTTTACAAATTGCTTTAATCCTGGCATCCAGCTTTAATATACTTTGTTGCCTTTCGTACACTTTGTAATTTACTTTACTGACTCTTCTGGCCAGCGAGCATTAAATCTTTATTTATTTTGATATTTTCAACACAAATATATATACAAACCAGAGGCATCTTTGTGGGCTGTTGCTTTTGCTGTTATGACTTGTTTGGGTCTGGGTCTGGTCTGAGGGACATTTGCATAAACCGCAAAATCTGCTTGTTTTGAATTAGCATTTTTTGTTGTTGATGCTGATGTTTTTTTTTTTTGTTTTTGGTGCTCAAGTCCGGCCAATAATTTCTTTGGCTCTCGGGGTTCCTCGTATCTGGTGTCTTGTCTGGCCTTTGGGCGGTTTTTTAAAAAATATTTCAGCCAGCTAGCTAGCTGGAATGTTTTTTTTTTATATATTTTATGTGAGCCACAACAAAAGTGATATATTCGTGGATTTAAATCTTTGTGTTTGTATTTTGTTGTTGTTTTTATACAGGCCCAAAACCTGCTGCTGCTGCTGCTGCTGGGCAAGTGCAGATAAAAGTAAAGGAGGAGGCAAGTCTTCCATCTGGCATCTTGTATATTTATCTTTATTAGCCATTCACTCATGCGTGACTCGAAAAAGAGCAAGAAACACTCACAAACAACTTTTGCCAACATGCAAAATTGGGCAGACACACCAGAGGCGCATTAAGGGGTTTATTTTGGGGTTGAAAGTTATAGCGAAAATGTGTTGGGGGTAATTAAAAACATTGGCTGCTTACTATAGGATTTATTTATAAATTAAAATAATATTTGTTAAGAAGATATAGCTTAGGAATATCAATAAATAACAATAAAATATAGTTTTTGAAATATGTTTCTTCTGCTAAAATTTTGAACTACTTTTTTCTGCAAAGAAGAATGTTATCCCTTACAAAAAATGTATTATAAAATCAATTTACCTTTATATTATTTTTTATTTGATTTTATATTATATATAGAAGAGCTTCTTACTTATTTTCTTTAACCCCGCCGATGCCTGAATTAATCTCCTTTTCCCATTATACATTTAAGAAGCCGCCCCTGTCATACACACACACACACAGACCACCCCCTAAAAGATAGGGGCAAGGCTCACCCACAATCTCCACCCCCCCACCCAAAACCCACTGAGACAATGGCCAACTTAATAAGTTATCAATCAAATTTCGTCAATCGTTTTGGGTCAAAGCAATCAATTTGCGTGATAAAGTCAAATGCCTGGACAGGATCCGGTGAAGGATATCTTTCAACCGGCATCCCCGCCTCTTTTTGTGTTCGACCTTTCACCCACTTTGTGCCACGGCATCCCAAACTCAATCCTCTCTTGGCCATTGGTTTTTGGCATTGTTTGTCTGACAGTTGTAAAGTGATTTGCTACGTGAATTGGGCGCTGCTATGGGGATCGAGGGAACTACACTGAAATTGGAAAATATGATTTGTATACATTAAGAGATTCGTTGTCAGCTCATGGACAGCCAAAGATGATTTATATTGATATAGAACATGTGACAGAAGATGTATGATTTTGGCAGTGGCAGAGCTTTTGTCTAAAAGCGGAATAAATGAATATATTTATGTTGCAGTTGGGTGGCAAGCAAATTAGATCCCTTGGGTAAATGTATAATAAATTTGTAAACTTTAGCTACTGCTATATTTTATATGAAACGAACAGAAGAAATGTCTGAAAACCTAGGGAAAAATTAAGAGATTTCTAAGAAGAGAATGTGAAAATTTAAAATAAATCTAAAGCGTTATTAATAAAGAGAAAAATAACAAATAACAATACAAATACCTTTGATTAAACTCATTTAAAATGAAAATAAAAAACACCAAGTTAAAACTCAATAAATCTACAACTCCTCTTTGACCTGATTTCCAACCTGACCCAAATTTGTGCGGCCCATGAGAAAGTAAAAGTTTATGCAAATAAAACGATGCTATAAAAATTTTCCCCCAAGAGATGAAATAAATAACAGCAAGGCAGTAACCATAAAAACCCCAATATTGTAGCCTTCCTCTAAGAATAAAGTTCAAATTTCATATCTCAGCAATCTAAGCTATTTGAATGGTCCATCTTAAAGATTGTGATGGCCTCAGACATTGGTTTGAATCTCGATCCAATCTGTGCTGGTGGCCAAGTTCCGTCAGTTAACCAGTTTCGTGCCAAATTATGCATAATACAATCATAATCATCCGTCTATAAATAAACAGGGCATCTCGAACCTCAAGCCCGCAGCAAAACATTACAATACAAATGTTGTCGCAACAAATCAGGCATTGATAAATAATCATAACAGACTGTTATGTTTACCAGCAATCGAATCGAATCGAATCGTAGCGAGTTGGTTCAGCATTCCATTTCCTGTTTATGCAACACAATACCGACAAAGTTTTTCCCCCCAATCGGAACTCATAGAATTCTCTTCACAAAAAAAAAAAATAAAGCGAGGGAAAAACTTGTCGGGGCAATCGCTGAAACTTTTAATGTCGAAGAGTTGGCCAAGTCGCAAACAAACAAAAAATATGCTAATGGAAAAACATTCACAATGAAGCGTAAAACGTATCCAAAAATTAGGGGGAGAAAAAAAAAAACAAACACAACACAAATACACACTCATACACACATTTAATTAAGCCGCAAAAAGCAGATTAAAAAGTTGACCAAATGCCAGAGGGCCAAAAAAACAGACATCCACTGAAATATTGCAAGTATTCCGGTCTGTGATGTTAATGCTCATAAAATGTGATGAGGCTTGGTGGTTTGTATTTATTTTTTAAATATTTTTTTTGATGCTGGTCAGTTTCGATGACGAATTGGAATGATGTGGGCAGAGCACAAAGATAAATATTAATAAATATTCATTGACTTGCAGTGTGAGGAATCATATTTAATGAAAAAGTATGGTAAATGGGGGATTTAATATTAAAATTTTATAGTTTATATATTAAGTCAAATGTTTAATATTAAATATCAACCATTAGGTGAGTTTCAACAGAGAAAGAGATAACATCTTTTAAATAAAATTTGTTTAATTTATAAAAATGATTAAAATAGTTTAATCTTTCATCTATAATTCAGTGAATCTCTTTAATAAATATTTTATAAATTGTTTACCAATAGAAAACCTCAAAGCCTTAAAAATAAATAGTTAATGATGTTATATAAAATAGAAAAGCAACGAATACACCTTTTTAATGCTCGTATTTATCAAAATTAATTTTATTTTTTAAGCATTAGATAATGGAAACAATTATTTGATTAAAGATTTAATTTTCAGAAATACGTATTCAAACAACTTTATTAAAGAGAAGAATTATTTTGTTATTGAATTAATATATATATTATCTACTCGCATTTAATGAACATCTTATTATAACCAACTTCTTAGCTCTTCTTCAGCACCCACTGTACACCCAAAATATTTCTGCGGAAGTGCTTTGAACGTGAGTTTTTCAAATTTTTTATCGATTGGCTCAACATCAGCATCACCAAGGTCAGCATCAAGCATGAGGCATCAATGACAACTAATCAATAAGCAGCAACATCGAAAAACGGCAAATAAATTATGCTGCTGCCGCTGCTCTTCCCTGCGGCCCCTTGACTGAGCTCTCTTGAGTGGAGAACTCAAGCGACTCTCGGGTATGTCTTCAAGTGTCTCTGGGATCGAGTTGTGCCCCAGACGATGGGAGTGGGAAAAGGAATGATACAGGGACCAAGATTGAATTGTAGAGGAGGAGAGAAGGGAGCTGGGGATGCCTGGTCAAGTGTGACCAGCCAAGTGAGTTGTAAACAAATGCGCATAGCTCCCCGCTTATGCTTATGATAAGTGGCGTGCATAGCTGGATATTGATGGTGCCCAATGGGTTATGTTCCTAGTACCGCTATTTTCGGGCTCTCTCCGCCATTTATCCTTTCGTCAGGACAGAGGCAGAGCCAGAGCCCCTTTTCCATGTCCTGTCCCCAAGCAAATAAACTTAAGTGCATTGGCTCGTAAGCTTCAGCTCGACTTGAGTGCTTGTTAAATGTAAAGTAGGTATGTTTATATGTATATATATATGTTTCTCTGTGTGTGTATTTTAGATTTTGGAATGCGTTTGGGGTTCATTTGTTAGGGAGAATTTCTGCTAGCAGACTCTAAATTGATTCTGAAGTGCGTAAGAGTGTATATCCATGTAAGTGTCATCGATTGGGCTAGGACACAAATTGTAAGCAACAAGAAAATCAAATTAAGATTGAATTTACTTTGATTAATTATATATAATTGTGTTTTTTTCTAGTAGTAAGTAAGATTGTGAACCCATAGAAAGTGGTAGCACAGCCAACACCTTTGCCATTAGCTGCTTTGTACAAAAAACGTATGTGCAATTTGTATCTGCATGTCCCAAATCACTTTCTTCAACCTGCAACTCTCTCATCATTTGCCGCACATTTTTCAGATCATTAAAGCAAAGTATTTCTTTTATCTGGCGATCAAAGAAATTAACTAATTTGCTGGCATTTGTGCGGCACAAAAGCAAAGTGAGATTGCCGCTTGCCATTGACATTGAAAGTCGTGCCAAATGTTAATTAAGTTCATCAGTAACATAAAAATAATGTGGCAATAAAAAAAAACCAAACTAAATCGCGCGCACAATGAAGACATTAAAAAACATTACAAAAATGTAATAACAAAATAAAAAGAAGCTGCAAAAGTGAGCTTACTTTTGTTGAGCTCTGCGAACTCTTTTTCTGGCTTTACTTTAGTTTACTTTTGTTTATTTTTTTTCTCTCCCTCTGTCTCCAGATGAAAGCAAAATTTCACTGAATGTCCGCGAGATGAACTGGAGTAAACTGAAAATGAACCATGGTGATCCGAAGATGAACTGCCGTGAACTGAAAATGAACTGCGCTCTGCGAAACTGAGCCGCAATTACGCTGAATAACAGTATTTTCATATTTATGGTGGCATTTTGCTTTACTTTTTTTGTTTTTTTTTTTTTGCTTTTCTGCTGTAATGACAGTGCAATTTATGATAATTTCTGGCCAAGGCCGCTGTGTAATAAATATAAATTCCTGTTAAGAGCCAACATTTAAAGCATGAAAAAAATGCACAGAAAAAAGGCCCAAAAACAAAGGCAGGCAAGTCAAGAAGAGGTCAAAACCGTTGATAAATGCCTCGTGCCTTTCGGGTCCAACTAGGTAAATGTAAATTGGACAAATTGTCTTGTTGTCAAATTATATTGAAACTAATAAATTTGACAGGCCATAACGAGCTCTGACCGACCGGAGACCCTTTGTAACAGAATTGACTTGTCAATGGTTCATTTCGGTTTTTTACTCTGCTTGTTTCGTTTTTCTTGCTGCGGTTCAGTTTATTGTGTGAAACAAGTGAAAGTGTCAACGCCATGAAAAATGATAAATGGATGAAAGAATATGCTGGAAAGCGAGAGAGGTGAAGATAGTTTCAGAGGAGGAGCGGGAGAAGGAGCAGGAGCAGCAGAGGAGAGACATTGTTCAATGCGGCGTATACGTTATTTATGTCCTGCAGATGGAGATTGCTCTAGGGCAGTCTTTTTCATAAACTAACTGTAAAGAACAGTGGAAAATAAAATGATTTTTATTATTTACATTTTTGAAATATTTACAAAATGTATATAAAATTAATCTCTTTCTAGCAGCTCCTAAATAAACACACTTTTTGTTTTTTTATGAAATCCCCAAACATAAGACTTAAAATATATATTTTGCAGACTCTTAAAATCAGATTATGTTTGCATATAAAGTTATGGACATTTATACACATTTAAACCCAAATCTTTTTAGTTTTTCAGCAGCCTTTATATATAGCCACATTTCCGACCCATAAAAGAATCCTGTCGCGTTTTCACTGGGGTCACACATTGTAATAAAGTAAATACGCGGCTCGGGGACAGGAGTGGGGTCCTTATCGAGGACTAGAGCATGGCTCGCAGATAACCGAGCTACCAACTCATGGCGAATGCGTGCCCCGCATAATGAATAGAGTTCCTAGGAGGCTGGCTTTTCGGGGGGTTAAGGGTTGAAGGTAAGGGAAGGGCATATTCAAATGTGAGGTGGCTTAGCTGCACAGGGAAAGTCTTTGCCAACAGTTGGCACACATGTAAAAGGTAACTTAAATGCTAAAATAAATGCAAAATAAATTCGTTTCGACCTTGGAAATTCTTTTGATTTAGCATTTTCAGTTTATAATTATGTTACGCACTTTGGAATGCTGCAACTTGCTAATTTCAAGATCTTTCTACGTCCACTTGAAGTGCTAATTTTTGTGACCGACTGTCGGCCATTCACCAAAAGGGTTGTGGCTTCTTTGAGAAAGTTTCTTCACAAAAATCTGTCAAAAGCAAATCATTGTGAAGGTGTTAAGATTCGCCTTGAAATGTTTACTCACTAGATTCGCGAGGTGAAACGAAACGAAATCTATTCAGCGTAGAAATGTGTCGTTAATGAGCAAAGCACTAAAAGATCTTTTGAAAAGATCTTTGGTGGACCTGGACAGCACTCTTTTTCAACATGATTTCACTAATTCGATTGGCAAATGAAGAGGGTTTCCGTAAGGAAAGTGTTTAGAGAAGGTTGGAGATGTAACGATTTACTGAAAGGAATTGTTGATGAATGAATAATGAATTAATAATGAAATGTCTTTGATTTACAAGAAAAAATATTGAAGATACTATATTAAGTACCTAATAATTTCGTAATAATAACAAATTGAATTCAACTATTATTAAGTTATTACTTCTACTTATTCCTCTGCTCATTTAAATAATTCATGAAAAAATCATAACAAATGTGGGAACATTATATTCAGAGCAATGCGTTGGCCTCTGACTCAAAAGCCGCAACTTAGGCCTAAAGCCGAGTCTTTGACCCGATCTCTGGCCTCCACCCTTCCCGACGGCTCCCACCCCTTTTCGGCGGTTGGCAATCAAAAGCATCGTTTGTTTTGGACTCATAGACTCTTCAACTAAGCGAGATGGTACAATGAACTCTGCTAGACTGAACTGGATGGATGGCTGGAGGATGGATGCCAGAGGTGGTGGATGGTGAGGGAGGTGCCATAAGGCTTGTCGACTTGTGTAATGCAAGGCAAGCAGAAGTATCACAGGGAGAAAGAGGGGGAGCGAAGGGCAAAAAGCGCGAATAGGGCAAGGCTGCACCGGAAGAAGAATATAATGAAAAATATAATTAGAAATAGATTTTTTAAAAATTAAGAACAAAATATAATAAAATTTATGATGGATTTATATTAAGTTAAATAATATTCGGAATTTATTTTGTGAGATTTTTTCGAGTAAGCGACATGTTTTTATATGGAAAATTTAAGTAAACTTCACATTTCTGGAATTTATAGAATATTTTTTAAGGAAAAGATGGGTTTTTGGATGGGAAAATTGTTAAATAAAAAATGTTCTTTGTTGTTACTATATTTTTAAACTAAAAAAACCAAGAATTAAATTTATTTTCGGAACGTAAAATCAACGTTTAAAGCCCCTCTTTCATTTGTATAATTAATCTTTTTTGAATGACTAGTTTTTAACGATTTCTTTGCAATAGATGATAGGGGATTTAAAATATTTAAATCAGATTTAAACAAACAATATCAAGCACAGATTCGTGTTCAGATTTAATCGTTTTTTTTATAGAAATTTTCGCAGATTTCTCTAATTAATGCCATTTATTTCGCAAAGTGTGCTCTGACTTCTTCTCTTTTTGCTGCGTCGACTGCGGCTGTTTGCATTTAAATTTTTCACATTCAATTCATTTGAGGCTCGGTGGCGCACACAAAAAAAAAACTGGGTAAAAAAAGGGAAAAATTGCAGTAGCAGGCGGCAGAAGAAGAAAACGGCAAACAAAGTTACAAAGGCAAAAGGGTAAAGAGTGGGCAGGGACAGGGGGAGTGGAAAGCCAAGTTAAATGCTGCAAAAATGAAGCTAATACTTATGTTGCAACTAAGGCTACTCCGACCCCCTGCGGAGCACACACCCCTCCCTGTTCCTCCCAGTCCCCCCTTTGGCACCACGACCTGGCGCACCTGCAATGACTTGCGGGCTTCATCATCAGCCACATCATACTTTTTTCATTTGGCTGTTACCTTTTGTTAACGCCCTCCGGTGTATTGTGTGGGCGTGGCAAACACATGAGAATACACAACAGCCCAACAGGCATCCTATGGGTGTGTGTGTGTGTGTGTGTGTTGTTTGTGCGTGTTCCCATTTTATTCATTTCGCTAACTTGCTCTTTTGTAGCAGAGAAGAAGACTCCTTCATCTCGCCCCCTGCGGTCGTTTAAAGGCACCAAAAGGTCCAACATCATCGTTTCAAGGGGTCTCAGGAAATTTTTCATATGAATAACGGTCCGAGAGGTGAATCTGAGCAGAGATTAGGGAGTAGTTAGCATGACCAGAGGTCCTCAAGAAGCCAAGGATTTAATGGGGACTTATTTATGATGGGGGACTTTTAATTAGAATTTCAGAGGGAAATGGAAAATTAATTTGAGTTGATTTTGTTAAGTTTTTGTATATAATTTTGTTAAAAAATGGATGGAAAGGAAAATGGCTGGAATATTTTTAATTTAATTATTAATTTAAGCTTTCTATGGTTGTGGAATAATTTTAAAACTTAAACTATTATAAATATTCGTTTAAAAATATTTCAAACAAATTATTTTATATTTTTATTGTTTTACAAAAATTGTATTCAAGAAAATTTTAATGTAGTCATATTTTTATTGTAACGGTAAACAAATGTACCAAAATCAATGGGACCAAATATTTAAAGGAAGGATTTTGAAATGTAGAAGGGAATATATGAAAGAATTTTAAGGATTTTAAGGATTTTAAACCATTATTTAAACTATAAATATGCATGTAAATAAATATAAGAAATCCCAGCAAAGAACGTTTGCATTTATAATACATTTTCCCAAAATTGAGCATCAAATACTTGTCTTTCCTACAGAATATTAACTTTTTTCTCAGCCTTCCTAGTTATCCCTAGTTAAGCCATAACTGCGAATACGTCTCTGTAGTCTTTTCCAAAAATTGAAACATTTTTTCAGTCACTTCTGCCGCTAGTTTGGGTTTTTTTTGGGGTTTTTACTCTATTTTCCTTTTGTCAGACCTCTTCATTTCTGCACCTGAGCGAGAGCAGAGTGCCGTCGTGCCATCGTGCACTCTGCAACTGCTAACAAGCCAACTATGTGTAGCCAACGTTCAAATGGGCACACAGTAACTACAACAAGAGCAGCAACAAGAACAGTAGCAGCAGCAGCAGCCAAGTCAGCGGAATCGCAATCGGAATCAGAATCAGGATGAAGAGGATAGCAATATAGCCATGGCCATATATCCAGCCTCCCATTACCCTTCCTCCACGCTCTCTCCACATTTTGGCTCTGTTTCAGTGCCGGAATGGCCATGTGTGTATAGGAGGCCACAACGGTAAATCATCGCAGATAGAGACACACATACATAGATACACTTGCGCGGTTTGATGACGACAAAACTAGCCGCCAGCCGCCACCGAGTATTCCTGTCTCCTACACATGCTCTCCAGCACAATTCAATGTGTATTTATAACGAGAAAGAGCAAGGATTAAATGGTGGGGAAAGAACGAACTCAGAATATTCTACGACTTAAAAAATTATTTACTTTGAAATTTTTAAAATTGATCAATCTCTTAAAAGCACTTTAAAGGTTGTCTTCTTTAAGTTAAGAATAAAGAATAAGGCACCCTTTAATCGACTTAATTTAAGCCATTCAATTTTATGCTTTTTCCAGCACAGTTTGTGCAATTTACAGCTCCAGGAAAACTGTATTCTTTATGACCAATTAATTTAAAACAGGATTTAAATGTGTGGAATACACACAGTCCAAACCATAAATATTTAATATATAATAAAATTTAAGTAAATACTTCGTTTAAAAATCGGAGTTATAGCACAAATATTTATTTCCTTTTTCCCCTGAAGCTTTTCGTAATAATATTATATATATTTAAGAGCCAATTAAATAATACTAATAAATCTAGATCATACGTCAACAATTATAAAATAGTTAGGAAATGGTGTTATAAGCTGGTTTAACTTGTTATAAGCTTTAAAATGTAGTAAACTTTATGAGAAATAATAATTTATTACCGCTTATGATACTTCATAATTGGAAACATACGAAAGCTTACATTATTTTTTGTATACAACAGCTGAAAGCAATAAAAATATTGAGCAAACATATAGTAATAAATATTGGTTTTTACAATATTATTACAATTATATTATTAAATATTTGTTTTTAAGAAATTAGAGTAACATTTATTTTTATATTTCTTTCTTGTAATACTTAAAAACCAGATCTCTTGTACTCTTTATAAATAAGCTAAAAAAATCTTAGCATCTGAGTTGCTTCTTAATTTAAAACGAATTAATCCCAAGCTGATGTTCTTTAAATTCCGTGGCCGATAAAGTTATCATTTTTAGTGGCTTAGCTGGCCCCTCGAATGGCTCCTTGGACCCACTTGAGCCGGCTCTCCATCAAAATCATAATACTCGGGCCACTCAAGGCCATCAAAAGAAGTCGACTGCTGGGAGGGAGAGAGCAGACGGAGAAGAAAAACAGTTCGATTGAATGTCTTTTGTATGTGGGTCAGCAGTGCAGTCGACGGAGGCAGAGGGAACGGACGACAAGTGAGTGAGTCCGAGTGGACAAGTGCCCTGGTCCCGGTTCCTCACAGCAGCCTCTTCAGCTCCCCGAACCCCCAGCGAACCCCGAAGGGGAAACTCGTTTTTAATCGTTGTCAATGGCCAAAACGTTAAGTGTCCCGTTCGCTGTTGGCTGCTGTTGTGGAGGTTTCAGGAAGATGGCATGGAGAGAAAATAGCAGGGGATTATAATATTTAATATTAATTATTACGTTATTAAAGTTAGTATCAAAAATATTACGTATACGTAATATTAAGACTAAATTTCAGAGTCTTAATATTACGTATACGCATTATTTTTGTACTTATTTTAATTATTTAATATTTATTATTTTATTATTAAAAATTCAACCTTTTTCGTAAGATAAAAATTAACATTTTATTTTGTTAAAATTAAGCATATAAATATTTAAATAAATCTTTTGAAATCACTAAAATATTTCATTCAAAAATGTTTAATTTAGCTGCCTTAAATTCTTCATAAATCAGTGATATTTTTACAAATCTTACTGAAATTTCATTTTCTTATTAAGTTTATAAATTCCAGCCTTTTTCAATCACAGTGTACTTAGAGGAGAAAGAGGCTGAGATGAGGAATTCTCTGGCTATTTGCAGGCCAATTTTCAGGCTGCCTGCAGTTGGGGCCTTCGACTGGACTTGTTTTCCGCGGCTCAAACAGGTTGCACTGTTAGTTGCACTGATTTCGTTCGTTGGCTGATCGCTCTAAATCAAAGAGTGTCCCCAGCAACCCCCTCCCCAAATCCCCTCCTCACATGTCAAATGGAATAATTACACAAGTGGCACAACTTTTTTTGTTGTTGTTGTTGATTTTGTTGGCGAGTGAAAGATATCGATGGCGATAAATGTGCCGGCTTTAATATAGCTGTATTTAGTGACATGAATCACTAACTGAAACCGTTTACGCTCAGTTATACATACATGCAAACACATAAACATTTAATCGTGACTGCACACACTCTGGTTTGGAGCTGGATTTGGATTTTTCTGATATATTTTTGTTTTTTTGTGTTGGTGCCTCGCTTTTGTATTTCCAAATGATTGCCTGCAATTTAGTTCGTGTTTGTCGATTTAGTTTTTCACTGTTCCCCCCTCTAGCATTTCGATTTTTTGGTTTATTTCTTCGTTTTCCCTGGTATTTAATACGCATGACTTCAGCTTGAATTGTTTTTCTTTATTTTTTTTTAGTTTCTTTTGTTGTTCATTTACGAGTATGTTGTAACTCCTGTCGCAAAGGGTATTAAGCCTTTTTATTAGGGTGCTGATTAGTTATAATAAAAGAGATTTAACAACTAAAAGCCATTAACTAAGGGGTTTTTTGATATTAAATAAATTTTTGATATAGAATTTAAATTTAATAAAAGCATCTTTAATTTTCCTGGACTAACCCCATCAATATCTCCTTAATGAGCGCATTCCCTGAGCGCATTTCTCTACATTTTCCGGAAAATGTTCACCTCTTGGCTGTGCCGGTTGTCCCAAATACTATTCGAACACCAAGCTAAGTGCAACTCGGGCAACTTCCCCCTCGACACACATACCCATGCTTTTATTTATTCGACTCGCATTTCCTCGAGCAAACTGTACAGAGTCGAACTCAATTGAAATTGGAATCGAAGAATGAAGCCAAGTCGAAAAACGGCCTCAAATAGGCATATAAACATCGGCAAATTGCCAGTGGAGTAAACGGCGGCACGGAATTGGACTCGAACTCGGCCCCATCTCAGTTACCGCATCATCAAACATCATTATTATGTCTTGGCCAAGTGAGAAGAAGAAAACCCGAAAAAATGAAAAAAATAAAAACGAGTCAATCGAGTTGGGGAATTGCTGCCAGCGAGTGAGCCAAGTTTGAAAAACGTTGCTGGGAAGCGTAACTAAATGCCGAAAATCAAAAAGCGTGGCAACATACCAACAACAAGCACCGGTGGTGGCATCCAAAAAAATACCAACAATCCAACACTCTTGGCCATTAACGGTTAATCTGGGCTCTTCACCAATTTACGCGCCATACGCCAGTCGAAGCTGCCAATCCGTGTCACATACCGTATAGCATATACACCATACACCATATACTATATTACTTATGGCCCGCTTGCCGCAGCCTCTTTACACTCGACAAAAGATATGGAACGCAACGAAACGAAAATTGGGGGGAAAATCGAAAGCATTTCGAATGGATTTTATAGGGCAATTTAAGAGGGTTTAGTTTTGATCAAAATGAGTTGGCCAGATTTATGGAAGAAGTGCCAAAAATAGAAAAATCAATTAAAACTTTAAGACTAGCATGAGTTTTTGTGATGGAAGATTCTGCTAAAATTTAAAAGAGTATTAAAAATAATATAACTAATAATATATTTAATTATTTGTAAGTTTATTAAAAATATATGCATGAAGGCTGGCTTAAGAATATACTAACATTCTTAAGAAATTACAAACAATATTTTAAGCAATAAAAAAATATTTCTAAACAAATTCAAAGACATTTTTTAGATTATAAAATTTCGTTGCAAGTATTTTTTACGCTTCTTGAGGGTTTTAAGAACCTTAGTCATTTTAATTTTATTATATATTTGTTAATTTATTTATTTCTATTTTTTTAATTTATAATACATCTCTTTTGATTAAATTCTAAAAAGCAAACTAAGATTTTACTTAATTAAATATAATAATTCTTTAACCAACCATTTTTTAGAAGAAGTAAAGAATCTTTCCTTATAAGTAATACTTCCTTATTTTTCTTTAAGTGTAAATACAGCAGCCTGTGCTGTGGAATCAGAATCCCCCAAGTGCCATTCGGCAGTGACATGACCTGACCTTCTGGCGGCATTCCTCTGGCAATTAGCCGCGTTTATGGCTCTGTTTTGTTGCCAGCTTTTGTTGTTGTTGTTGTTGTTGTAGCTACTGCTGCTTGTTGTAGTTATTATTGGTTTTCCTGCCGTTTTGTAGTTAAATGTTGCATGCCACATTTGGCACACATGACAAGCGACATGTGTTTCTGATATGCCAATAGCCAATGGACACTTCCGCAGCGCTCCCCCCTGCTGAGGGCTGAGCCATTATGGCTAATTAATGAAATTCGCGCACTGAATTTTCCGAGGGAATTTCCCCCAGGGCCAACCAGCGTCGCCGCCGTAATTGGTTATTTATTTTGTTTTATGTGCAATTTTAGTGTTTCATTTGTGTCTTTGCTGGAATATTTCTAATTTTAATTCGGCTTTTGCCATTTAGTTTCTATATTATATATTTCTCCCTATTTTTCCTACTTTTCGTTGTCTTAGCGGGGTCATTGGGCTGGAAGTTAATGGCCCGACTTAATGGGTCATTTGAGAGAAGTTCGTAAAAGTGTCCAAAACACACACAGACATATATACATACATATTACCAAAACACACGTAATTAGTTGAAGTCTCTGCGGGATCGCAGTGGGTCAAAGCTTGGGTCAATGGGAGATTGGGTCCAAATTTAGTTCAAATTGAGAGTGTGAGTATAGTTTGTAGCTTTTGGTAATTACCTAGAAAGATAGAGAAATGAAATGAAAATTAGTTCAATGAAAAAACAGTTTTGATTGATTTGACCCATTTTCTTAAAAGATTTGTTTCAATTTCACTTTTATTTGTACTTAAAGTAAACTAATACCAAGTAAATTTATAAATTATAAAGTAGACAAAATGCTAGAGTGCTTCTAAATACGATTTTAAAATTAAATAAAATTGTAGAGCTTCCCGTAAGGTCTCAAAAAAATCTAAATAAATTCAACCTTCAAGCAATTTTTACTTGAATATTGCTTTCTTCGAAAATTTAAATCGAAATTTCCATCTCAGCCAGGGAAAAGCAAGAACAATAAAAACAATTTGATGTTGCATAACACTTAATGACAATACAGGGTTCGGAGTAACCAGGATTTGAAGGAGAAAAAGCTACCGGCATATGGCAAAAAAAAATGCATAAATTTTTCTCCTGCAATATGCATATTAAATTCAATAAATTTCCTACACAGGAAGCAAACGAGGGGAAGAGCTGAGGATACCCAAAAGCGGGCCAGACAAGCTGCCGACAGTGAGCTATGGCTAAAGGATATACGCAAGGATAGCAGCTCAAATTGATAGACATCTATATGTAGCGAGCAGGGAAAGCGATAGATGTTTCAAGTGGAAAAGGGGAAATGGTTTGAGTTGCTTTTGCACAGGAAATAAAAATACAAAAAAATATGTATTACTGAGAAGTTTACCAGGAAAGTTTGATTCTCAAAAGAAATTTATTTATGTAAAAAAGAAGACATAGTAATAGCAACAATGAGAGCATAAATCAACCATTATCAGCATATGAAAATAATATTTTTTAATCACCCAAAAGTCACCTTAAAAATGTCAAACTTTTCATTGCTTCTTGTCCCAATTTTATTTTCTCTCAGTGGCCGATTGTCAAACACTTTTGCTCTTTTGCCAGGGCGACAAAGTTTATTTAGCCCTTGACTTGGAAATTTTTGAATTTTTTCCCATCGCTTCACGTCGTCCTTGAAGCGATGCCAAGGAAAGGCAACACTCGAAAAGGTGAGGTGGGCATGTGGCAGTCAGCGGGAAAGGGAAATATGATGATGGGCCCTAAAAATAGTTTAGGCAAATTCATGATTTATGCACTTCCATGGAACTGCCAATAATCATGGCCAATTCCCGATTGGCTAAGGTACAATAATATTGGCTAATAATAGGGCAGCTTTCCATGTCCTGTCACGCCCTTACCCTGGCTCTTGATTCTCGTTTCTCGAAAATGTGCGCGCAACATTTAATTAAATAACTGACAGACAGAGAAATCTGGGATGTGGATGCTGGTGATTTTGGAGAGGCAACTATACTATATTCATTCAGCGCTTTGTGCCCGTTTCCGATTGCTTTTGAAGGCACAGACACACACACACACAAATAGTTCAGAGTTGAAAATTGCAAAATTCAAAATAACAAATTGCATTGCCCGCCACCAGAGTGTCCTTCCCCTTGATTTTGTTTCTGTTTTTATAGCCTTTCAATTGCTGCGCTGCGGTCGTCAACTTTTGCCGATTGGCAAGCGGCAACCGCAATTGGTTTCTGTACACTGGGAGAAAATGTGAGTAGATTTAAGGAGCTTTTCAGCCTTGACTTCCTTGTATATAAAAATCGTTAAATTACTGAGTTTTTGACCAACACAAATTAATCTTGGCTAACTCTGTTTTGCTGTGTAGCTGCGCTGTGGCTGCTGTGGAATTGCTGTTGGGTTCTTTCTCTGCAGGAACCAAAGCTGTGACTGGACGATAGTCCAGTAGGAAATAACCCAAACGAAACAAAACAAAAGCAACTCCCCTTTAGTGCCAGGGGCGTCGTTAGCGAAAATTTATAACATAGAAAAGGCAAGCAAGCTATAACATTTGCAGTGACTGCCTGAAAAAGGGTTTGATGGCAGGAAAAGCACTAATCAATGGGAAATAAAAAGTGCAGGATATGGAAAATGTAATGAAGGGTTAGTGATAGGTGAGAAAATAGTTAAGAAATGAAGTCAATATTTATTGAAATATTTCCTACCTTTGATTGTTATTTAAAGATGTTTCTTATTGGTTGAAATTTTAATTATTTTAATTTTTTTATATTTAATGGTTTTTAATATTTAATGGTTAACCTAGAATATACCAAAATATACCCAAATATACCAAAATATACCCAAAATATACCAGAATATACCAGAATATACCAAAATATACCCAAATATACCCAAGTATACACCAAAATATACCAAAATATACCGAAATATACCAAGAATATACCAAAATATACCCAAGTATACCCCAAAATATACCAAAATATACCCGAATGTACACAAAAATATACCAGAATATACCCAAATATACCAAAATATCCTCAAATATACCCAAGTATACTCTAAATATACCCAAATATACCCAAAATATGCTTAAAATATGGTATAATGGTATATAATGCTATTATCTTAAAATAATCTTAAACTCTTTGTAAAGGGCACTCTATAGGGCTTAACAAAATACACTTGCATGTACACAAATATATACATTTATATACAAACTCGTATGTGGCCCTATCTTTCTATTGTGCAATCATAAATCAAAGCTCCCGGCACCGCCCACTTTTGATGTCCGTTGTAATCCGGGGCTTAACATTCTCCACACTGTGCTAGGGAGTTGCAACACACACTATATATGCCACATGTGGAGATTTGCCACGCCCCTGAGCCCCGAGTCCAGACCGAAAATACAGGACAACGGCTTAGTGTCCTTTCATGCTGTGGGCTTCTTCTTCTTCTTGCTGAGCCTGAGCCTGAGCCGCGAATGCAATTAAATGGAATATATTGTCGGCTCCAAGGTCGGTGCTCCCAGTTTCCCGCCCAGTTTCTATTCCTGCGGTTGCAGCCGCCCTCCTTGCCTTTCTGGGCCTGGCCAAAACCGAAACTCAGCCGACTGGCAATAACTCAGGGAGTTCCTGCTGCTGTAGTTCTCTGCTATATACCATACCATTTTTTTTTTGGCCGCTTGTTAAGTAATTTTGTTAATAGCTGCACCAGCAGCTATGGCTTCAATAAATCTTTTTGTGTGGCTGCCACAACTCGTTGCACATTTCATGCTCTCTTTGCTGGTGCCTCTTGGGCTCTTGGCCATTAAATGGAAACTAGTTCACTCCACTCTAGAAGGCTCAATCGAGTGCCAGCACCTCCCACAAGGCACAAATTCGAACAGAAATTCGAATAAAATAAAAATAAAATCGCTGCACGCACATGGAGCGACCGCAAGGGGCGGCTAAATTACTTGGCTGACTTTCACCAATTTTTAGCCAGCTTCGATTGCAACAAAAATCAAGCCTAGACAGTGGCAACAATGCTGCAAATTATAACTTTGTCTGGGAAACTAAGAATTAAAATACAACAGAGTGCAGCGAGCTGCTTAATTGTTGGACTCCATTTAAAGGGAGAAGTTTACTTTTTAATATTGTTATGAAATTTCGCTGTCTTTGTATAGTTAAGAGAAATAATTGCACAGTTTCCTTATTTATTTTATGTATGAATTCACGATTTTCTGTGAACCCTGACTAGAAAGACGTGTTTAAATATTTGTTAAACAGAGAAAAATCAGTTAGTAACGTGAGAAAATCTATGCACGATTGACTTTGCTTAGAAAGCAACATTTAAGGAAAGAAAAAATATCTATTTTTGTCATAATACTTCGATATATCAGAAATATTTATTGTTAATTGCAAACTGCACTCTATGAAGATATATCAAAATTATTATATTTTTAAAGAGCTTCTAATTTCCCCTAATTAACAAAACTATTTCCCTTCATCACAGGATACAAGCTAAAACATTTTAATTTTCTATTTTGTTAGCACAACTCTCGCTTTTTGTTCCTCTCATTAATTGCATTTCATAACTTTGCTTTTGCCTCTATTTCAGCTCATAATAATTTTTTAGCCATTTTTTTCCAGCTGCTGACCCTTGTCTGTTGAGTTGGCCAAAAGCCTTTTTGTTGACCCACTGCCGCTGACAAAATTCACTAATTTGCAGTGGCGGAAACGGATTTTCAGTTGCTTTTGTTTTCCACGTTGTTGTTTTGAGTTGATTGCTGCGATTACAGCTGTCACCCCGCTGTCCACAAGATCACCCTTTATTTTTTTTTTTGCGCCACCATCGTAATTTACACCTGTTGCACCTGCTGCAGACGAAATGCAGACAAAAGTTTACACAAATTCGTAGGCCAGGCCGAACACAAGTCTTGGCTAAATGGAATTTAATTATAAAATAATTACACGCTCATTTATGGCTTTTGCTTTAATTGTTTGACGTTTTGCTTAATTTGCCTCATTAGAAACTATGCTGGGGTATTTTTTATTTTTTTCAAACCATTTGGGTCAGTTTGGATTCGCATAAAATTTTGCCAGCCAGTTTTTGTTTTTTTACAAAAACTCCAAGCAACTAATTTAAATTGGTCTAAATCAGAGACTCTGGCTAATGAATTTCCAGCTGGCAGACAGTTAACTTTTTGTTAACTTTTTGGTATTTGTACTTCATTAAAATGGGTATTAAAATGGGTCTCTCTTTTTTTTTCATAGCTGACAAGCTGGCCAGGAAATAAATTAAATACAAAGCCGCCACAGAAAATTGCTAACTTAATTGTTGCGCATACGCAGTGTTGCACAATCCAACCGGCAATTGCACTTCAGGTTAGAGTTAAACCAAAGCCGCTTAGCCTTTGTGTTCGTGTCCGTGGGTATTTGCCAGGTTGTGACTCGCAATCGGTTTTAGTTGAACCGATTGTTCAGTTCGATTGAGAGTTGGTTTGTTCTGGGCTTTGTTTGGCACCGCGTTTAAATGTCGACGGTTTGGTTTAAGAATATTGAATGAAGCTGGTTGGGGGTCTTTGTGGAAGAAAGCTTTAGTTGATTAGGTTTCTATATAATAGATTTTAGTGACGTGGTGTGTTTTACAGATTTATATAAGAATGCAAAATATTGATAAAATAATATTTGGAACTTTCTTAGCCAAGTCTAACTTGGCTTAGTAGTTTTAAATCACTTTTTCCTCTACCAATCTATTATTTTCTATATAACATATAATTTCTATACTCTCTCCTTTAGTTTTTGGCCAATTTATTAGCATAACTCTCTCTCCCCCCTTAACTTATTTGTTATTCCCCTCACTTGACTCCCCTATTTCACTTATCCGTTAATTAACTAATTGGCACAGCAAATCCAATTGCAATATTCGGCGTATTGAAGAAGAACAATTTCGTGGGCAGCCTGGGTAACTAATTGTGGCCTCCAAGTGGATATGGAAATGGAGTCGTAACGGGAAATGGAATCGTAACGGGACTAGGCCGGATTCAATACGCTGATTGATTGTGAATAATCAATGCGTATCGGTTATGAATCGGGGTAGTGTCTGGTTCTGGATGCATAACTAAATTAGGCAACACCAAACGGACGTGAGGGGCATTCCGGATGCCAGATATTGGTTCCCGTCTGCTTTCTCGCCCATCTAATCCGAGTTATGTAATAAAAGACTCGACTCTGCTGAAGTCCAGTGAAATATTAAGCAGTCAGCATTGGTCACCATTTCAGTCTGACTGCATCCTATCCTTCCTCTGAAGGGGAGCTAGGAAAAATCGCGGACAATGAAATGAAATATGAGGGGACAGGAGAGATGCCACCGTTAGTTGGCCAAGCGAATTGTCAGCGAAAAATGTTTTTGGCGATCAAATGGCCCGCAAAGAAGGGGAAACAGACAAAGCTGAAATGGCCACCTTAATGATAATACACACGGCACAGTGCTGGCCAAAAGTTGTTAGTCAACGTCGAAGAAAGCTCTCCAGCTGTAGAGGTGTGCATAAAAGTTTCTGAGTCAGTGTAAGCGTACAGACAAAGCGATGAACACGGATAAGTAACAGCATAACAGAAGCAGTTAGTTTTGCTGATGTGACATGCTCAATTTATTCACACGACTTAAATATTAATGTAAAGCAACTTATTATTCACAAGCATTTAATATTACTTACTAAAGTTAGGTGTAAGAGTTATAAATAAGCTAGAAGTTCTTGATTTTATTATATAATAAGTTTAAGCACTTAAAGGGCTTACTTTATCCATTAAAACAATTTAATAAAGATGGTAAATATTTGTGGAAATTAACTTGTAAAACTTTGGACTATGAATGTTAATTTTTAAATTATTAAATTCATCTCTGAGAGGTTCGTAATATTTATTTTAATTTTATAATAATGCCAAAGATTTGTATTATTTGTTTGAAATTTTAAATATATTAGCTTCGTGTATAAAACATTTTGTTTTAATAATAATAATAAAATTCCTTTAATTTCCTACTTAAATCCACTTAATCTTTAATTTTGCATTACTTAAAAATGCCATTAAATTTGGTTGTGGGACTTGTATAGTATTTACCAAAAGGATTTCCTTAATGCGCCTAATTGAAATCGCAATTAGCCAAAACATTTTAACTCCATCGGTGCTGCCTCTCGCCCGGTTCGTTCACTCTTTTTCCCTTTTTGGTCCTGTGTGTTGCTCTCTCTCTAATTAACACGCTTTTTTAATTATTAATTGCTGCACTTAATTTATAGGCAACACTAGACCCCAAACGAACATCATCCACCCACAAAGCCAGCGGGGAAGCCCATTTAACCCGTCGCTATGTAGGCAAAAGGCACAAATTGCAATTTGTTTCAAGTGTCCTGGCAGCAGGACAAAGTTTCTTCTTGTGCCTTTGTGTCCCCTGGGAGGTTGGGAGATGTGCGGAGGGGGTTGGGGAGAAACTATCTGCTAACTGTGATTTTTGTGCCTCAAAAAGTTGCAATTTGTCTTTTTACCTTTGCTCTATCGCCGCCTTTGTCGTTTTTCTATTTTATTTTTTTCTTACTTGTTCTACTTTTGGTTTTTCTTGTTTTCCAACTGAAAAATAAATTGAATTGTAAGTTAAAAGTTTTGCCATATGGATTGCTATACCCCCCCTTCTGAGTAGTTTTGTGGGTTTTTTGGAAATTAATTAAGTGTATGCAGTCAGCATAACGGTTGCTGCCAAAGAACCGTAACCATTTTCATTTTCTTTCCAATTTATCGATACAAAACACCAATTTTAGATTCTTTTCTCCATTTTCTTCATAATCTTCTCAAAGCCAAGAATTTTAAAATGAAAAAAAATTAAATTAAAATAATGCAAATGAGCCGCAATACAAACTGTGATAGTGGAAGTGGGAAAAACTCAAAAGATACAGAAAGCCACCAAGTTTTGGGGTTTAGGTTCTCTTTTTCTTTTTTCTCTCCGTTTTTCTTCAGCTCGATGACGGCCAATGCCTTGCAGCAGAGTGTAGATGGAGAGCTGGATAAATGCATAAATGGACGCTTGGCTTGTTGCAGCTGCACTTTTCCAGAGCAGAGTCAGACTTTCCACGGGAGCACCCTCAGGCAAAAGACTTTTCTTTTTAATGAGCGATGGAGTTGGGAGTAATTCTTGGAAAAGGGTCTCGAATAACTGGAAAACTAAAGCGAAAACTGGCTTTGAGCGAGTGTTAACGGGTTGGATAAGAGCCGATATTTATGCAATGATTATAAAGTGATTCATGGCCTCTAATTATAAGTTCGTTATTACTGAACCGTGTAAATGCTTTCTTTCTGTTATGTTTTAATTTGCTTAACAATAATTTGGAATGAAAACGTATATTTTTCGAATTAAAAGAACGAATTTATCGTATTAAGCGCCTTCCAGCGTGTTTAAAAAAATATATAAATATAAAAATAGCTTAGTTCACTTTAATAGTTCACATAAAATGTTCAATTTCGGTTCAACAATAAAAATTATGCCAAAACCGTCGTTTTTTTTTTTGGCTTTATAGGCGAAGCATAAAAACGTAATTCCATTCTATCTCCATATATTTTTTCATTCAGCAGATAAAGTTAGAATCGCCGTTTATTTCTTTTCGGGATTAAACCGAAATAGAAATAGACTCTGCAGTGCTTAAAAAACACGATGAATAAAAATAAACCGAAAACATTTCGAGAACGAGAAGCAGATGCGAAACTGCCAACAGTTTTTCCTGAATGGGGGAAATTCCATGGCAACTGCAAATGCATTTTTCTGTCGCATTTCCTGCCCCAGCGTGGAGCATAAAATAACAGCAAGGCAACATAAACACGTGCCAGCCCAGTCTAATGTCGGCCATTTCCTGTTGGCCAAAAACCGTAGGCCAAAAAAGAAAAAAGGAAAAAAAGAAAAGGGAGCGGAAAGGAAAAATAGGCGGGCACAAAAGCAAGCGTCACCAGCAGCCGTAAAAGAAGTGTGGAGCGATGGTTCTGGTCAGGGGAAGCCCAGGACCCAAGTTGGGATATTTTCCAGACAGCTTCCACCTCTCCTGCCACATTTTTCCGACCCGTCTAAGCAAAGGAAATGAGGGCTGAAAAAGCCGCAGAAAAATAAGGGGATAAGAACAGGGACAGGGACTGCACAGCAGCCAAAAACAAAAACATGAATAGTTCAGGAAATACCCTTCAAAAACTTTACTCTCATTACTGATTTGCCAAGGAATTAAAAATAGAAATCAAAGAAATACAGATGCTCTGCCAAGATAAAATCTAGTTTACTTATAAAAGGTTGACGAGCAATTAAAACAATGGTTATTATCTTAACTCTTCTTAGACTCTTGAATTCTAATCCTAAATCTAAAAGAAAGCCTTTAGATAAGACCCCATAAACCAAGGCATTAACAAATATTTAAAGAACTAGCCACAAAGCCCGAAGAATACATAAATTTACAACAGGCAAGACCAAGATCACACTTAACAACAACACTACAGGTAACACTAAGAGCAGCTAACATAGAAAAAAGCAGGTAGTTAGAAAGGGAAAAAGAAAAATATGTTAATAAAGTGCCGGGGCAGAAAAAGGCGGGGGATAGGCATAGCATAATGTGATAAACTCTGGATGAATGACCTCTCTCTCTCTATATATATATAAACATACTTTACTCTTCTTTTTTTGAGCCTCCTGCAAACTGCATTTTAGTCAAAAACAGATGACGCAGATGCATCTTGAAGGGACACTTGGAAAAAATACTAGTAATGTTAGAAATTCAGTAAATTAGTTGAGAAATTGTTTAGTTTTTTATTTAGTGTTATGAATTTTATTTACGAATAATATTTTTTATGTGAGGCTCAAACATACAGAGCTTGTCTTTTGTTAGAAGAAAACAATTGCAAATTAATCCAAATTACTTCTAATTTCTTGTTCATCGGTATAATTTGTTAATATTAAAAAGAATCTGGTATATTTCCAAAATAGTTATATATTTTCAGTGTGTACCCAGCATTATTTAGCAGCTGCAGAGATGAAAAATTTTGTGCCACTGGCCATTCTTCTAATAGGCCAACAAAAATCTCTGCCGGATAATAATGATGCACTGACAACTGCAACTGCCACTGCAGCCGCATGCTGCGTGCTTCTCTACCCATCTCTTTCGCTGGCCATATTCCCATCTCTTTCTCTGTGTGTTTGTGGCAGGCTCTTTAGTTATGCATGCTGGTGGTTCTTGTTTTTTTCCTTCTACAACTTCTTTTTCGTTTGTTTGTCTGCATTTCTTGGTTCGAGTTCATTGCCGCGAATCATTTTTATTATTTTCTTTCTTTCTTTTCAGCATTTTACATTCTGAGCCTCTGAGTGGCAGCAGCATAATCATCATTATGGCCACGAGCATCAGCATGATTATCACCTCAGTGTGTTGCTCATAATGATGAGGGAGAGCCGAGCCCAGTCTTCTCGACTCACTTGACTACCCTTCAGTTCACTTAGTGTTCATTAGCTCTGTCAGTTGCCAAGCTCCCCTTCTCGTTTATGACAAACTCCCCGATCATAATTCAATTATTTGCGAGGGTTTTCGGACAGATAAGAATCAGGGGAAGTGGTTGTGGTTTTTATGGCCAAGGGAAAAGGTTAAGTTGGTGGTAAGGAAAAGAGTTTGACAGGGATATCTGTGTATTTTAGATGATAATTTTCTCAAGAAGTTGTTTAGCGAAACGAAAGTTGGTGAGTGCGATTAAATATGTAATAAGAAAACCATTTAAAATGTATTATCTGCCTTTAATTGCTATATCAACCCAGTGGTTGAACCCACAGAATACTTGAGACGAAGCAGGTGCTATAATCTTCATCAGTCAGCCAGGCACCCAGTTTCCTAGAAATCATAATTTGCACGCTTTCTTCTCAAAAGCCAGACACGAGTCTTCCCCTCTTCTTCTACCCCTCACAAATTCTTGGCCATGGCTTTAACACATTTTCTAAATATTTTCGAGTTCACGATCAAGATCAACGAAAGAGAAGAACAAACTCAATTGCCGCTAATGAAGCCCAGGCTGTGAGATGCTGTGAGAAGTGAGGCAGTAAAAGGGGGCCTGGAATGAATCCCCCTCTCACCATTATGCCCTCTCAGCCTCCCCCTTACACACACTCACAATTTGACTTTCATTTCTTCATAGAGTTAGACACTTTTATTGTGTTTCACATTACTTTGTGTGTGTGTGCGCTCTTTGGTTTTTCTCCGTTTTGTTTGCCATACGTTTTGTTACTGTTTGTGTTTTTGTTTATTCGGACTTTTCTTGAATTTCTATTTCCAGCATAGATAACCATTTCTATAAGCAAAGTGCGATATTTCACAAGAGTCTCGCCGGAATCGAGTTTGACTACAACAATACGGAGGAGCGCATTATTTTCGCCCCTCTGTTCTGTGGCATTGTTTTTCTTTTTCCAAATTCGTTTTTCTTTTGCTGTCGGTCTCCCTTTTTGGGTTTTTTTTTTGTGTTTTGCGTATTTTTGGCATTCCCATTCTGATGGTTTTTGCAACTTTTCCTGGTTAACTTTACTTGCTACTTGCCCGGGAAAGAGTTTCCACCAAAACCAGGGGCTCAGTAAAGAGGGTGGAATTAAAGGGAAACTAGAAAAAGTAATTTAAAATGTAACAATATAAATAAATAACTTTTTAAATGAAAGATAAATATTTTCTGTAAATATTTAACCCCTTAAAAACCCCTATTCTGAGCACCTGTTCTAAATATTAGTTCTCTGTTTATTTTCCGTTGAAATTTGCTTAGTTCCTACAAAAGCAAATATAAATTACTTTAGATTAAAGTTGCAATCGTGACTGTTTTGAATTGCAGAAATAAAAGCAGAAAATGACAGTCACTGGCGAAAGCAGAATCAAATTTGGTATCGAATTACTCAAAGGAAAATCTCAATTGAGATAATAGAACCTGATTTGTCTTCAAAATTAATGGCACATGTATTTTTGCGATTCGTGGAAAGCTTTTCGCTTTAATTGCTAGAAGAAGCTTCTATAATTTCATTTTGTACATACAAGACTCAAATATTTACACTAAAAATAAATAGAATTTAGATTAAGCTTTCATATAATCCCCTTTCCTATATAATTATTGAAATTGAAATTGCTCAAGAAATAAACTTAGCTTTTTCAGTATCTCATTTCTTGGACAAAACCAGATTCAACTTTTCATTAAGTTGAAAACCTTTTTGAAATTAAATTAAGCTCTTAACACTCTGCGTGGAAAACCGAGACAATGTGCCATGCTGGGCGCGGTTTTTTGTTGTTTCTTTTCCACTTTTCCCACAGACGAATACCCGCGCCCATTTCCACTCGGAGATTTTGGTGGAAACTCGCCGGGCAGACACTTGTGCATATTAATTGCTTATTGAGCAGGCTTCCCTTTTCCATTTTCTCTCCTCTCGGATGGAACAAAAAAACAACCATGGCGTGAAAGAATTGTTTGGGAAATCCTCGTGCACGAGGAAAGCCTTTTTTATTATTCTTTATCAGTTTCAATCACTCCATCGCACCCAGAAGTTACAATACAGTGGGACTTCGAAATGGTTTCAATCAATTTAAATAATATAAAATAATTTAATATTACAAATTCTAAAATAATAAGTCAGAATTTGGAAAAGGCATTTATTAAAAACTAAATTCTCTTCTGGTTTACTAATATTTCGTGTAAGATAGAAGTTTCGAATTGAAAAAAAACGTTATTTAGATAATAAATAGAATCTCCTTTAGTTTTTTGAGCATTACATGTTACATGTATGTTTATTTTTATTTTACTATTTCTTAGGTGTATTATGAACTCTAAAAAAGGTTTTCTTATTTAAAAAATATATATACTAATATTTGGTGTGAGATAGAAGTTCCCAATTGAAAAGATTATATTTTAAGATAATAAAATTAATCTCCTTTGGTTTTTTGAGCATTACAAGGTATGCTTTTCTTTTATTTTACTTTTTTCTAGCTGTTAGCTGTATTATGAACTCTAAAAAAAGGTTTTCTTATTTAAAAATTAATCCTTAATCTGTATCCAATTTTCCCAGGTATTCACTGTACTTCCCCGCTCAGTTTTAAGTTCTGGCTTTCATTCATTCACTCTCACACACACACACACATACACCAACAAACCCTCCCTCAATTTCCATTTCCCCCTCACCTGTCGCATTCATTCATTCATGCAAGTCTCCTTCTCACCTGTTTGTTTTGTTGCTGTTGCTGTTGTTTTTCGTCACTAGCCTGGCTGGCTGGCTGGCTTCTCCGTTGCCCTTCCTCCCTCGCTGGCTGGAACAAGCGTTTTCCGGCCAAAGGTAGATTTTTCCTTTTCGGGGGTCAGAGGTCGCGGATTCGGGAGCCCCTTTGTTGCAGCCACTTGTGCGCGCCTCTCCCTTTATTTTTTCGTTGTTTTTTTTTTGTTGTTTCGCTTTTTGTTTATCGCTTGGCCCTTTACTGGTTGACAAAATGCCAAACGCTTGAAATTCCTTTATATCCGTTTTATTTTTTTTTATTTTTCAGTTAGCGCGCGGTTTTAAAATTTGGTTTATTCTTCTGTTTTTGATGATGGAAAAAAAGAGTGTAATGCTGTTACTGCTGATGTTTGTTGTTTTTATTTTCACTGTTGGTTTTTCCCCCCACCTCATGCTTTTGTTGTTGTTGCTGTTTTTCTCGTTAACCTTTTCCGTTCCGTGCACGTGTTTGATTTTTCCTTTGCTGTTGGTGTTGGTGTTCGGGTTTATGGCAACCTGTTTGCCACCGGAATGTTTTCGTGTGGTTTTCCCAAAGAACCACCAACGAATGAAAACTCAGCTGGAATGCCACGAGTAATAATTATGATTGCATTCGAAAATCTTTGTAATTTCCGCTTTGTTTCGGCCTTTTTTTGTGTGTTTTTTGTAATGTTTTATGCGCAGGCTTTCAAAGGAAATTCTTTAATCGGTATTTGGGTTTGTTTTTTTTTTAATTGAATTATTTATAAAGCACATAATGTAAAGCAATTATTTGAATTAAAATTATTTAATTGTTAACAAAGGGCTTTAAATGAAAGTCTATTACTATGTCATTTGTCACATTTAAAAATTTATCTAATATTAAACATTAAATGCAAAATGTTTACTTTAAAAATTGATAGTGTTTTCATAAGATAAATTGTTCTAAAAGTATGTAAATTTCTTATTACAATTCTATTGTGACGCATAATTATATGCAAACAAAAAAAGTTGCACAAACTTTTCTTCGTATTTACATTTCCGTCTGAAGTATTTATCCAATTTTCCGCAACAGTTTTAACAACAAATAAACAAATCAATTAACGGTTTTATTTTATGTTCTCCCAGAAGTCGGTCAATATCTATGGAGCCAAGTTAAGTGTGTGCTTTAAATTTAATTAAGCCTTCTGCTATTTCTGGTTTTTGTCTTGCTGCTTTTTTTCTTGATCTTTTTTTCTTGATTTATTTCTTGATTTTTTTTTTCCACAACAAGAGCCCAAGTTGGGAGAGACCGGTGGATTCTGGTGGCTGCTTTCTAAACACTGATGCACGCTCCGCTGGCGCTGCCCACTCGAGAAAAGCAACAACAATAACAACAACAACAACAACGACAGCAGTCGATATAACCAGGCAGCCAAAGACAAAGACAACAAGTTAGACCCGCCGCCTAACTGTAAATCAAATGAAAAACTTCTATTGATAGAGTCTCGTCGAATTCACAGAGGCGACTTCACGGCGCGCATTTAAAATTTCTAGCTGCTGGAGGAGAAACCGTTGCTTCGGTTTGACTCTCTTTTGTAAACGAAAAAAACCGAAAAACCAAAATAAAAACTGGTTCTTAAAACTGGCTTAGAACAGAACGAACGAAGGCATTTGCAATGTGCAACGTGATAAGGAAAAGCATGCAAAATTACCACGCACCAATTTATGCACACACACGGACGCGACGAGCGAGAGCTCTTTCTCTCTCAATTTCTCTTCCACACTCTGCGTCTCTTTTTCACTTTTCTCCGGAAAAACCGTTCCGAAACGCTCGAGTCTTAGCAGGTGACTGAAAGCCAAGAACCGAAAGTCCGCAAGTCGGGTTTTGGCCACTGTTAGTGGCTAACAGTGACGTCGCCCGAAGCCGAAGCAGCGACGCGGCAGAGCCACTTCGGCTTCGTCATGTTAAAGCCATGTTATGGCGCTGATAAGTTGCATGTGCTGCATGCCACCTTGAAAAGAAATGGTACCTGCAATATATTATAATATTTTCGGTGGTGCATTCAACCCCCTGAGAGTTGATCGCCTTGCCTGAGTTGGCCAGACATGCAGAGGCATTGGTTTTACGTTGGCTATCAATTAACTAACCAAATTGACAATTAGCATTTGGTAGCAGGAAGCAATCGCTTGGAAAATATGAACAATTACAAGCTCATTTGTATTATTTGTATTACTTTTACTTTATTTTGAAAATAAAACGGGTAGTAACAAATTTTTTTTTAATTTTCCTAAAGCAAAAATTTGAATTGAGAAATAAATTTGTGGAAAATATAATTCATCATTCGAATTAAAAACCATATATATATAATTAATAATTAATTATAACACAAATTTTCAAAAACAAACAATAAAATAAAAGACAATCTAAAATTTACTTGAAATAAAAAAAGGAAATAAATTCTATATTATATGCAGTTCCTTTAACATTACCCATTAACATTAACCACAACTGTAGCCAACAGCAAACACTAACAGTGCAGAGGCAACTTAAGCCGCTGCTAAAAGCCGGTCAGGATTAACAGCATCTGCAGACTCAAGCTTTAACAGAGACCACGCACCCAACCTAAAAAACAAATGAAAATAAACAAAAACCTGAAAACATAAAACCCACACCGTAGCTGCTCCCCTGACCTATATGCCGAACATCCTCTAGAGAAAAGAGCACCCACTAAAATAGGAAGAAAAAAGAACGACGAGGAAAACTTTAAGCGAAGCTAATTATGTGGCGGCAACATACGAGTATTTCTGCAGCTTTAAATAGTTGAGAAGTTAAGTCGAGGCCCTGAAATACCTAAAATACTTCCGAATTCCCATTCACGTTCGAGTTTGGCTTCAAAGATTCCGCAAGTACCGGGAATCTGCAAGTTATGCGAATGCGTTCTTCCATGAGTTTAAGCTTACTACCTTACATCCTCTTTTACACTTGCTTACTTCAAGAACTTTTCAAATATGCCACTCATAACTCCTAGTTTTCCTGTCATGAATGGAATTTTTCAACAGTGGGTACTCTGAATAATTTAAATTTTATATGATGAGAATTTAAAAATTTATTAAAAGGGAATTTGAATACAAAGAGCATTTCCAGCGTTTTTCAAATAATTACAAATAAATTAAAAATTAGCAGCCAATTTGTTAAATTAAAATTTATTCAAAATCATTTACCACATAAAGTAAATTACAATATATGCTATACATTTTGTGTTTAAAATTAAATAATATATATATTTTTTCTTTTAAATTAAAACCTGTTGAAGTACTTTTTGTGGGCTGTAGTTAATGACAAAAACATAAGAAAAGTATAACATTTAAATTGGTTTTATTTACTATTTTAATTTAAATAGTCAGAATATTATATATTTAAAAAAAAATATATAAAATCTTATTTAGTAATTAAAAGGCTCTCCTATCGAATCTCCACCGTATGTCGGCATCTGACATTGTTTTGGCTGCTGTTATTGTTTCTGTTATCTCCTTTTTTGGGCTGAGTGAATTGTGGCTGCTGTTGAGTTGAGGCCTCAAGGCTGCACTTGGCCTTTTATTTGTTTTTTTTTTTGTTTTTTTTTCTGTTTTGTCCTGGCTACGATTTGGCTTTGCTTGCCTTTTGGCCTCATCTTTGCGCTTTCCGCTCTCGCAGGTGACGTGGCCTATTAGCAGCGATAAAAGTCGAAGGCGCTCAACAACAAAAGGATATCCGGCTGAAGGAGCAGAGCCGGCAGGAAAATTCCACCAGCAAGAAGCACGTGGGGCATGCAACGTGTGTTTCACGCTCGGCTAGATTACGCGAGCGGGAAAATATGTATGAAAAATTAGCACATTAAAAATATATATGTTTATGAGTTCTATGCGATATCTTAATATGGCATACGTGACGCCCCCTTTTAACATTTCCCTAATGTGTCGAGATTAGCCTGAATTCATATTTACTTTTGGTATTTAATTGTGCGAATTGTTTGCCAAAAATTTAAAGCTCACCCACATTATCATCATCACCTGTCTACAGCTACATTTTCCATATGTTAATTAGCCAGTTGATTATTTATTTAAGGGGAGAAATACTGATTTGATTTAGGGGACAAACACTCCTATTTATTTAGTCTACATTTTGTCGGTTTTAATGGGAATAATTTGTATAATTTATAATCGGATTGTCATATTTAATATATGTACAAATTAATGGGAATTTAGCTTGGTTTTTAAATATTAGAAATGATTTACTTTTTGCTCTTCCTGGAACATTTGAATATTATTCCATTGAATCCCTAATTGAGCCCCAAAAAGTGTGCTATGAATTTGCAATGAACAGCAATTAGTCGAAGTTTCTCAGTAATTTTCTTGTTTTTCTTCCATTTACCTTAACTTGATTTGTTTTTCTTTTTGCTTACAGTCCAGGATCATTAAGATTTCATCGTGTTTTGGACTCGCACTTTTAATTGAGGGCTCGTTTAGGAGCTCAACATCTCCATTTCAATTTACATATGCTCATTTTTGCACAGTTTTTTCTCGGGTACGAGATTGGAATCTTCCTTTTCGTTTTGTATAAAGCCATGTTGTATATTTTTAAGGGTCGGGAGTTAGTTTATTTTTCACAGCTTCCTTTTTTTTGTGAAACTTTCCAGTCTTTTCACAGTTTTTCTAGCATTTTTTTGTAGTTTTTCCTTTAGTCCTTTCTCTTAGGGTTCCCCGACTTTTCGTACTCATCCCTTGGCTTGTCTATTTTCGCAGCATTCTTTTTTCCGGTTTCCCTTTTTCGACTTATGGATGTTGACGCTTCCTCAGTGTCATTTTCCTTTCTTTTTTTCCGTCCCATTCAGCCAGTCTAATTGGCATTTAACAAGCCTCCTTTGTTCGCACCGTTTTTTGCTTCTGGACAACTTTTCAATTCTTCTCACCTCTGGCTCATTGCGTTTGACTTTGTCTGTGCTCACCTGGGATAAATGTGAATGCCACGCCCATTAATGTCAACTCATTAGACACCGCTAACCGTAATACCAATCCCCAAATCGGAATCCCGTCCGTCTTGGATTCCTTGGAGAACACACAGTCTCGGCCACAAATAAGTTAGAGCGGAGGAAAGGAAGGAAGAGCAAAAAACCGAAACTCATTCCAAGTCCTTGGACACGTAGCATCGCATAATTACAACTTAATCGCTTGACAAACAAAGCAGACGCCCCCACATAAACAGCAATAACAGCAATGGGACAAAGGAGGAGGGGCAGGGATAATGCCTGTCCTAAGTTTTAAATGGCGACCCAAAGTCACTTTAAAGACTCCTCAGCCATTCGGCCATTCTAAGCCATGGACGACATGCTGAACTCGCCTTTATTGTCACGCCTTAAATAGTTAATAGGGAGTAATGGCTGCCAGAGGGGAGATAGGAATGTTTGAGGAGGTGCTTGGTTCTGGTCTTTAATTTTTCTGACCTTGTTGGTGGAATTTGAGGTCTTAAATATATTATTAATAATATTTTTCTATACTCTGGTAAGCATTTATTACATGACTTAAGATATTAAATATTTAATGGGATATTATTTGGTATTTGGTACTTTTTAAATATATTACTCAAAGCCCAAAAATAAAGCAATAGAAACTAAGTTTAATCATTTTGAAATAATCTTTTTTTCGACTTGAATAATTGTTACGTTTATCATTTAAGAATACTTCCAGTTTCTTGATTTTTTAAGCTATTTAATCTTTTATATCTTTATTTTGTATACTTTAACCTCTAAATTCTTCTAATATTTTTTAAGAACAACCAAATCCACCCACTTTTATTTTGAAGCAAGGGTTGACATTGCATGCAAAAACTATTTCCATGTTAGGTGACCACCCCCAAGCTGAATATTTCATGACAATTAAAATGTTAACCCTGTCAAGCGGCACGCACATGACTCCTCCCTCTCCTACCCACTACGTGCCTCAAATCTCCCCCTGCCGCCGCTGGCACCCCTAACCACACAATGCCACACATAGGGGCCCAAGCCCGCAATAAGCTTACACTTACACCAGCTAAAATCAACCCCTTCCACCAGCCACCAGCCACCCACTGGCACCTGCCACCTGCCACTTGCAACATTCGAGCGAATAATGTTGCGGTCAATTTCATTATCCTTGTCCCCGACCACTAATGCACTGCAAACTAAAATATATAATACATATTATTAAAGAAATTTATATAGAGAATATTAGAAAGAAATTTAAAATAATAAAAGAAAGAACAATATGTTTTTTCACAATCTTGTTTTAAATTTAATTTATATAAATTTGTTCTTCTTAAATATTTAATTTTGATTTATATTCCCAAGTACATTCGCTCAGTGCAAGTGTTAGGCCCTCGCAGCTGTTTGGCTTACTGGAATTACGCAAGGATTTGGCGGGGCTTCAGAGCAGCAAACACAAAGGATCTGCCTGGACTTAGATTGAGATTTGACCCCCAACGAATGGACTCTGTGTACCATTATTGGCGGATTGGCAGGATCCGAAATGCGAGGACGAGCGTGCATGCATCACTTCATTAGGCGTATCAATGTCACTCGCCCCGCCAGCCAGGAAACTGAGTGGCATGCATCAATATCCAGCTTTTGCTCAGGAACTCTGTAGTCGCATTAACATGCATCATTTGTCGACGGACTCAAAGGCAGGAGATGTTCGAGCAAATCAAGATAGCGATGGTCCTGGCAGAGAACATCTATAAAGGATGTAGCAGCGTTCGGGTTCTTGAGAGGTAAAAAACTGCAGATGCCGAAATTCTGATTAGGACATCGATGCAGTTTTTTAATCATTGGAATTAGCTTTCAGTCTGCCTTTAATGAAATGAAAGGTCAAGGAATGAATCTAGGTTTTGCCATTAAAGGGATGAGTGAGCTTTTGATACATTTATAATTTAAGAAGTATCAATATATTAAAATTAAATGCCTAAAATTATTAAAACAATGTAAACTATTCCTACATTTTACTAGGGAACTTAAAGTGCTTAGAGTCATTCCACAAATATTGGTTTTAATAGCTAAATTAAATAAATCCTAATTAAATAATATTCAGCCATCTGTTTTCCGCTTCATTCGTTTTGCCTATGGCAAAAAAAAACCATAAAATTTACAAAAGAACCTTTTAGGCCATAAACAATATTTAAACAGACAAGTTTTTAGGGGCCAGCATGGAGCTATTTCCGCTGTAATTCAGATTTACTGTGCTTTTCCGCACACACACACACACATTGTTTGACATTGGCAAAGTTGACGGGGAAAATTTGTCGCTGAAATGCAAATATAATTAAACAAACCGCAAAAATATTCATACAGCAGTTGGCCATTAAAATTACACATTTTGCCAATTATATTTAGAAAGTGTATGGTAAATGGCGTAAAAAAAAAGAAACAAGACAATAAATCCAGCCCAATTATTTATTTAAATATATATTTGTGTATAATGTATGCGGCGGCCTGTGTTAATATTTCTGCGCGCATGCATATATCAATTATTTGGCCAATTGCTGTGACTTATTTATTAATTTTTCCCAGCGAAGCAGGACGGACGTTACCATTTGATTTCAATTTGTTGCCTGACAGATGAAAATGTGCGTTTCATAAAAGAAATTATACTCAATATCTCATGTATATTCTTGACAGCTTCCTTTTTTTTAAATGTTCAACTTTATACAAATATTAAATCAGACAGGCAACATTGGTTTCTTATTCAATTGTGATTTATATTTTCGAGGAGCACTGTACATCTCGTTTGCAATTTAATTTAATTAAATGTTGAACACATGATTTAAGTGACTTCGTTTGGCGCGATGTCAATTGAAATGAAAGTGAAACGCTTGTCACAGGTAATGTGTTTTATTTGTACATAAATTATTTCTCCGTTTTTCTTTTTGTTCTTCGCTTTTTCTCCTCATCACTTTTAATGCGAAAATTATGAATAAACTGCAGAGCAGACCGGCATGGCGTATACATACATAATTGAGCAATTGAAATGCAATAGAAATAAATTATGCAAAGCAACTGTCCAGCTAAGTGGAGTGCCGATCAATTTGAATTTCAAACTAAATTGTAATTTAATTAAGTAACATTGTGAAATTAATAAGTAGTGAAAATGGAGAGCTGTAAATTCATTTAAAGCCTGGTAAAAATTACAACATTTATTATTGTACAATGTACATATTTTATGACCAGGAAAACTTTAATCTACCAAAAGGGAGCCTAAATAAATTTATAAGGAAGCCCAACTTTCTAATTTATCAACAGGCTTACTCCACTCCCGACTATTATCTTCCACCAAAAAGTTCATTACCTGAGAGCCCATCTTTAGACCTCACAATAACTCAAACCGGCTAATGGCCAGCCCCTAAAATTTGCAAAACAAGAAACACTCTTTGGGTTTTTAGGTCACAAGAGGCGTAGACTGTTCCCCATAAATTTGCAGGCCAAGTGCCAGGGAAACCCTTTAGCAAAATGCTCGCAACAAAAGGTTGAACTAGAAACAGAAGCCTCAACCGAACAAAGTTAAGAGGCAGCTGCACACAAAGGGCATGAAAATGAAAACCCTATCAATAGAGGCATATGTGCGGAGAACACTAAGTGGCACACTTTTAGAGCTAAGAAGGATTCAAAAAGAAAGACTAAAGCCTTAATAAAATATTTATTTAAAAATAATAAACAATAAATATCATAATGCTGCTTGAAAGAATAATACCAATGAATTAAATTTAAGTAAAATAATACATTTTAAATAAAATCTTTGCTCTACATTCCCCACGTTTGCTGTACTTTTTGACACTTTCGTTTGCTAGCGAACAATGAGCGCTGGAATTTATCAAACATTTTGTGGTTGCCATTGTTTCATTGGCATTTTCCTCCCCTGCCATAAAAATTTGACATATTCATGCCGCAATCCATTCGATTCTATCTTTATAACCAATCCCAAGCTGCAGGCCATCGCTGTGAATATCTATAATTGTCAACAAAATGTTACCCAATTCAGGCATTTGCATAGATTTTTGGAACAGTCATTATGGTATGATGAGTGGGACGATGATTATTGTGGGCATGTTGCGGATGTGAATGCCGATGCTGCTGAGCCCTCCGATTATGATTTCCATGTGTCATGGCAAGCTGACAGCCCCGGCTTAGTGCCGCTTTTGGCTCAGCTACTGCTAATCGATTATGCAAAAATAAAATGGAATATAGAATAAAATGCTTGCCAAAGCAGAAGGCAAGAGTAGAAAAAAGAATCAAGGCAAAGTTTGAACAGCAAAAATGTGGAGACTCATCGATGGATACTCGGCAAAAAGAAATTGTTTTGCCACTCATCATCTCTCTCATCACAAAACCCCAAAGTCAATTAAAGGATTTCCAATCCACTGCCCTCCCACTCCTCTAAACTTTATTGTCACACATTGGAGAATGTCTCTGTGGGGAGTTGGGTTCGGGTGAAACAATGGCAGGGATAAACCACAAAACTGTATTGTAACCTGAAAAATTAAAATCTCTGTATGGGGGGGAAGGACCAAGCTTAGAACTGTATTCCATAAAATTCGTGCTAGTTCTTCTTGAATGGGTAACCGATTTTATGTGAGGGATTAAAGGATAGTTCGAAAGGAATAACTGATGAAATGGTAATCTTTCAAGTAGCTTTATTCTAAAAACCTTGTTGAATTGGAAATTATTTGGTTGAAATATTCTTTCTGGTCTTTTTTTATAGTTAGAAATAAAGCTGCTTAAAGGATATTAATGATAAGTAAAAGGAGCGCTTTGTCTCTTTTTCTGGCTTTAAAAAAACAAATTTAAGAGAACCTGCATGCAGCTCTAATATTTTAATAAATTTTATTATTTAGCTACCATTTTTATGTGAAACCTTTATGTTATTAAAATATATAAAAGGAACCACAAAAAAAACTCCACACTTCAAGGCTTCCCTAACATTTTCCAGAAGAGGACATGCGCCACTTCTCAGCATCTTAAATAAAATCGTTTTCCAATAATGCCATATCCTCTCCACTGTGAACACTCGAAAAGCACAACCACACCAGCAATTTTAAAGCAGTCAAATGAAGGAGCGGCCAGGAAGGATATATGCTATATGGTCGGGAGATGGGGACAAGTGCTCGCATTGATGGTAAAATGTTTTTTGTGTCTGTGGCTGGAAGAAAGGAAGACATACGAATGAGTGACTGAACGAAGGCTGCAATGGACTGACTAACTGACTAACTGACTATCTTCTTCACTCAAAAACCAAGAATAGGGGAAGGTGTCCGTCCGGGCTTTTGTTGTGAAGTGAAATGTTTACCAGATTTGAAGTCGTAAATTGATTTGATTTTGGTCATTTCTGCACTTGTTTGCCTGCAAAACTTTTCCTCTGTGCGAAAGTGGCAAAAATTTCAATCGAAACGACCAATTTGTATGTGTATTTACAGTGTTTAGTGTGTGTAGTGTGTGGGCGTGATTGATGGGGGGCGTGGCCTGAGAGGAGGGTGGGTTCCTATTCAGCCGATAAGTTACGCTCAATTGAGTCCTGTTTGAACTGCTGATGTGTGCAATGCGTCTTGGATTTCCCGTCTTTTGTTTACTTCGATCTTTTTGCGGTTCTACTTGGCTGACAATTTGCCGCTCTTCTCATTGCTATTGTTGTTGTTGTTGTTGTTGTTGCTGTTGTTGCTGTTGTTATTCCCAGACACTTTGACATTTGACATGCCAGTGGAAGTTTTAAGCACAAAAAACAAAATAGTTGTCAATTAAGCAAAAAGAGGACACTCTAGTGCACCCTCCCGAATAATGAATGATGTGGTTGCTGTGGCCAAAGTTCAGGGCTTACAACCGATGATAGATGCGAGATATAAATATAGTTTGGTGGATGGGGGATGAGGGATGGATGTGGCCGGGGTTGGATTGCAGGACCTCGAAATGTTGTTTGTGGCCGATGGCCATCGAAGAACTGAGAGCAAACTAATCAGAGTGAGTGGAAGCTTCAAATTTGAGATTGACTAAGGTTAAGGATTTAATTTGAACTTTTTAAGGTTGAACAAACGTTGTGTTAAATTGCGTTTGGTGTAGAAATAGTGATGTTATTTAAATGTTTGCTGTTGCAAACAATAAAAACAGCTCAAACTTGACTTTTGTTACTGCAAAAGTATAACAAATATCAAAGCTTATTAGAAAATCAATTAAAATGCATTAACTCTTATATTTTTGTTCATGTCAAATACACAAATAGTTTGTATTATTAAACCGCTTTTGATAACTATATTCTAGTACTCTAAACCATTAAAAAAAATACCATAAAAACATCTCCAACTATTTACTATTTCCTTTACTGTTTAGTAAATTTTAAGCCCTTGCCCCACAAGTGTTTTTGTCTTTGTCTGTCTTTGTTTACAGAACCCTTTTATTTCCCCTGGTCCTTGCCACACCGTCTCGTGTGGAGGCACTTTGGTTTTATCTATTTAAAACAGCTGCCCGTATAAGCCATAACTTGTATGTTAATAACCCCAATTATGCGCAGGAATATACCATTTTAGTTCTCACCTTCCTCAACTCATGAATTTTTAGCAGCCGGGGGCTTGCTTGTGCTTCATTTTTGTGTTTGTTTTGGTTTTTGCCGCTCATCTCGTTCACATTATGGCCACTTTTGGTTGGTGCGTTGCATTATCACGTCCTAGTTTTATGTGCTATTAAGTGCAGTATAAGCTTGCGGCCCCTTTAAAGTGTGCTATAATCTTGGCCAACGCGGACGCTGGCCGCAGAGTAATGGCCAGCACTTTGGGTGCTGCTGCATTCTGCACTGAATTTAGCCCCATAAACTGACTTCTGGTCTCAGTTCATTTTTAGCCAGACACGAGACTCACATTATTACAGTAAATCTGCTCGCTTTAGCCACAAAAGGGAGAGAGATCAGCACGCACTTTAAGTCGGCTTATAAAGAATTACCATTAAAGCTAATATTTAATATTTTACTTTGTTTACTTTCATTTTATATTTTATATTTACTTTTAATATTTTGGCTAGAAAAATATATTTAGCTTCCCACTTTCCATTGTATTTTTCTTTATGAAAAACTTAGTTTAAACCCATTTCATTTGTCAGCTTGTTGACTTTGAATTTTCATTGTCTAACAATCTACAACAAATTCGATTTGCATAATAAATGAATGCGGTCACTGTTCGCCTGACTGAATAATAAATTTAATAAACTATATAATTTAAATTGTAGATGTGTGTAGAGCATATTAAACAATTAAAAGAGACGAAGAGCTTAAATTACTTGAAATAAAATGTAACTAAATTGAATTTCTGGATAAATTAAATAATTTGAAAATAAGTTGCTAGTATAAAGTAAAAGTAATTGTATTACGGCTTACAAAAATCCAATTAAATGTGGTTGTATTAACAAAGATTTTCTGTTCCAGAAACTTGACACAAATGTACTCTAAACCCCTTAGGAGTTACTCGATTAAGTTCTTTGTGAACTTGCCAGAGACTCGAATGTTTTATGAACTTTTAATACCAGTTCCGTTTCAGTTCCAAAAGGTTGAAATACATACCCATACCTCTCTGCCTGGATAACTATATGTTTTACCAGCCGAGTTTGTGGCACCTTTCAATTCATTAGCAACTTTATATAGGGGAACTTGCTGGCAAAACTTGGACTGGCCAACGAAATTTACGCAGCAAGAAGAACAGGGAAGAAAAATATGTGTTGCATCGAATAAAATAAACTAAACTTAGCTTGACTTTTAGGACTAGCAACAAGGACGAGCAGGAGACACATGGCAGAATGGAGTCGAGAGTAAAAAGCGAGTCAATGTATGCTTCTGTTTTTCTTACTAATATAAAACTTGGCATTAAACGCGAGCGAGACGGGGAAAGTAGCCTGAACTTGAGAAGTCAAAAACTCCCAAAGAGGACTTATGAGAATTGTGAGAGAATGGGGGGGGGGGGTGTGGAAAAGCGTGGGGTGGCGGGAAAATGCAGGAGGAGCGTTGCTTGTTTTGAGCGCAAACTTTGGCGCTGTATCTCCTTCTGTCGCCTCCATTTCCCCGTCCTGATGCCCCCGTCCTGATAAAGTTTAACTAGCGCCAAACACAAACACAATACACCCTCACGCATACCATAAAGTGGGAAGGAGCTGATGGAATGCAATAAGCCACGAAGCCAGTGATGCCAATTTGGCTGGGATTTCGATTTAAGAAGGTATTTGATTCTTGCATTTTTTTAAATATTTCTTAAGTTTTTGCTGGGTATATTTTTGTAGTAATTTTGAATTAATAAGTAGTGATTTTATAGGCTGAAGAACCTCTATATAGCACAAAAACAATATAAATATAAATTTAATAATAATATTTCCCTAATCACTGATCTTTCGATTTAATTTTTAAATTAAATTCCCTTGACTCCTGACCCTTGACAGCACTGAAAAATCGGTAGTGAGAAACGGATGCATGGAAGCGCTGGTTTGGTATGTGAAAAGTTTCTCCTTTGGCCTGTTGTTTGTGTATTTACTTGGAAGCCGTTAAGTTTCATTTCCGTTTCATTTCATTTCGTTTTATTACTTTGGTCAGTTTGATGATTTTTTTTTCCTTTCTTCTATTTGTTCGTGCTCCACCCCTTTATTCTTGTTAGTTTTCAGTTTGGAATCACTTGCGCCTTTTGGCTTTTCACCCTCTAGTATCAACCCATCTGCTTTTTTTTCTGCTGCACTCGAGTTAATTGAAAGCTTAACCTTTACATGCACTTACAACGTTGGTGTTGGCGGGTGCCACGCCCCCTTGTAATGCCCAATGTCAGCGCAATCAACGACACGCCCACCGACAAATGATTCAACTCATCCCGGCTCCGTCATCGTCTTCAGTCTTCAGTCTTGAGTCATGAGTCTTCACTATTCTGTACTCCTCTCGCCTTCGTCATCGTTTTCATTTCGTTTGCCTCGTCTTCTAATTGCCGCTGACTTCTTCAGCTTCTTGGCCCTGGTACTCGTTTTGGGCCACATTACTTAGGCACGCGCTGTAAGCGATTGCCACACCCACGGATCCCTCCCTCCTCGTGCCACAAATAGGGTCAGCCAAGAAGCATTGGGGTCTTGGGGAGCAGCAGCCGTTTTCCGGGGCCCAATTTGGGTGTGCAGCATAGTTAACCGTACACGGAAAAACTTAAATATAAATAAAATAGAATGATTAAATTTCCATGGATCAGTTAACCAAAGTTCAACTCGATTGGAAGTTGATTTTAGTTTAATTCTAGACTAATTCCTGCGGAAAGTCTCCGGAAATAAATTTGTTGTTATAATTTAATGTTTAGAAAACACAACTTTGCCATGAATAATAGTCTATTTTTATAACAAACTTCTAACTAAATATTTTTTAAAGATTTTTATATAGTAAATCAAAGAATTTGTATTTTAAATATCTTATTTTAGTCTTAAAAAAATATTTTCTCTGCATTCTAGTACAACTACCATGGCTGAGACTACATCAACATCGACTACTTTGTCTGGCTCTTTGTTTTCTTAGCTGGGCGTCATCATTACCGTCAAGAGTCAGCCGGCAATCGTCTTGGCCCAGACCGCAATTTGCCTGTTAACTGGCAACTGCCAACTGGCAGCTTAACTGCTAGAAGGAATGTCGCCCACAAGAAATAAAAAAGAAGTAAAAATAAAGCCAAACAAAACTAAACTAAAAAACCAGCTTATACAGCACAGTGGGTGAGAAGTTTTCAGATATCTAAATAGCTTTCCACTATTTATAGTTACTCTATTTTAAGTAAGGCATTTAACTAATTATAACTCACTTTTAATAGTGTTTAAGTTAGCTTTAATGTCATATTACCTTTTCACTTTCTTTCTTGTCATTTTGGTGATGAAAAATATGTTTTAATTTATATAATTTCTTTCGTTGGATTGCCCAAAGCTAAATGCTTATTTCGTGTCAGAGATCAGAGCAATTAGTGCTAGCTATTAGCTGTCAAAGTCATTAAACTCGGAATGATGGTCTCTGGGGTGACTTAAATATTTGACAAATCGCAGAGAAGGCCTACAGAAAACTTGAAGTAAATTTCTTTGAAATGAATGAAACACACCTCAACCTGAGACTCTTTAGTATGCTAAATCCGCCAAGGTCGGTGCTTTAATTAATTCGCAAGCGAAAAGAGGAGCAGCCGGCAATTGTATAATTAGTGCCAAGCCATCTCCAACTCGGGCACCCACACTCCCTTGGACACTCCTCCTCCTCCTCCTCCTCCTCCTCCTCCTCCAGGTGTTCAATTACACAAATGAATGCAGAGAAGACGTCAAAAACTTGGCATTTTCCACGCACAGTCTCAATGAATTTAAGTGTGCCATGGCAAGGGGCGTGGCTGACCAAAGTCCCGGCCCACGGAGGAGCCCACTAAATTATTTCATTGATGAGTTTGCCTTTTGGGTGGGCACTTGAATTCGCTTCTCGAGCTTCGAATAAGTCTTTGAATGGGTTGGGCAGCTGCCTTGAGTCGGCATCCATTACAAGGCAAAGTCTACATAAATAAATAAATAAATATTTCCGCGCTAAAAATCTATTTGAAATGCAAAGCTCGAACTGGATAATATGTAAGCTTTGAGAGCAGGAATTTCTCAAATGAAAGTCTATTAAATTTCGAGAGTGCTATGTTATTGTTTACAGAATATATTATTCAAGGGTATTAAGAGGAGAACTTAAGGGCTAAAGATTTTTGAAAAGATCTACCTCTATCTAACTCTTATACTTTTTGGCGTTATAATAATATTTTATCTCTGCATCTATTCAATTTTATTCAATATAAACACCAGCAAGTCTTGATTTAAATCATCATATAATTTTCAGAAAGGCACACAGCAATTATTTTTAATAATTTTTGGTGATTCTCTGCGCTTCCATTTGCATAATTCAGCTCACACGCATCTTGATTGCAAAATCGGCAATTCCGCAGAAATTGCAACATAAACGAATGAAAAATGGAAATATCTTCGTTTGTTTTTTTTTTTTTTGGCACCGAGCAAAAGTTTTTGGGAGAGAAAAAGAGCTGTTAGTGGGATTGTTATTGCCGGTGGTATAACAACTTATCACACAGCTTGCCGCAGCTTCTTGCAACACCCGTCGCAATTTGCAACATAAGGCACACAGGCTATATAAACGGAGACTTTGGACACCGAATATGGACCTAAGTGTTGTCTAGATACTCTCTTTAAAGGTAGTAATTTCTTTCAATTTATTCTGAGAATAATTTTTAAGTATATGAAACATTTTCTGTATATAAAAATTATTTAAAATGCATAAATTATATTACATAAATTATTTACAGTTTGAAATGAATTATTTTAATGAACTGTAAGTTAAGGTATTTTTGTTACTTGATTTATGGGTATTCTTTGTTTGCTTTAGGTTTGTTTTGTTAAAATAAACTTCCATTAAATTATTTTGTAAATTATAATTTAAAGAGTATTTACAAGCTTGTATTAATGTTTTAGTACTTTTCCCCAAATATAATAATAATAATAGAGGTAAAAAGTAAATAAAAATATCGGGCAAATAAATTACGAGTACTTGCGCCTCTTGTACATCTCACCTTTATGCCTTTATGATTTAATATGGGAAAATGCCTCTAAAATGACCAAAAAAAAAAGAGAAAAGCGGGGAGAAAAAATGAAAACAGATGCAGAGAGGAGACACAACGTGGGACCACTTAAGAGGAGGAAGCGGCAAGCGGGTGGAGTTTGGCAACACGTGAACAATATAATCGCAAAAATTGCTGTTACCTCCCCAACTTTTTTTGGTTGCTTTTGTCGTGTTGACTCTGCCACTTACCTGTGTCCCGAGCCTCGTTACACCTGTGTATGTGTGATGGGGCAACAAGTGCTGCTTTTATAGCCACTTGTTTTATTGTTTCTGGCCAACATTGCTGATAGTGGTAAGCTTTTTGGGGTCGGTCCAACACAACTATATATAGAAATCATGAATCTTTACTATATAAATTTAAATAAAAATTATATTCAAAACAAATGCAAATAAAATGTAAATAAAAATTAAATTTTCAAACTTAGCAGGCCATGGCCTCTCTTTATTTTGAGTCAAGTTAGCTAGCCTATTTTAATAACACTAAGTATGTGTAATTCCGTATATTTATTCTGCTAAATTGTGAAGAGTTGATCCGAGTCTTCAGCTTCAGAATTGTCCTTGTGGAGGATGCTGGAGGCCAGCCGGAGAATGGACCACCCTGCAGAAGTCGGGGTGGTGGACACCGAGTCGATGTCAGCGGCTTCAGGATCCGGATACCAGTACATGCCAGAAACCGAGTAAGTTAGGCAACTGCTCCCTGATCTGCTGTCCTGTCGAATACAAAATCCCCAAGATTCCCCAGCTACAACATGCCGACTCCTTCTCCTCTGCCCGAAAACTTAGAGGAACTTCTTCGCATAATAAATGTTGTGAAGAACGTTATAAAAACCGAGCCGCATGGCAACGATCTGCGCATGTTCTTGTTCACGGTGGCGGTCTGCAGTGATCGCTTCGAGAGCACGCTCGTTCCGTTGCCGCCGCAGTTCAGGGCTGGAGTCGGGCACGGCTGTCATGTGGAACGACTGCGTCGCGCCATTGCCAATAATTGGCCTAGTTTCCGGGTAATTCCAACAATGTTTAACACCAATGAGGAGCTGATGTGCATGGCTCCCGACGATATTGATGCCTGGCACCTTCTACACTGGCTTCTAGTGCCGGATCCCGAATATCCCGTGTTTCGCCGTCTCTCGATCCTGAACTTGGGCCCTCTGTGCCGCATAATGGGCTTGGGTGAACCCACCGAAGAGCCCCGCTACCTTATAAACATCACCTACAACAAAATGAATCCTCAGCAGTGGAGGTGGCGTTCGTCAAAGGATGAAACGCGTTACTACGGCTTCCTGGGTCTGCCCCTTCACAAGGTGTATCGTTTCCTATACACCGGTGATCTGGATATACCGCCAGGCGAACCTATCCGCCTGCATCACCAAATGGAATTTTCTTTGCAAATCTGCAACGGTCAGGAAGAACAGGAAGAAAATAAACCAGAGCCCATTAATTTATGCTGGCGCAACTCGGTTATGTCCAACACGAAGCAGCGGGCACTCATCATTTGTGAGCTGCCCAAAGAGCTAGACGAGTCGATGGCCAGCTCGCCGGAAAAGCATTTTCTAGAGTTCGTGGTGGTGGAGTCGACAGCCCTGAAGCCCTGCTATCTGCTAATGTTCGACGAACCGGTGGCCAACAAGATGTTGTCCAACTGGCCAGGCAATCCCATAGAGTCATCGTTAGAAGCAGGACAATCGTTCATGCAGCGAACTTCCAACAGGTTAACTCAAGTGACAAACTACCTTAGCGAAACACTGGATGGCCTTGTGCGGCTGCTTACAAGATCTAATTCTATGGATGGCATGAATTAATGGACAAGGACAAGGACTCCTACACCCACTAAGCCAGATTTTCGAATTCCGATTTCGCATTCAAGGTTGGACTTGCAGACAGACAGACTTGGAATATCCGTCACCGTTGGTCACATTATGTGACCCTATTGATGGTTCCTTAAAAGCAATAAAATCGATATTCAGGGGAACAGAAGGATGTATATCTTTGGAATATGCAACTTTATTTATTTTTTTTTTGTCTTATTAATAACCAACAAATATTCTAAGCTATGCCAAAGTTAAACTCTTTATGTTCTCATCCCAAGATTTCCTTTAGTGTCCCAACCGTTTAAGAAACAAAAAGGAATAAAACGAAAAAAAAACTTTCAGCCCAAAAAAACCAAGGCAAAAAAAACTAATCAAGCCCGCGGCTTTTGGTGGCAACTCCCCACCATTAGAGGAGCGTGAAAATTTGGCCAAAATCAGGGCCCACATAAAAGAGGAGAAGAGACAGTGGATGGGTATTTTTTGGGGGCGGGTCACGTGCTTGGGCTGACGGCGTTGCGAAATCTCATCAATCAAAATCTTAGTGTGATAATAACGAGCGAGAGAAATCACAAAGCATTTCTTTCAACTAGAAAGCGCCACTAACCCACAAGTTAGATGAGGATGAGGATGAGGATGGGGATGATGATAATGATGAAGATGGGGATGAACAAACTCCGCGAACTGTGGTGATGATGATGATGATGATGCTGGGGATGGAATGTGGTAGACTTCACTCCTCCACGCTGACGTAATGACCCGGCTGAGGGGCTTTTTCGGGTCTTTATCCTTCTGTCAGACGAAGACATCGCGCAATTTCCCGAGGCCTCCGGCTGGCCGCAGACAACAAATCGAAACTTCCGCCTCATGTCGGGCCTGGCCTTAATTTGAAAGTTAAGCGTTATAAACACGTTCATTTAACGCCAGAGAACCCCTCGCTTTTCCACCAGTTTTCCCAGCCTTAGCCCTGCGGCCATGTATCCATGGGTTCCAAAGCTAATGTTGCGCGATTTCGAAACACAAATTGCTGTCATTAAAATCATTTCAATGCGAATAAAAGTTGTGCCAAAAAAAAAAAAAGAAAGAGAAGAGAAGAGAAAGAGAAGCTGCCGGAAAAGAACTAAGTAAATAAGAAGGAAAATCAAATGGAAATGTTTGGCTGGCCCAACCACAGTAAAAATAAAATTAGACAGAGTGGGAGACAGACTTTTGTCCGCCAAATTGAAATTGTAATGAAATGGAAAGCAGAGGAAAGCCGAGGCCATGCAATTAGATGTCTGCTTGATGACAGTCAAGAGAATTTAAATAATAATAATGAGAAGTTCATAAATATCCCATGAAAGTGAAATTTGCATAGGCAACTTGAGAGAACATATTTTTTTCTAGGGTTTCTATACAGTTTTTTGTTTGAATAATTTATGTTGTATTACGAAATCGTATAAAATATTACGCAGATGAAATAATAATAAGAATTAAATGTAATTTTAATGTAGAAAACTTATTAGATAATCCAGAATTAATATCTCTCCCTTAAACTATTTCACTTACAAAGTAAGCTTTATAATTAAAACAAGTTTCCTGTGTAAGGTAAAAAAGTTATCATTGGAAACTTATCTCTTCAACCAGAATTTCCACAAGTTTCCCCAAGCTCGAGAGCATTTTTCCCACCCTGTGTAGCTGATTGTGTTGACCAGAGTAATGCCTCGATTTAAATTGCATTTGTTGGCAACTTCAACTGCAGCCGGCAGCGTGTCATAAATGTCGGCAGACAAACGAAATGAACTGGGGCACGTCCCTCAGCCCTTTGGAGTCCGACCCTAAGCCCCGATCCTAATCCGCCCTTCAGTTCTGGAGTTCTGGACAGCGACTTTGGCCGGAAAATTGGAAAACGCCAGCCGCACACGAACAGACACTGAGAGCAGACGGCAGACGGCAGACCAGAAGCGACCCACAGACACACTTGACATCATATCGTTGCGTTTGACAAGAAAACTGATTTGTCATCGCCGTAATGAGCTCGGGGCCTTGGCTCCCTCGCTCTTACCTCAATGAGAGGGCAAAAGTAAAGCACAAAATGCAATAAGCAGTTGCCATTAAGTCGCCAAAGGGTGGGAGAAAGATGCCGCGGAAATGGTTAAAGAAGTGCGGGAATGCCAGATCAATGGAGCCAAAGAGTTTTTCTAGGTGACACAAAGACGACATAAATAGAATAAATGGAATAAAAATGTAAGCTACAAATATATATTAATAATTATTTACAGAAGCTTTATATGGTTTTATTATTTTTAAGGTCTTTCCTGCTTATTTTCTTCTTTTAAAATTATTTTTACTCTACGAATTAAATAACTTGAAATTGTCATGAAAACTACATTACCTTGATGACCTGGAAAATGTGATGTAACCTGCTTGCATGTAACTGGGAAGTCTGTTGCAGTTTTCTCATTAGCCACCAAATCCCAACATAAACTTCCGACAGTGAGTGGGCAACAAATCTGACTCTGTTTACTTTTACAGAAGTATGAGAATGTCAGGGGAAGGTATACCATATATGAGGAAATCAAATATAAATTAAACAGAATAGAAATAAATGCTACAAAAATAATATAATAAATATGAGATATGTAAGTTATATGAAAAAGAATAGAATAGTTATTCTTAGTATTTAAAAAACTATTATATATTTCTAAATAATTGTTTTCCTATATTTTTATATTTTATAAGCAATATTTACTCTCTTAGACACGATATTTATGCACTACAATATAACATTTATTCAGATATTTATTTACTCTCACTAAAACCTTCATCAATCCCTTAGGCCAGTTATTTCTTTTATTTATTCATCTTCAAAGTTGATTAGCTTGTCTATGAAATTATCGAATGCTTGGTCTTAAATTGGTTGGCAGCTACAATATCATAGAGCGGTCTGAAATTGAATTGTTATTGAATTCCCCCTTTGGCATTCCAATGGCTCCCCAGGTGGTGACATGATTACCTGTCAGTGTAACTAACTTTAACCCTCATCCCCAGTCGAATGGAGTGTGTGTGTTGTTGGATGCTGTTAAACCAGCATGCCTCCTACAGTATGTATGTATATCTATGTACGTGTATCCAACCCACTTAGACACACACTCATTCGAGGCAAGGTCAACAGGGTCGCAGTGCATTTAAGCGTTTGCGGTAGCTAACTAACTAACTAAAAGTGGAGAAGAGCCAACACACACACTCAGAGAGAGAGAGAGTGGGTAACCTTTTAGTTCTAATAAATTCAGCTCATGAATGGCAACCCACACACACACACACAACCCGCACCGCCTGCAATTACCAAGTGGTAAGTGGTAAGTACTTGCCAGTTGCAACCACTCACCAACTTTTGCCTGCTTTGCCCTGCTCGCATTAAAATTAAAATTGCAACTAAAATCTAAATCAACTTAATTATTTTCCACCGAGAATTGACACAGTTCTTGTTTGGATTGAGTTGCTCTCATTTATATGGAAGGCGAACTGAAAACAAACTCTTCCAGTGAACCGCTCCGAACACGTTCCATATATTGCAATGTGGTTGGGTGACAATAATTCCAGCCACAGCATCCGGTTCTGATCTGTTCGGTGAGCTTCTGGTACCGTTGATGGCTCGGACCGGGTCGAGTTCTGGCATCTCTCGACTCGGTTTGGATTCTGGCCTCCTCTCCGTTCTGGTCTGGTCTGGTCTGGCCTGGTCTGGCCTGGTCTGGCCTGGCCCATTCGCTGTCGTCTGGCCATGTCAGCAATTAGATTACACTGTGTGTTTGCGACTGTCGGGGCGTGCTGTTGGTGTGCGATTGTGCGTGATTTGTGTGGACCAGGGTTGGGCAAGGGGTGTAGGAACAAAAACAAGCGACTTTTAAAATTTGTGATATTTTTTCACATTTAAAATAAGTGGTTTATAAAGTAATATTTAAGTCTATCAGGGTTAGGCATATTTTTCTTAATAATTTAAAGTATTATGGGTGCAGGAAAAAAGCTGCCTTACAATTTTTGAACAGCTTTGATCACCTATGATACATAAGCTTAGCTAAGAAAATTATAAGAAATTATTATATATTTTTTTATAATGTAATATTTTGAAAACCATTAGATTTCATAGAATTTTCATTAGATTTTCTAGACTGCCTTTAGATTATTGCTACTTTTTAGTATCCTTCTGTGCATCCCTGTCCAATTCAGTTAGCACACAAATACCATTTGGCCGGTGACCAGGTCTTGTTTAGTTAACTGCATCGGTGTTTTTGTTTTTCTGTCATTTTTCTGGCTGTCGCTCGCAACTGACGCATTTGTAGGAACTGCCTGCATCTGTGGGGCATCTGTCGCTGTCGCTGCCGTTACACATACGCCGCGTTGTACGTACACGACGCTCATCTGCCGCACGACACCGCCCTCTAAGCACCCACGCCAACCCCTTTAACAACCAATTCCACCCCCCTCTCCCTCATCCCTCTCTTGTTTGCACACACGGCAACGTGTTGCATGCAAATGAATTTCATTTGCCGCACTCGTTGTCATTGTTGTGCGCCGCTGTCTCTTTCGGATTCTATACACTCGGTTCCCTCCCCTGTTCCCGTCACTCTACTAGGCTCCTATCTTTGTGTCGACCATGATTTATGTGCACAGACGTTGCCCATTGTCGCCGATTTCTGGTTACGCATGATTTCAATGAATTTTCTGCATTGAACCCATAGATGCGGTCAGAAATTGAAATCTTGTTTACCACAAATATGTTTTGTAAACAATTACGATCAGGCTTTAATTCAATTAAGCGGCTTTTGATTTAATAAAGCGAGAAATATAAATATTTTTAAGCTCATTATTGGCCACGAAGCAAAAAAAAGGAATAAAGTAATGAGCACTGAAGGATGATGCTGTATTTGAATTAATAAGTTTTCAGGAAGACAACAAAAGACTTCAAGTATCAAATAATAGCATAAAATAATTTAGAGAATACTTCTTTTAGTTATTTCAATTCATTTCAGACAATGTGCTTTAATGTGTAATTTATGTTTATCCTTTAAACAAAGTTTTAGATAAGATATATAATATAAATGCTCTTCAATCATTAAAATTAAAGCTCCTACTTTATGGTAATAACACTAATAAATCGGCCAAGTAACTATACATAATCTAAGCATTCCATTTTCATTATTGTTAATTGCTTTTAGATGCGATAAAATGCTTGATGCTTAAATTCAAATTGGCCATTCATCTTCATAGCAATATCCTGTTTTTCCAGGCTGAAATCAAGAGCTTCTCCCTCCCAAAGAAATCCATACATGCACATTAATTGCATCGTTAAAAGCTTATCAACCGCATAGATATCTCTCGTTTAGTTAACAATTCACACTCATTAGCATTAAACGAATCACTCTTCTGTGGCATATAGTGTTTGAGTTTTTCGCAAATGCAATCTGAATGGCTTGTAATTAAGAGTGGCATTTAGTTGCTGGCCAGTTTCGAGTTATGGCATTCAAAGAGCAAGTCAAATAATCATAAATATTTAACAAATTACTCCGCATACATTGGACTTTTTAAATTTAATTAAAAATTTAAATGCGCAAAACTGGCCAGACTCTCAACATGTGAATATAAACACACACACGAGCATAGAGAGGGCAAGCAAACAAATTCTCGAAATGGAAGGAGTGGCTGTGTGGGCCAAAGCGACGGGTGAATTTAAATAAAGCGTATAAAATACAAGAAGCGTGCACTTTATGACTCCCCCCAGGACCCTCTCCAACCCCTTGAACTTATCCCCCAACTTGTATACGGCCATCAAAATGCGCTCTGGAGCGAGCTCCGCTCACAGCGCCAATTACACGGGGCCCGGTCATAAAAATAAAGCCCAAATAAATACACTTAAAGCGAGAGGAAGAAGCGGGCTGCTCCCACGGAACAGAACGGACAAAGTTCGGTGGCAAACGCCGAAAATGAGAGACGGCTAGAGTGGGTCAGGACACATGCCGTAAAAGGAACAGTGGAGCAGGTTCAGGGTATTAGAAAATATAATTAATTTAAAAATATTTTAAGAAACATAAAAATTATCAATAAAAATAAATACAATAATATTTAGAATATAAAAATATATAATTAATTTAAATATATTTTAATATTCAATACAAATAAATATTATAATATTGAAAAGATATTCTTATAGCTGTTAAATAATAATCTTTAAGCTTATCATTAACTGGAGGTTTTTATTAAATAAATAAATACTATTATATATTGTGCTTTAATAAATAAATAAATATATAAATTATTTTGATTTTTTAAATGTACAGAGAGAAATAAAATTGTCACCAAATTCTCAATTTGAGAATTTTTTACCTATTCCAGAAATTGTGTTCTCCTTCTTCCAATTAAGGTATTATTTTTTTAGGAATTTACAACTTTATTTTTGTTTATTTATTTTGTGGTATATAAATATATATATTTAATATTTTTTATATTTGTTTGGCCTATAGAAATATATTTCTTGCCTGTAAACATATTTTTCTTGTAAGTGCTATAACTTATCATCCACAGTTTTGTTCTTCTGATGACCTAAACTATAAACTCAACTGCTTTAAACTAAAATTAGATTTTAAATTATTATATAAAGATTGTATTTCACCAATCCCTTCCACTGTATTGCGGTTGGTTTACCGTTTTGCAGCTCGACGCTGGCATAAATCAAGCTATTTAAATGGACATTTCTCGCAATGAAAAGCGGGGTCCGAGTCGCTTTGCTTGTTGGTCGTTGGTTGTTGGTTGTTGGTTGCTGGTTGCTGGTCGGATGCCTGGACGGTTGGTGCGTGGAGTAATTACAATTACACCTGCACCACAGAAGCAGTAAAAAGACTGAGGACAGAGGACTGACGACGGAGGGCAGGGGAACGAAGGACCAGCAGGCCGCGCGTGCCACTGCAGTAAATAATAATTACGCCCAGTCAAAAGTTGACTTTTATTAAATTTTATTTATAATGCTTAAAATGTCATTAGCCAACTGGAGCCAGGCTAATTGTGTGTAAGTAAAAGCAGGGTCATGGCAAAAGCCTACAACATAAAGGCCAACATTTGGGCCAACCAGAAAACCAGAAAAACAAACAGATTTCCAGCTTTGATTTGTTAGCCATTTATTTTTCTCACTGTCATTGCTTTGATTTGAAATAAATGCTTTACCCAAAAGTAAAGCTAAGGCAAAAACCAACCAGAGGCAGAGGCAGAGAGACAGTGACTGACGTTTATCACGACATTGGACATTGGGGCACGATTTGTCAGAAATCCCATGCAGAAAACAAAACGAAATTGACTTTTTATGTGACTACGTGAACGGCGGCGAGCAAAAAGCCCGATTCGATTCTGTAAGCCCGTTGCGTACATGGGTTAAGGCATTCCGCATTTCGAAATACACACACACACAGCAGATACCCAAAGTGCCCATAAATAATCAATCAGCGGAAGAGTCAACCGAAATATTCACAATTTTCGAGGCTGATGATGATGGTGATGGTTATGGGTATAGGAGCTGATTTTTCTTTTTTTTGCTGAGTTAGATTAGCGGAATCTGGCGGCATCTGCAAGCGCATTATTTGTTCATTTTTCTCCTCTTAGGCAACACCTTGCAGGCACAGTGCGTTTCTGGGGTTAAAACTATAAAAGTGAAAATAAGACGAGCTTTTTTTAAAGTAGTAACCTTAGTGTTAAAATTTTATATATTAAGGTCTGGTTACTAAAAGCTTTTCTTAACTTTTGAAAATGTTTTTTTAATAATAAAGAATCATACAAGTATAGTTTCTTATTTGTCGTTTCTGCTATAAATTCTTATCAATACCCAAGTAGTAAAATATTTTTAAAAATATGAAAAAAAGGATATTTTCTTTTTAAAAATTAAGAAGTGCTCTGCATGACACTGTTCCCGGAAAAATGATGTTAAAAGTCAATGTGTCAAATTGCTGACCCAGTCGTAAAGCGACAGCAGATGCCAAACTGGTTATTTGCATATGGGTTTGGCCAAGTGGTGACCAAACAAGTTTTATCTGGATAATGCACTAGGAAATTAAATATATTACATATAAAAATCTTGTAAAAATCGAGAAGTAACAAGAAAGAACATTAAATAGTTTAAAAATATTTGTATATATTTTTAAATAAAGTTTAACTTAGGTTTAGGTAGGTGATGGTAAGGCAACCAAAGAATTCTGAGCAATAATAATAAAATTAAAGTACAAGTAAGTAAATATAAAAGGAAGGAATAAATATAAAAGGAACGAATAAATATAAAAAGAAGAAATAAATGTAAAATGAAAAAATAAATATAAAAAGGCAACCAAAAATACCCCCTGGGGGTGACTGAAAATGTCGTTGAATTCTCTTCTCGAATGTTGTAAGCTCAACTGATTTTCAGCTGTGACTTCGACTCGAACTAAATGTTTCGGAAACAGCAAAGCAAGCAGGCCCGGATGCATTTTCCGAAAACACACACACATGCACCACCAACGCTCCCATTCAGTAGGGAGGCATTACCCATACGCCGTGTGGAACACAGCTGGCTTGGCTGCGAGTTCGCGCTCATCTCATCAGCAAACCAATGCCTTACGCTGCAATTTGGCAGAGGAAGAGCGAGAGGGAGGCGTAAGGGGGCCCAGAATGGAGGAAGTGGTGTACACAGTTCACTGCACTTCATATTGCCTTCGGGTTCGTGTTTCTGTGATGTTATGTTGTCTTAATACCTCGCACCAATAGCTGGCCTAAGGTATTATACATATTATTATAAGGAGTTACTTTGATTTCATTTCTATTTTTATAATTTCTTTAATATAATCATAGAATATTTGAAGCATTTTTAGCTTTACAGTTGAATTAGCAATACCTTACATTTTTTTATATAGTAAAATAAAAACAATTATAATAAAAAACATAAAAGAACATTTAATACTTTAACATTTCTTTTAAATTATTCAAAACTTAATTTCTCCTTTCAGCATTAGAGGGTACTTTTCAGTCTATAATTAAACAATCTTCTTAAACCCAAACAGTTCCAGTAATCTAACGATGTCATTGACTTTACTTTGATTTTCATGCCAATGCTAGTAAAAAAATATATTTATATATTTACGCTCACAAAAATCATATTAAAGGTTATTCATTTGATTAAATTTATTGTCTACTTCTGAATTCCTTTAAATAATCAAATTATTATGTGTAATACAAGATCAAATTCCTGTTACAATTCAAGCAATCCAATAATATTTGCAACACAATAAATATTCCGTGCCACTCGACACGTTCTTGTAGTTTCTTTCCAATTTTTTTTTGTCACGAAATTGGCTTTTATTACGCATACGCAGCGTTGACTGCACTTGAAAACTACTTCAGCGCTTCGTGCTTGAGAAATATTTATGCGATGCACAGGGCTCAGGAAAGAAAGAAGGAAAGAAGAGAGCGCTGCAAAAAGAAAGCTTTCCAAATGCAAGACACAAATAAATAAATGCCAAAATATATTTTGCAGCAAGTTGTCAGCACAAAACCTAAGCAGGAAGGAAATTATGAAAACCCGAGGAAGCACACCACCAACAAAAACAGAAAGTCGAAACGGCAGCAAAAACTTTTATAAAATGTGAGCTCCACTGCCTTTCATCGTCCTTTCCTCTATATATATATTTTTTTTCTGTGGCCATGAGTGTGCAAATTCCTTTCGGCTTTTGTCTAGCTCAGCTCGCATTTTATAATGTGCATATTTTATAACATGTTTATGTATTTTCCCTAAAACCCCAAAAACAAGAATGACAGATACGAAAAAATTTGTGGCACCGACAACTGAGTGCAAAAAAGATGCAACAAGTCAGACAGTGAATACTTTGTAAGTTATAGCATTAGAAATGAAATGAAGGAAATGTTAAGGAATGCTAACTTTTGCACTCAGAAAAGTATATACCATTGCAGATGGCATTTGGATCAGTGAGAGTGGATTGAAAGCGATCGCTCCTAGGACAATTATCCTAACAAAAACATATATATAAACCCTTCACTGCGTTGCAATCTTCCTACGAAACTATAACACCTTTCCCAGCTATAAAAAAGTCAGAAGAATTTGCATATTTTATTAGCACGACGAATGACAAATTTAGACGGGCTCTGGGCTTGCATTTCCCCTTTCCAGTCAAAGTCATTTTATTAACTAATCTGTCATTTGCTAAGAAGGAGGATAGCCCAGGACCTCAGGACGAATCGCATTCGCATTGACGTCACCAGGTCGACAGGCAAACCGTACCCACTACTACGGCTCCCTGTTCTGCCGCACGCAAAGTGCAATTTCCGGCGGAAATGTGAGAAGGATTCCGTAATCTAATTTTAATGATTTTCCTTTTCCACCCGCGAGGCCAAGTGGCTGGGATTGGATTCGATTTGCTGGCGACGCTGGCACCCCAGAACAGAAAATGTTGGAATTAACCCAATTTTGAAAACGTTTTTGTGTTGCCACCGCTCACCGCTGCTGCTGCTGCCCTGAAAAATATTCAATTATACGAATTTTCTATGTCTGGATGTGACAAAATGCCACACAACAGTTGCGAAAGTTTTTCCTCCCATCTTCTATATTTAGCCATGTCCTGATGGTAATGACGTCAGTGGCCTGTTTTCCTCCAACTTTGCTCTCAAAGCAAATTAGCCAAGGGGATGGATGGCGGCGGGATTCCCAAAGGGCGGGGCGTGGCAAAGTGCCATTCAAGCTGGCATCTGTGTTAAAAGTTAAAAATTAAGCGAGCAACGGCAAGGCCCCTATTTCAGGGGGTTGAGAGGGCGAAGATCGTGGGGGTGAAAAAGAATCTTTGTAGCAGTCAAAGAAAATGAAAGCTGATTAATGATTAAGCGAGCTGGGGGCGTCTCGATGGGCGTGGCAAGCTGTGCTTGGCTGTGTGTGCTGTGTGTGTGTGCTGGCGACTAATTAAACTAATTAAATGTGTGAAACTCACGGCATTATTCGCCAAATGCTCTCCAGATGCGGGCAAATGGGATTTTCTCCACCTTTTCTCGGCGCGTGTTTTCCTTTTCGGGATTGTCTTCAATTCGAAAGCGGTAAATAAAAGGTAAAAATAAATGAAATAAAGTCTGAAAAGAGCTTTTTTGGAACTAGCTTTGATTAAACATTTAAATAGGTTTTAATTTTTATTTACATTATCTTCCTAGACAAAATTATTTGCATTAGAAGATATTGCAAAAATAAATAAATATAAAGAAATGTCTTTTATTGACCATCCTTCTTAGGCATTTTCAATCAACTTTCTCTCGGATTTACACTTATGACTGAGAAAAATATATACAAAATTTTCCACTTAGCCCAATGTTTGCATGTAAATTGCTTATGCATTTCCGCGAACCAAAAGGCTTTTTGGGCTTCCCCATGAATGACGGATCAAATTTTATGCACTGGCCTAAAAAGCAATCGGAACAAGCCTATAATCCCCTGGGACTAATTAACAATAATATGTTTGGTTTTGTGCGTGCTACGGTAGGCTGGTAAATATCCCAAAAATTCTGCAATTTTCTGTTCGAAAACCCAAAACAATGCTTGTCTTTGGCCGCGGCAAAAGTTGCAGCTGCCGCTGGCACTAATGAGTTTTACCATATTCACGTATTGTTTGCTACATACATACCACATCCATCCTGGCCCTAGGACCCAGCTCATTGCATTGCAAATTTCAGCGTTGGAAATTCGCAAAAATGTTTTTTCTCTAATTACAAAATATCATGCGGCAGCCGCAGACGAGGCCAAAACGGCAATTGGTGTTGATTAGGGCCTAGCAGCTGGTCTGGGCTGCGGTTGTCGGTTGTTCGTTGGTAGCAGGGGGAAGTACCATTCTGCTTCAGGTTCTGCCTTAATTTTTCTGTTCGCCATTAGCACATTGAACTGCAGGCTGAATGGCTATATTTTCACCACTGTTTCGGTGCATTTTATGTCCTACAAATGTTTCTCTTTCCGCAATATTTTTTGTATAACCAATTGTGTTTAAAGAGATTTATTAGCTTTTGAAAAGATGAAAATATTTAGTATCGATGGTGAAGTTCTTGGGAAATTTAATTAGATATTAGAATAAAATAACAAAAAACATTTAAAAGGAGGAGAATACACAAAATATATAAATATAGTTTTCATTATAACATAATATTTCCATATTAGATCTTATTAAAATATATATTATGGTAAAAACATTTTAGAAATTTAGACAAATAAAAATATAATAATACCCAATGATTTTTTATTAAAAATTGTAGCTAAATACATTTTCAAATATTAAAATTTGCAAGTAAATTAATAATAAAAAAATAATCCTGTTCATTCCATCATACCCTTCTAGTAAATACCTGCAAAATAAACTAACAAAAACTATATATAAAAACTTCAATTTCGATTTGCTGCTTTGTGACGCCATTCACTCGATCAAATTCGCAAAAGTGCATTGGGGAGAGCCAATTGAATAGGCGATGTGGCTGTCCTTCCTTGATGTTGCTTTACTCTTCCCTTTCCTTTTCCTAGTAAGTTGTATGGGAGCCACTGGTGTATATCTGGGGCAGAATTTCATCTATTTACAGAGTCTATCAGTGTTTTTCAATCACGACTTCACCTGGTCTTGGACCTGTGCTACTCTTCCCTTCGTCGCATCTCTATTTGGTTCACTATTGCCCTTCCACCTGGCCACACACAGCATGCAACACAGAGCAAAGCAATGGAAAAAATCGAGGCAGACAAAAAAAAACAAGTAAAAAGAAAGAGAATCGAACGATTTTTCTAATAAAGAAATTGTACGAAGGACGCGCAATATTTCTAATGGACCAAACCGAAGAGACTCCTTCAATTGGAAAATGTTCAAAGGATATGAGGTGTCAACTGATGAGCTTTCTGCCTGCCTTCTCCTCTCTTTCTCCGATTGAACAGTTGTCTCTTTTATTTTTTACTGTTTGCTCCTTGGTGTCAGTGTTGCAAAGCGAAAGTTGACGATGATACTTTTGGGAAATGGATACTAAAAAAGATATCTTGAGGAGGGCAAAGGTATTTGTAGCACTTCATTTGTGATGTGTCCTTTGAATCCACAACAAAAAGGGCTGGGGTTTCGATTAAATTGATTGCACAATTTGTACTTAAATAGTTTGGAGTGCATTTAATTGTTTTTTGAGTATTTTCAGAGCGTTTAAATGTGATTTGTTGTCTGTAATTATTAGTTAAACTATTTCTTTGTTTAATAATTAAAATTTTCTACCAGATTAAAAATTTTTGTTCTGTTTAAATGTATTTTTAATTATCTAACACACATTCAAGCCCAATTGTTTTCCTTATTTTAATGCTTATATTTTCATATATTACCTTCCCTTTTATTTCAACCATTATGCCGACTTGACCCTTGGCGTAAATTGCAGACACCTGTCCTTATCACATGCCCATTCACATGATCGTGAATTTTTACAAGCAGCATTAGGCATTTGAACAACAGAATTGAGGGCCGAACAATGAAGGGACAAAGTATCCCCTCATTTGTGGCAATAAGCAAGACAATAAACCATTATGAACCCCGATAAGGAGCTGCGTTGGGGGAACAAAGCGGAACGAAACGGAAGATGGGGCAGGACAGTTACCCCAGAATGCGGTTTCGGCCCCTCCGCAACGACCTGTCATCGAGCTGCTTAGCGCCCTAATGCGATTATTAAGTGCCAAGTGCTCGGGTGTCGAGTAAAATTCATTATATTAGCCCAACGCCACTTGCCACTTGCCCCCTCACTTACCACGCACCCTCGTTTCCGGTTCCGGTTGCCTCCTCCCTGCCCCCTTCGCACAGTGAGTTCGATGTCCTGGTTCCTGTTTCCAATTCCATGTTCCCGCGGCGAGCACTCGCTCATGCATTGCGCGTACTCAATATCCTGTCCTTTTGCGCTCTGAAACGCGGCCGGTGACTGTGGCGCAATAAATTAGGGGCGCAAATAAATCATCCATTTTAATGTGACAGTTCCGACAAACGTTCCCCCAAAACAGGGCTCTTGGCTGCTGCTACCCAGGCTCTGGTCTCAATTGGTTTGCTGCTGCTGGTCCTCCACTTGAGCTCTGTCAATCGGAGATGGCAGCGTGACTTGGATGGAAAGCACTTACAGATTTTACTATAAATAAAATACTTGTTCTTCTGGGGGAAATATCTTTCTGGGAGAACTGAAACCTATATTTTCTTGACTCACGCAGCATCTCTGTTGACGTCTCTGAAGATTGAACCACCATAGCCCTCGTTTTTATTCTGCCTTCTATTTGTGAGCCATATTTTGTGGGTTCATTTTCAGGCATGCCTTTAGCTTTTCTCTCGGCCGAGTTCCCATTGTTTGCACATTGTTTGACTGGCATTTAGCAGCCTCTGCCAGCCTGCCAGCCTGCCAGCCTGTCTGTGCCCCCGTGTTGTTTCCACTAAGTACTCGCCAAACTGTGGCACTTAATATTTTTGAATTGCTGCGCGTATGCGGTCTTTGTGGCAGTCCCTCTCTCTCTCTCTCTCTCTCTGGCCAAGAATGAGAATGAGCCTGGGTTATGGGCACCGGAAGTGCCGCCATTATCTGACACTGTAAGAAATAATGGAGGGTTCAGGCAATTTGCTGGACAAAATGCGGCCAACAGTGCGTATGATTAATGGGTGCTGATTAGGTTTAGGTAAAGTGGGAAATGGAGGATGAAACTCGATACAAATGAGAGGAAATCCTTTTTTTCAGACTCATTGTGTTTCCTGAAATTAAACAAAAATTTATTGCACAACATTTCCGGCACCAGGCGAGGGGTTATGGGGGAAAATTAACCCACATGGCGCATAATACCACATCCATCCGAATTCGGAACCCCAAAATGCACACAGCTCGGGTAATGAACATTTATGAGGCAATTTCCTTAGCTGCGAAACGCAAACTCACACGAACCCAAAAGCCGAGGGAAATGCGAAAAATAAAGGACAGTTTACAAACCCCATGGAGAGGATCTTGTCCCACCGCCTCTTGCTCCTCCACTGTCATCTTGGCGAACAACTTTTTCTGCTCCACTTATGCCCAAACTAATTAAGTGCAGGAAAAAGTTGCCATTGCCAACCCGTTTACAACTGCCGGGCTGCAGCTGAGCAACTGCGCTTTGTCTGGCCCAATATTGCGGGAGAAGAGCCGGAGGAGCTGGCAGAGCTTCTCCTTTCAACCAGAAAAGCAACTAAATTAACTGTTTCAATTTTAAGAAAATTGATGTAATGAATAGGGGATATTTTTAGAATGATTTAAGTTTCAAATAAATATTTAAAATATTGTTTGGCATTATTTAAAATAATAATTGTGATAAACCTGTCCAGGATATTCCGCATAGGAAGAATATAGGGCAACTGGTTCCTATTTATCCCGCTTCCCCTTCGTCTTTTGTCTAAGCCTTTCTGCATTTCCTTAGCCTGGCCAAATATTTAGCAGCCGCTCCAGTTTTGCGCTGATAGCCCATTCGAGCGTCATAATAACGAAGATAAATGTTGCGAAAGTTTGCTCACAACACGCCCCAGGACGAAAAGAAGGACCAAATTTCGCCTGCAGCTCCGAATGCTGCTTGCATTGTGCAGTTGTATCCTTATTCGGCGGTCGACTCTGGCGAATATTTTCCAAAAGACAAAGGGACACAGATATATATTCGGTGCGTGAAACAAAAGTTGAAAGCTAGAGTGAACTTTACGGATGTGGTGCATTGTAGGGCATTGGACCAGCGGGAATGCTTTGGAACAAGTTTATATCAGTTGAATGTTTTGGAAACCCAGGGGAATAGCTCTGTCTTTTAAATGAGCTGCACAGTTATTACTTTGAACAGGAAATAGGACATACTCAAGGGATTTGCATTGTAAAAAATAAAAACAAAATAAATCTTTAGCAAACTGAGACTTTGTAATTAATCATTGAGCTAAAATAATATTTATTACGCCTTTATTTTATACTCTAAAAATATGGTAAAATATAGATAACAATATTCTGCGTTAACTTAAATTAGAATTAAGCAATTATACCCCAAATAAAGCCGTCTTAAATATCTTATTAACATTTTAAAAAATCGCCCACTGATTAGCAATGACATGCATAATATTGTCCTGACTTTGATCCACTACTAATGTTAGTTTTCTAAAACTTTTTGCAATCATTTTTTTTAAAGTTTAATGAGAAACCGAAGCGGCAGCAAGAAGGACATCGCCAACAACAACAACAACCATTGACGACGACAGCAGCGACGACAGTTTACACTGATGCTCGTTAGTTCTACGCCAAAAACTTTGCCTTTGCCCGCTCGCGCTGGAAAATCCTCTTGCCTGATTTTTGGGGAAACTGCAATTCACAAATTTCTGTATGTCCATGGGAAAAGAGCTATCGGGCCTGGGCCCAGCAGCAGTTTTGTTGGACTCGTTGTCCTGCCATGTCCATGTCGGACCCGTTCTCGTTCACTTGATTTATGTCCGATGCGTCGGGCAAATGTTTTGGGACATCCCGCATCCCCTTCCACACCCACAAGGATGCAGCCCTCTTGGCTCTTGGCTTTAATTAAAAAACTAAAATAGATGAGTGGCTGGGTAATTTGTCTAGATTGCAGCTCTCAAAAGCAATTTGATTACTACTCCTAACAAGCTATAAATTATGGCAGATAAATAGATGAGACGAGTGAAGGATAAAAGAAAATTGCTTACAAGATTCATGGCAGAAATGAAATGCAATTTAAGAGAGTAGAATCTATTTATATATAAAAATAAAATATATGTTTCCTTAAAAATAAAACTAATTATCTACTCATTAAATTACTTGCCAATTGAGAGCATTTCCTTTATCCCTTGCCCCACCAAAGGATATCCTATTTATAGTTCCATTCAAAATAACCCCCAAGACGAAAGCACATGATATGCGATCCTTTAAATAGGTTAGTCACACTTATAAATAAAAGCAAACCAGCCAACTTGATGGCACATTTTTGTTTCACATTGTGATTGCTTCAGTACACTGATAGAAAAAAAAAAGTTTACTTTTGAGAATTTGTGCATTCTCAAAATTAATTCTTAATATAAGTAAGAAAATTCTTAAAGTAAGATTTTTTAGGCTTAATTTAAGACCAAAAAAAAACTAGATTTAAGATTCTTCACATTCTTAAAAAAAAAACTTAAAATGAGACCAAATATTCTCAAAAAAATACCAAATAATCGTAAAACAAAACCAAAAAGGATTCATATCAAGAAAAAAAGTTCTTAAATTGAGATTTTTGGCATTCTCAATTTTCCAGAGGAGAGTGCATACTACTGTTGTCTCATTCTTTCTTATACAAAAGTGGAAATCATAATGCGGTCTCACTCTTTCTATTTGCTACTGTTGAGTATGTATACGCAATGGCACGAGTCTAAAGCCATGATATATTAAGTGCAAGGTAGTCTCGCTGGAATAATAATGGTACAAAAACCCAAAAAAGACCACCTTACTCCATAATATATCATGGCTTCTGACGCGTGCCATTCGCGCGTTTCTCATTTACTTATTGGCGGCGGAACAAAAGTGTCTATAATGAGCGACTTCGAGTGCAGCGATAGCTTTGATAGTTATGCTGATGAGT